>CM052649.1:7993635-8016360 GCA_028533165.1 Leontopithecus rosalia
TTATTGTCTGGGAATTTAAGTCTCTTCATAAGTCATTAAGAACTTGCCTTATATATCTGGGTGCTCCTGTATTGGGTCCATAAATATTTAGGATCCTGAGCTCTTCTTGTTGTATTGATCCTTTTACCATTATGTAATGTCCTTCTTTGTCTCTTTTGATCTTTGTTGCTTTAAAGTCTATTTTATCAGAGATGAGAATTGCAACTCCTGCTTTTATTTGCTCTCCATTTGCTTGGTAAATCTTCCTCCATCCCTTTATTTTGAGCCTTTGTGTATCCTTGCATGTGAGATGGGTTTCCTGGATACAGCACATTGATGGGTGTTGGCTTTTTATGCAATTTGACAGTCTGTGTCTTTTGATTAGTGCATTTATCCAATTTACATTTAGGGTTAATATTGTTATGTGTGAATTTGATTCTGCCATTTTGATGCTAGCTGGCTGTTTTCCCTGTTAGTTGATGGAGATTCTTCATTTTGTTGATGCTGTTTAGCGTTTGGTATGTTTTTGGAATGGCTGGTGCTGGTTGTTCCTTTCCATATGTAGTGCCTCTTTCAGGAGCTTTTGTAAAGCAGGCCTGGTGCTGACAAAATCTCTGAGTACTTGCTTGTTCGCAAAGGATTTTATTTTTCCTTCACTTATGGAGCTTAGTTTGGCTGGATATGAAATTTTGGGTTGAAAGTTCTTTTCTTTAAGGATGTTGAATATTGGCCCCCACTCTCTTCTGGCTTGTAGGGTTTCTGCCAAGAGATCTCCTGTGAGTCTGATGGGCTTCCCTTTGTGGGTGACCTGACTTTTCTCTCTGGCTGGCCTTAGGATGTTCTCCTTCATTTCAATCCTGGTGAATCTGACAATTATGTGCCTTGGGGTTGCTCTTCTTGCAGAATATCTCTGTGGTGTTCTCTGTATTTCCTGGATTTTGGTTTTGGCCTGCCTTGCTAGATTGGGGAACTTTTCCTGGATAATTTCCTGAAGAGTATTTTCCAGCTTCGATTCATTCTCTTCATCACATTCTTGTACACCTATCAAACATAGATAAGGTCTCCTCACATAGTCCCACATTTCTTGGAGACTTTGTTCGTTCCTTTTTGCGTTTTTTTCTCTAATCTTGACTTCTCATTTTATTTCATTGAGTTGATCTTCGACTTCTGATATCCTTTCCTCTGCTTGGTCAATTCGGCTGTTGAATCTTGTGCATGCTTCATGAAGTTCTCATGTTGTGTTTTTCAGTTCCTTCAATTCATTCATATTCCTCTCTAAGTTGTCCATTCTTGTTATCATTTCCTCAAATCTTTTTTCAAATCTTTTTTCAAGGTTCTTAGTTTCTTTGCACTGATTTAGAACATGTCCTTTTAGCTCACGGAAGTTTCTCATTACCCACCTTCTGAAGTCTGATTCCGTCATTTCATCATTCTCATTCTCCATCCAGCTTTGTTCCCTTGCTGGTGAGGATTTTTGGTCTTTTGTAGGTGGTGAGGTGTTCTGGTTTCGGGTGTTTTCCTCCTTTTTGTGCTGGTTTCTTCCCATTTTTGTGGATTTATCCACCTGTCGTCTGAGTAGCTGCTGATTTTTCGATTGGGTCTCTGAGTAGAGGCCCAGATTGTTAATTATGAAGTATTTCTGTTTCTTAGTTTTTCTTCTAACAGTCAAGCCCCTCTGCTGTAAGACTGCTGAGGTGCACTGCAGTCCCTGCTTGCCTGGGGTACACCCGTAGCAGCTGCAGAACAGTGAGGGATGCTACCAGTTTCTTCTTCTATCTTTGTCCCAGAATGATTCCTGCCGAATGTCAGTCTGATCAGTCCTTTTTGAGGTGATTATTTGGGAATACGGGGGTCAGTGATCTGCTTGAGGAGACAGTCTGTACTTTACAGGAGCTCAAGTGCTGATCTGTGAGCTCCGTTGTTCATTCAGTGTTGCTAGGCAAGTACGTTTAAGTCTGTTGTGGCAGAACTCATGAAACCCCTTTTTTTTCCTCAGATGCTCTGTCTCGGGGAGTTAGGACTTTATTTGTGAGTATCTGTTGCACTGTCCTGCCCAGCTAGGAGGCAGTCTATTCACTATTTGGCTGCCGAGGCTCCGCCCTGCTGGAGTGAGGTCCGCCCTTTTGCTGTGGGCTCCGTCCTGCTCTTTTGGGCTCTGCCCTACTGACGTAGGCTCCGCCCTGCTGATGTGGGCTCTGCCCTGTTGGCGGAGTCTCTCTTTTATGGCAGGTTGTCTCGGCAACAGCTGACTGCGTCAGCAATGGGTGGGTACCTCAGTAGGGGCGGAAACTCTCAGCAATGGCAGATGCCCCTCCCCCACCGAGCTGCACAGCCATGGGTTCAGCTGTGCCTGCAGTGGAACTCTCAACCCCAAGCACTCCGAATCACGATATTGCTTGTCCCTGTGGGGGTGGGACCCATCGAGCCTGATCACTTGCTTCCCTGCCTCCAAGCCTTTTGGCTTTTTGCTTTTTTTTTTTTTTAAGTTGTAGGGTTGACTCTCTCCCAGGTGACTCAGCCACCAGCCAAAAGGGCACCAGGATCTGTGTGATTTCCTGTGCAGTGACCCGCTGTGGTGGTTCACAGTTCACTTCCCAGAAATCTCCTGGTCTGGATCACTGTCCAAATCCTGTTCATTCAGATGAAGATGGCAATCTGCCCTCCCAAGTCTCAAATTGCCGGTTTAACAGGTTGCCCAGATTCGTGTGTTTTGTGCACCGTGCCGCTGTGCTGCATCACCAGCTGCCCGGATGCGCCTGCAGAGACTGCTGCACTGGCGTCCTGCATCCCTCTTACACCTGGGCTTTTCCCCGCTTTGTGGGCTACAAAGATCCATCTGGAAATGCAGTGTGAACTCACCCTCTGCGTCTTGACTGAGAGCTGCAATTGTGAGTTGCTTCTAGAGTGCCATCTTCCCCCTCAATCTCAATAGTTCTTTTATTAAGGCTACCTTACGCTTTCCTCTAAGTCTAACTCTGAGTAGATTGAAATCTGTTTTTGTTTGTTTTGTATGTTTATCTTCTCTTTGCATTCACTGTGATTGTCTCAGATGAAACAAACAGAACAGACTGCTTGGCTGAGCCTGCCTGAGGGTCTGGCATTTGTCTCTTCCTTCTGCTCCCAACTCCTGCACTCCCATAACCAGCAGAGGGTTGCATGAACCCCATGTGTTTGAAGAGAACCCCCAACTCTGCTTCTTTAAGCATATCAGCTGTGTTCAGTCTGTGTGCTTTTGCATGAGTCCTGCTATGCACATCCCTGCCTCCCTGGAAACAGCAGCCAAACCCTTTGCAAACAGATGGTCACCATACAACCCAAGATACCCAGAGACCAAAGTCTTCTTCCGTCTCCCCTTATGCTTATGTAAATAGCATAATTTTGGATCACCTTTGCTAATATTTGCTCACACAAAACTTTCAAAAGCAAAACCACCTGTCTGCCTGATCACACAAGTTCAAGGTCAGACTGCAAGGCAAGACTCCCCTCAGGAACACCAATCACTGCATACAGATGTTGAGGGAAATCATGATCCCAAGTCTGTCCACAAAGTCTTTCTCATGCCTGCTTTCACATGTTCAATCAACCTTACCATGGGTTCCAGATCTATTCTTCACTAGAGTATTTTATTTATTATTTTATTTTATCTTACTTTTTTGAGATGAAGTCTTGCTTTGTAGCCAGGCTGGAGTGCAGTAGCACAATCTTGGCTCACTGCAACCTTCACCTCCTGGATTTAAGCTATTCTCCTACCTCAACCTCCTGAGTAGCTGGGATTGCAGGTATGCACCACCATGCTCAGCTAACTTTATGTATTTTAGTAGAGACAAGGTTTCACCATGTTGGGCAGGATGGTCTCGATCTCCTGATCTCATGATCTGTCCACCTTGGCTTTCCACAGTGCGAGATTACAGACACAAGCCCCTGTGCCCGGCTAGGAGTATTATTTTTAATAATTGCAATAAAATAAGATAGGATACTTTTGATAGATAGCCACAGTGTACACCCATCTTTGCCATGTTGTCATCTGGTCATATGTGGTATAGGTGTACCCAAGACAGAATACTCACTGTACACATGGGTAGATCTGAGAGGTACTCAGACATAAATTCTCTCTTTAACTTGTAATTATTTTTCACAAACAATAATATTCCTATTAATACCTGCATTTTTACCTTTATTCAACAGGTCTTGTGGCAAGTGTGTATGAAACATAATTTTGCACCCCAGGAAATCACATCTAAAGTCTAAGAACAGAACAGCTGGTGTCTTAGTGTCATCCTAGAAAGTTTCATCTCTAAATAACCCTAGCAATGAACTAAATACCATTTGATAAATAGATTCTTTACAATTCAATTTCACTTCGTTTTTTTAAAAATGTGAATGGAGAAATATACACGGAGACTCCTTGAATTTCAGGCCCATGTGTCACTTATATGTGGGCACCCAGCCCCTGTCACTGTGTTTAACTCACATGAGGCATTCCGTAGGAATACTTTATTTTAAAAATTCATTTATCTGATTATCAGTGATCTTGAACATTTTTTCCTATACTTGTTGGCTATTTGTGCATTTTCTTTGAAGGAATGTCTATTCAAAGCCTTAGCCTAATTTCTAATGATTAGTTTGTTTCTCTTTTGCTGTTGAGTTGTAGGAGTTCCTCATATATTTTGAATATTAACCTTTTATCAGGTGCATAGTTTGCAAATATTTTCTCCCTTCCATGGATTTCTTGTTCACTCAGTTGACTTTTTCCTTTGCTGTGACTGAAGCTTTTTGATTCATTGTAGTCTCACTTACCCATTTTTGCTTCTGTTACCTTTGCTTTTTGTGCAATATCCATGAAATCATTGCCAATACCAATTTAAGGCTTTTCACCTATGTTTCCTTATAGACTGTTAGTTTCAGGTCTTATAATTAAAACCACAAAGACATTACCTTACCCCTGTAAAAATGGCTATCATAAAAAAAGAGAGAGAAACTAACTGTTCACAAGTATGCAAAGAAATTGGGATCCTTCCACACTGTTGGTGAGAATGCAGAGTGATGCAGCCACTATAGAAAAACGAATAGGGATTCTTCACAAAGTTAAAAATAGGATTATCACGTAATGCAGTAATCCCACTTCTGAGTATTTATCCAAAAGAATAAAAGTCAGGATCTTAAAGAGGTATCAGCCCTCCTATGTTTATTGCAACATTACTCACAATAGTAGACTGGTGAAAACAGTTTAAACGTCTATCAGTAGATGAATGAAAAAAGAAAATGTGGTATATATATCTATATATACAGTTACATATAAATACACTGTATATATACAATATAAAATACACTATATGTGTGAGCTACACTCACACACACAATGAAATACTAGCCTTAAAACAAAGAAATTCTGTAACATGCCTTTGGACATTATGCTCAGTACAAAGTGCCAGTCACAGAAAGAAAAATACGGCTTGATTCAACTTACACGAGGTAACTAAAGTAATAAAATTAGAATTAAAAAGTAGAATAAAGATCACCAGTGCCTGGGGGTAAAAAGAAAAAGAGAGTTACAAATCAAAGGGTGTAAAGTTTCAGTTAAACAAGATGAGTAAGTTCTATAGCTCTGCAGTGTGATGTTGCACCTAGAGTCAACAGTACTGTATCATACCCTGAAAATATGAATGTTTTTATTCTAAAGACTGAGATGACCATTCTTCCCATTCTCATATTCTCTGCGCAGTTTTTTCTAATTTGATTATGTACCTTTCTCTTTGTAAATAATACATATTTTTAAAATTAGTTTTTTTCAGGTGGCTATTTTCTGATCCAAAATTACTCTGCATGAATTTGGAACTAGTCTCTTTTGCTACCTAAGTATTGATGGTTTTCTGGGAAAAAAATAATCTCTTTACATGCTTGCATGGATTAAGTCACTTTGCCATATCCTTACTAACTCAGGTCCCTCTCCTGTAATCCACCTTATTAACCTGTGTTCAATATTAGAGCTATTACATGTCTGTGGCAGAAGTAGAACTGAGATACATTAGCTGAGCCATCAGGGACCCATTGTAATCCAGGAAGTCTAAAGTTTAGAAAAATGAACAAACACTCCTTTTAGTTCAATTTAAATCATTTGTAATGGGATTTGATACATTTTAATAAAAATATTAGAACCTGAAAGACAGCCTGCTATGTAGTAGGCATTCAAAACAAATTATTGAATGAATAAATACAAATATAAGATAAAATTACTATTGAAAGTTCAAGAAGCCATTTATTAAAGAAAAATGCAGAATTTTAATAATACCCTCAGTCACATTTTAGAATTACATATAAATAGAATATTATTTTACTCAATGGAAATCTAGAAAAATATAAATATGATGTATTTCAGTTCAGAAATCAACCATAAATTTATAATTTTATCAATATTAACTGATTTTTCCAATACAGTTTATCTGTGATGATCGTAGCCCTTTTAATGCCAAGAAAAACTACAGAATTAATTGTTGTTTGTCAAAAAAGGCAGTTATTGGAAAAAGAAACAAAGTGTGGCTGCCTTCATATTTTAGAAGCTCACAGAACTACTTTAATGGGAAAACTACGCACGCAAAATAGGCATAACAAACTAGACTAATATTCTCTTTTCTAACACTTTATTTTTATCCCTGGGTCTTGTTATAATGGTTAATTGACTTTGAACACTGAAGTTATTATACACTAAATATCCAGGGATTTTTTTTTACTTCTAAGTAGATATTGGTTATAAATTACTCTGAAAGTCAGCAAAATAAATAGTACAACACAGAAGTATTTGAAAAAAAAGCAATTTAAAGAAAGTAGTCGGTAGCACATGTGCTACCTACTTCTTTTTTAATCCCATAGGCAAAAATCAACATATGATCTGCAAATTACAAGTCAACAATCGGTGAGCCATATACTTAATGTTTGTAGCTTATGTTGTTTAAAAATCAATCTTGCCTCTATTTTTTTTTATCCAAAAGCTTCTACACGGTTAAAAATCAGTTTTTACAGAGACAATGAGCAAAGGCTTACAGAATATTTCCAAATATGTAAAAATATCTACATGACAAAAATATATAGGAATTCTAAAAAAAGGAAGGAATAAAGAAAGTCATTTTGAAAATTATTGTCCAAAATTGCCTTTGTTTTAAAGTGCACATGTCCAAGTACCATTTCCTCATTCTACTTTTGCCACTTTCCAAATTATTCCTTCCTTATCCAAAGGTTGACTGAGGGGCTGTGTGTGTTGGTGAGAATAAGAAACAAGTTGTACTCTCATTCATTGCTGGTTGGAAGTCACAACCATACAGTCAGTCTGGAAAACAGTTTGGTTGTGACAAAGTTAAACATGTACTTACTGCATGTGTATGAAATCCAAACAACCCACTCCTCGGCTTTCCTTCAGGAGAAACAAAAGCAGATGACCGCAAAAAGGCCTGAATGTAAATATTCATAATATCTGTCTTTACCATGGCAGAAACAATGGCAACAACAGAAACAACTCTAATATCCATCGATTGGCCAGTAGATTTTTAAAATGTGGTATACTTTTACAAGGACATACTGTTTAGCAATAAAAAAGAACAACTACAGACATACAAAACATGGGTGAATCACATAATCATTACTTTAATATTTGGAGAATATTCTACAAAATGCCTTGCCTAAGAATATCCATCAGCTTTATTCACAATAGCCACAAACTAAAGACCACCCTAATATCCATCAATAGGAGATGGATAAACACATTATGATATATGAATCCTATGGATTACTGCAGAGTAATTTACAAAATAAAATGTGTAATATGTGAAATGATGTGAATAAATCTTTTTCTTATTATACTTTAAGTTCTGGGGTACCTGTGAAGATTGTGCAGAATTGTTACGTAGGTATACACATGCCTTGGTGGTTTGCTGCATTCATCACCCTCCTCATCTACATTAGGTATTTCTCCTAATGTTATCCCTCCCCAGACCCCCACCCCCTGCTATCCCTCCCCTAGTCCCCCAACCCCCAACAGGCCCTGATGTGTGATGTTTGTGTCCAGGTGTTCTCACTGTTCAACACCCACTTATGACTGAGAACATGCAGTGTTTGGTTTTCTGTTTTTGTGTCAGTTTGCTGAGAATGATGGTTTCCAGCATCATTCATATCCCTGCAAAGGACATGAACTAATCCTATTTTATGGATACATAGTATTTCATGGTGTATATGTGTCACATCTTCTTTATTCAGTTTATCCTTGATGGGCATTTGGGTTGGTTCCAAGTCTTTGCTATTGTAAACAGTGCCACAATGAACATATGTGTGCAGGTGTCTTTATAATAGAATGATTTATAATCCTTTGGGTATATACCCAGCAATGAGATTGCTGGGTCAAATGGAATTTCTATTTCTAGATCCTTGGGAATTGCCACACTGTCTTCCACAATGGTTGAACTAATTTACACTCCCACCAACAGTGTAAAAGCATTTCTATTTCTCCACATCCTCTCCAGCATCTGTTGTCTCCAGATTTTTTAATGATCATCATTATAACTGGTGTTCACAATCCTAAGCAAAAAAAAACAAAACAAACAAACAAAAAAAAACCCACAAATCTGGGGCATCATGCTACCTGACTTCAAACTATACTACAAGGCTAGAGTAATCAAAACAGCTTGGTACAGGTACCAAAACACAGCTATAGACCAATGGAACAGAACAGTGGTCTTGGAAGTAATGCCACACGTCTACAACCATCTGATATTTGAAAAACCTGACAAATACAAGCAGTGGGGAAAGGATTCCCTGTTTAAAAAATTGTGTTGGGAAAACCGGCTAGCCATGTGCAGAAGGCAGAAACTATACCCCTTTCTTATACCCTATACAAAAAATAACTCCAGATGGATTAAAGATGTAAACATAAGACCTAACATCATAAAATACCCTAGAAGAAAATCTAGGCAATACCATTCAAGACATAGGCATAGGCAAGGACTTCATGACTAAAACACCAAAAGCAATGGCAATAAAAGCAAAAATAGACAAATAGGATCTAATTAAACTTAGCTTCTCTACAGCAAAAGAAACTATCATTAGGGTGAACTGGAAACCAACAGAATGGGAAAAAATTTTTGCAATCTACCCATCTGAAAAAGGGCTAATATCCAGAATCTATAAAAAAAAAATTAAAGAAATTTACAAGGAAAAAACAAACAACTCCATCAAAAAGTGGGCAAAGGATATAAATAGACACTTCTCAAAAGAAGATATTTATTCAGCCAACAAACATCTGAAAAAATGCTCATTATCTCTGGTCATTAGTGAATAAATCTTATAGAAATATTTAGTGAAAAATGCCAGACATAAAAAGTATACATTGAGTAATTTTACCTACATACCACTAATCTAAAATGAACAAATCACAATAGTGGCATCTCTGAGTGGGGATGAAGATTGACCAAGAAAGAACTGGAGGGATATTTGTGGGAAGATAGAAAAGTTCTCTATCGGGGCAGGAATGTGTTTTACATATCTGTATTCACTTGCTAAACTGTGCAGTTGTGTGTTTTTCAATGTATTCAACTTTTATCTCAACAGAAGAAGTATAAAATATGAGAGTCAAGTTGTAAGGCTTGAGAGAAAAAAAAATAGCATTGCTTTAGTGTAGGCCTGAAAGCTCACCAGAACTTTCAGGTGTGAGACATTCATGAAGTGTTTCTATCAGCATATTTCTGCCATATGGCAGAATACCCTGTTATCCACTGGTTCTGCTTCTGTTATACACTGGCTCTCACTCTGCATATGAGAAACCTGTTTCTCCTCCAAGATGTTGCTCATCCTGTTGCTTTGTGTCTCTCCACATCCTTTCTCAGACCAGGTTTATCACTACAGTTATTCCATAGATTGATACTCTGATCAAGAGAAACTCCCTGTAAAGAAACTGCCAGTTGAGTGTACAAATCACAGATAAATGAATTTCCAACATTATGCCTCAGAGCAAAAGAAAACTTTGTGGGCGGGGGAGGTGCCCGAAGGAAAATACCAATAAACCTCATTTAGTCATTCTACAAAATACTATGATCATTCCTTTGGTTCAGAAAACACAGTGTCCATATCAATCTATGGATATTACTGTTATAAACACTCTGTCCCAGAAAAGACAGTGGCATAGTTTTCAGATTACCAAAGATATGAGTCAGGATTGTGAGAATTATTCACAAACTTATATCTGTGTTTAATAGGAATCTGGAACATATGTCTCCAAGACGGTTTCTTTGATCACATTCCTGAAGGCAGGATACCAGCTAAGGGAGGTTAACTCTAGGGCACTGTTTGATCTCATGCACAGCCTAGAAGAGCTTCAGCCACTGCCCACAGTGCATTCTCTTAAGATCCAAATCACTGAAACTCGGATAAAAGCAGGCCACTAATGAGCCCAAACAAGACTCAAAGTCAAACTTCTTGTCAAAGCACCACGCTTGTGTGCCTCACTGTATTTATAAGGACAAAGCACACTAATATGACAACTAGACCATTGATCAATGTCCTGTTACTTCTGCAGTCAGGGGAAAGAATCACTTAATTAAATGTGTAATGGTATTAAAACATTCAGGAGGTGAGGGGTATGTACATTTGAATCTATAATCAACTGCATTTCTTATACTGGAAATGAAGTAAATCAGTTCTTCATTGACAAATGTAGATTTTATTGCTGCTTTGAATTTGAAGTTTATACTGAAATTCATCAAAGTTTCAGTGGGAAAGAAAAGCTTTTGTTTATTATCCTTTCAATCTCTCAATAAATGCATATTATGTTTTTCCTTTTTCATATACAGAACAAAGATTAACAGTGACATCTTTAATGAGAAACACTTATATGGGATGATGTTTCCCAATCTGCTAAGAGAAGTTTGGAGATCTTAAATTCTTAGTCTGGGAAGTTCTGTGGCTTTGCTTGGAGCAACCACGGTGCACACCTAGGGCCATTATGAAACCTGTGGTTTGTACCATTCAGGTCAGATCCCATTTCTGTGCCTTCTGGAGTCTCAGTAGTCTTTATGCTGAGAGATTGAATATACAGACAACAGCTGGATCATATAGCAAAACAGATATCAGACCAAAATTCTGGAGCAACCTGCAAAGGAGACCAAGTCATTATTGACAGTAACCAACTCAGGGAGCCAGCCTGCTCTCTAGAAGTCAGACCTGCAGAGAGTCAAACCACGAAATGCATCTTATCTGTTGGCAACCCATGACAAATTCCTGTAATTCTCTTACCAGGAATCAGAAAAGTGAGAAGTAAATAACCCATCCAACATCATTGCCTAAGTGGGCCAAAGTCATCCAATATCACAGCAAACCAGCCAACACTTAACCACACAAGTTCGTGTGCTTGTGGCAGACTGTGCTTTTCAAAGGAATTCTGAGGGCAGTATCATTACTCCATTTGGTAAGTGTGGTGGCTTGATAGCTTTCCCAACTCTGGTGTAGGGACTCTGTATTAAACAGCTATCTATAAAATTGCTAGGATTTCCTGTAAAAGTTGACTTGTTGCTTATGAGACTAATGATATCACCAATTTGATATTATGTGGTCCATGTTAAGCACTGTTTGCATTACTTTAAAAAGTAAGTCTTTATAGATATGAAAATATTCCTTGATCCACATTTTTCTCACAGAGTTCTCAAGATGAATTTTCTTCTATTACTGTGCCATAAGAGACTAAATAAACATTCTTAAATTTCCTTATACTATAAGAGAGTCCCTTTCATTTTTCTGGTCCTGATAATCCTGTTTTTCTATGGAAGGAGTGAAAGAAGATAAGGTTTTATTTGAAGTTTTCCAGATTTGGTGGAAGGAATAAAGGAAGGAAGAAAGGAAGTGTATTAGTCCATTTCACTTTGCTACCCACCTGGGACTGGGTAATGAAGAAAAGACATTTAATTGACTCACAGTTCTGCAGGCTGTAGAGAAATCATGGCTGGAAGGCTTCAGGAAACTTACAATCATGGAAGAAGGCAAAGGAGAAGCAAAAAAGCCCTACCATGCAGAGCAGGAGAGAGAGTGAAGGGAGAAACGCTCCACACTTTTTTTTGGGTGGGGTTATAGAGCCAAACTATATCGGGAAAGAAGGAAGGAAAGGGGAGAAGGGACGGAGGGAGGAAAGGAAGGGAAGGAGTAAGGCAGGCAGGAAGGAAGGCAAGAAGGCAGGAGGGAGGGAGGGAGAGAGGGAAGGAAGGAAGGAAGGAAGGAAGGCAGGCAGGCAGGAGGGAGGGAAGTAGGGAGGGAAGCAGGGAGGGAGAGAGGGAAGGAAGGAAGGAAGGAAGGAAGGCAGGAGGGAGGGAAGTAGTGAGGGAAGCAGGGAGGGAGAGAGGGAAGGGAAAAAGGAAGGAAAGAAGGAAGAAAGGAAGGAAGGAAAAAAGGAAGAAGGAAGAAAGGAAGGAAGGAAGGTTAGTTAATACTCGGTGGTTACAGAATAGCTCTAATAATCCAATTTTCATTGATTCAGTGAAATAAACAGTAATTGATTTCATATTCTTCTTAATTTTCTTTATAGCTCATGAGGTAATGCACTTGCATAAAATGAAGAGACAAATGCTGCCTAGTCTCTTTTCTAGGTAATATCCTTTAGGAAAACTTTATGGTTACTTAAAAAAACCCCTGGGGCAGTGTTAATATTAAAGTATGAGAATATACAGTAGGAAGACTGATTCACTGTGATCTATCTGTCAACACTCCTGTGAGGTTAAAAATAATCTATGCAATAATTTAAAGGCAACATAGCCAAACTCTCTAAAGCCTTACATAGTATGATTTATCTTCAACTTCTCTTCCCAATTAAGTATGGTAATGGTAGAAATTAAATAGAAGTCTTGGAGGATAAAAGGTGATTTTACCCTAAATATAACATTAAATGCAGACATCCTGGATTTTTCTGTTGCCACTAGTGCCTTGCTAAGATCAAACACATCGCATATATGAAAGAAAACACTGTACTTTCACAAAGCTGTTGTGCAAAGCTTATAGATAATTACCAAAAAATACAGAGCAGTGACCACACAGATTTCTAATTTTCAGAGATAAACAGGAGATTTCAAAGTAGCAAATATAGAAGCAATGATTGACTGTTCCTCTTAATCCTCTAGCCTACAGAAATGGTTCCTTAATAAAAAGAATAGCTGACAGCTACAGTGTGAATAACTGTCTCTTGTTAGGTTTGATCATTCTAAATCTACATCTTCTTAAACTATCTTGCAACCCTGGGAAGAGGTTTACAATTCAAAGGTTGTTTTAAAGCATGCTACAACTGCAGGGAAATAGGCTGCTTTTAGGATCTCCATCGGCTACCAAGTCTAGCTCTGCCAAAGCATCTCTAGTGTATAGTGCGTGCACTTCCTCAGGGTAGCAGCTGCATTTTATTTGCCTGTGCATGTGCAGAAAGAACCTGCTGCCTGGCATGGAGCTGGTGGTCAACAAATCCCTGTGTAGCAGCAGATCTTGAAGAAAAGGCACATTCATTTTTCTGGGACTGTTAGAACAAAGTACCACAAACTGGGTGCTTTCAAACTGCAGTAGTTTATTGTTTCATACTTCTAGAGGCTAGACATCAAAAACTAAAGTGTTGGAAGGGCCACGCTCCCTCTGAAATCTGCAGAGGAGAACCTTTCTTGAGTTTCTTTTAGATTTTGGTGGCTGCTGGCAATCCTTGGTGTTTCACGGCTTCAATGATGAATTCAACCTCTGCTTCTGTCATCAGATGACATTATCCCTGTGTGACTACCTCCAAATGTTCTTGTTTTATAAGGACATTAGTTATATTGGATTAGGCCTATGCTAATGACTCACCTTAACTTGATCACATGTACAGACACCCTATTTTCAAATCAAGTCACATTCATGGGTACTGGGATTTGGTAAATCACGTTTTCTTTTACGGGGGAATAATTCAACCCATGACACAAGGCACTGTGTCCTCCACATTTTTATTCTATCTTCTTCATGCAAATGTGCTGAACAGCTACGTGACTCACAGGAAATATGATGGCTAACTACTGGGTTTGCACATTCCCCTTGGCAGCTGAAAAATCATGAGATCTGTACATTTAGAAAGAGAGCTTTATTTCTTATAAAGGGTTATTGCCTGCAAGGTGGCCATTGTAACAGGCTGGGAAACGTATCCTCCAGCAAAGCCCAAAAGTCAGGCACTGCCACGTGTGTACCTATGCAACTATCTTGCATGTTCTGCACATGTACCCCAAAACCTAAAATGCAATACAAAAATAATTTTAAAAAAAGAAAAAAAAAGGAGGAAAGATATGACAGAAACGTATGCTGAAGAGGTTAGTTAAGTATACATATTCAACTTTTTATAGGAAAAGCTATGAATAATCATAAGGGAAGGTTGTGCACATGTATGTTAAGACACATATATGTTACATGAATTTCATGTTCACCTTGGGGTGAAGACAACATTTAAATATATTACAACTAGGCCCTATACGTCTAAAGGTCTTTTCAGAATACATCGGCACTCACATGTGGGGCCTCTGTAAACTGGACAGAACCAGTTCCTGGTCGGTGGTCTCCTATCAAAAGAAAATTACAGACATCGATCTCTGGCTAAATCAAAGTTGTAGTTACGTCTTGTAAAACAGAAGGTCAGTCAGTCAAGAATTGGTGGTGGTTGAGCTGCAATTGTTTTAATACTGCTTTATTTGAACACCAGTGTTTGTTTACATGCTGGAGAAAAAGAAACTGTGTGGCAGTTAGGACAGATTTATTCTTGAGGTGCAAGGAAAAGATGACTTAACCCTTTCCTAGTCTGGCTGTTAAGTCTTGCTTAAAATTTCGTATCTTGTATCTACAAAGAGTGTGTTTCCTCAGTCCTATGATCCCTATTTTAAAGTCAATGCTGGTTAGTGGTTGTGTCTAAACCCCAAAGGGCGAGGGTATCATAAGGTATATCTGACTTTCCATCTTGTCCTGGCCTGAACTCAGTTTTCAGGGTTTCTCTGCGGTTCCCATGGCCAGAGGCTGTTGTTTCAGTTAGTTCCAGGTCTTATGACAGTGTTTTTAGTTATCATCCTTAAGTTATGAATCTTCGTTTACTAAAATGCTGAGACAATATAGGTTATGCCATCCCCCTTCCCAATGTTCACCAAGCACACTCTTTCTGTTTTGTTTGCAAGTGTAAGTGGAGGGAAGTTTGAAGCCACTGCCTTGGTTTCTGAGGGAAACACATACAGAGTTTTATCAAATTCTCAAAAAAACAAAAGTGGGGGCAGTCATATAACAAGTCCACTTGGCGTCATTCTTTTGTAAGAGACTATCCATGAGATGTATCTGAATGCTCAACATTGAAATATCTGCTTAATGTTGTTGATGGAGAAAAATAAAAGAATAATGCAAATTAGGGAATGTCCTAAAAGTTTGAAATGCTCCTGGATTTAGGACTAAGGAATGTAAAGATTATCATAAAATATAAAAATCTATTTTGTGACAATTATGAAGCATCAGGATTAAGCTAATCCATGCTTACACGTGCAAAATCAAAACTTGCAGTAAAAACGAATGCATTACCTTAAGTGTAAAAAAAAAGTTAAGAAAGCTTTAGCTTTTACATTCTAAAATCTGAGTAGAAGAAGCATATGTTAACATTTAAAGGAGGATTTTAAAAATGTAGTCTTGTTCAAACACCATTCAGCAGTCAGCAGCCAAAACCAAGTTTGACTTCAGCAATTCTGTGTTTCTAGCTGTCTCCAATGCGGCTACTTTGGTTGTGCATATTCAAATATAACTTTTTGAATAAAATAGAATGCGGAATTAAAATAAGACTCTGATGAAATGTGAAGCTCATGTGCCATGAAGCATGAGCCACCTTTATATTTTAATCCTGATGCAGAAATTATGATTAATTACGAAACATTTGCATGGAACACTTCATACTCACAGATTGTACCAATGGCCTACCACCAGAGGGTGAGTACAGTCTGAAAAATTCGCAAGACTAGTAGCAGATTTTCAACAATTCATAGAAACTCCTCTCTCCAAAGGGGCACTCACTGGAGGGTGGTTTGTAAGAGATGGGAGGGACAGGCTGTGACCACAAAACTCAGCAAAGTTAACTGATTCCAAAGGAAATTGGTTTTCAATTGCAGACCCCTCAGAGGCATTGTCTGACCAAGCACAGGAAATCCACTCCAGAGGTTTTCTTGTTCCTGGTATTGCATAAATGCTCAATCATAGTTTATATAACCTGAACGTCTTAGCAGCTAATTGTACTTAAGATGGGGCTTGTTCTCCAAGACTCATGCCGTGGAAGGAATTGGTTTTGGAATCAAAAAAGTCATACTGGAACATCAAGGAAAGAGGTTATAATTGTATGATATTATAATTGTATGATATTTCTGAGTAATTAATGAATCTCCCATCCTTTAAAAGGAATCTGGGGCTCCTAGACAAAGGTGGAAAACTAAATCCACATATTGAATCACTTAATCTCTGTTACATTTCTCACTCCAGTAGTCTGACTAGTTGAACATAGAAAATTATATACCACAACTAGAATCAAAAGATGGCCAACTTCAATATTTGTTATTTTCACTCTCACAGCTTCCATGCTTCCTTTGCCTGGTAATAATACCTAAATTTTTCTGTGATCGATGTTTATTGTTGTTGCCAACCCAGCTTCTCTCTTGCCTTTGTCAGGTAATAACACCTCAGTTTGCTTTTGAGGATCAAGTCCTATTAGGGTGAACAACTGTCGTGAAGTGTCATGGGACTGAGGGGTTTCCCAGGAGGCGAGACTTCCAGAGCTAAAGCAGCGTAATTCCTACCTAACTCTTGAAGAATCGGTGACCCCATTTCCTCAGAACATACACAGTAAAAACATCCATCAAACTGACACCCTCCTCACTGCAGGAGGCAGCACGTGATAAAAAACAGGCCAATCAGAACCTTCCTCTTCTGGAAATTGAATCTTGATTCTGAGATGGAACCAAAAATACAAATACTTGAAACACCCAGAAGGGGTTGCCCACTGGGTCTCACTTCCTGGGGCCTCTAGGACCTCTAGGTCTCATACTTTTGAGGACTGATTGTTCAGCTACCCTTACTCAGTTCAACGAGTCTCCTCTTCATTTGAATTAACCAGAGTGAGCATATATCACTTGTACCCCCAAATCTCTATCTGGTCCAGAAAATGGCACCTGGAAATCAGTAAGACAAGCAAGAGATGCTAACTAGAGGATTGGCTGAGGCAAGATAAGTAGAGGTTGTGAAAGTTCTTTACATTCCACTCCATTCCAGAAACAGAGGAACTACCTGGAAGGATTTTGTTAAACTACTTTCTGTTGTGTCTTTGGATTCACATCAAGTGCTTATGGTGGCTGAACTTTATAGGACTTGATATAAAAATGTGAATGCATTGAAAATAAATTAGCAAAGGAGAAAAATACAGCTTTTCTGAGAAAGAAGCTTCCTCCCTAGGATAAAAAGTCTAGAATGACCACTGTGAGCACAGTATTCAGTGTTGGGAAAAACCAACTCCCCCACTCCTCAATTAAAATTGGTGCCAGTTGAGTCCTAGGGGCAGGAACTACAGCTGAAGAAGAAAGGAGGACCCAGGCCATGCCTGCTTCTCTCAGACCCCCCCCCCATCCTTGTCTGATAAATACAGAATTGCACATGCCCTTCCCTAGGATTCTACCTCTAGGCAAAGTGCAGACTCTGTAGTTTTGAATAGCCTTCATGCAGAAAACAAGATGCATATTAAACAGTGTAAATTCGTGGATGTGGGCACATGTTTAGGGCTGTTTATAAGAAGCAGAATATCCTACCCTAGACCTCAGCCCAAGAACATTATTTCTGGCTTTCATCTCTAATTAATGGTCTCGACCAAATGCAAATTATCAGTAAGTCAACTCCACCTTCACAGGAGCTGTAGTCTCAAGACACCTGATCTGTGCTGCAAACTAATGCTAGGTCTTGCTTAAAGTCCAAGATAATTCTGAGGTCCCCAAACCTAGAAGCTGGTTTCTAACTGGAGCTCCTCCTGAAAGGCCAGCTCCCCAGGTCTTCTCTCCAAAGAATCTTTGGGAGAATGAATGAAAAAGAAAAGTGGGCATTCCAGTGGGCAGAATCACCACCCAGAGCTCATTGCTCTGTCAGGGTAGTATGTCCTGCTCTTCTGACACAGTGGAACATAACCATTGCTCTTGGACAGTCACCATTGCCATGGTTTGTTGATTGAGTCTCTCTCTCCCTTTCCCAGTGGCATCAGCAACTGCACACCAGGTCCATGATGGCTGCTGCTTCTGGGGAGGAGAGTGGGGAACGGTTCCAAAGATCTTTACCAAAATGTCAACATTTGTTCAATATTTGTGGTGGATTCATAGTGTTGTTTCTAGTATTCTTCAACTTTCCTGTATTTTAAATATTTTCTGAAAGCTTGAAAGATTTTAAACTACTATTTGTACTAAAATTACAAGCAAAACTTACACTGGACAAAATTAAACAGGTAAGTAAGACTTCATCCAAGGCTGTTGCAACAGGGGACCAGATCATAGCCTGAACTCAATTCTGCTGAAACAGGAGGCAGTAGAATTGTTAACAACTGGAATCAGAGATGATCATAGGTCATCTTTGTTTGCCAATTGGTCAAACCCAAATTAAAGGTGAACTTTCTTACATCTTCACGACCTGAGGTAACTTTACAATTGGGAGTAAGGTGTCCCACTGAAGTTAGGCTCCCACCCTTCCACAATGACTGAGAGAGGGGGCCTTTATCTCCTGGATAAATACATGTGAGAGGGAGGGCTCCCACGTCCTTGAGAAAGACATTTCTAGATTTTCAAACTTTCAAGGGGCTTTTTGAATATCAGCCTAAATTTCAAACAGAGAGAGACTCCCTAAATGAAAAAGATGTTTATTTGGAAATAGAATATTACAATGAGAATACTTGTGCCAAATAAATGTATTTATATGTATCTTATTCTGGGAGTTAAAGGAAAGCAAAGCTTTTTAAAAAAGAAATGAGGAGGACTACATAATTATCCATGGCTACAAAGATCTGTAAAAGGGTGACTCCAGCGCAAGTTTGCACAGGCAGTTGCTGGGCAGATGTAATTTTTATGCAAGGTTACGATGGCCTTTGTCCAAGGCTGTCTTTTCTATAGTCTTTTTCATTATCAAGCATGCAAACAAAACTCTCTGTTCACGGTTTCTCTATCTCTATTTGTCAGAGTTTTATTTAACATTAGTGATTCCATTTTGATTCTGGCAACTTTCACATATAAAATTAAATTTCTAAGGAATAAAGTAAGAGTTCATAATTAGAAGTGGTTTTTTATGCTCTACAAAAGTATGATGACGACCTATCTAAATTTTAGTCAAATGGAAGGAGTTGTTAAAACTGTCTTGATTATCGGCTACCTTTTAATTCTCTAAATTATTGGTAGTTTATCTCTCTGCCTGAAGTAAATTACTCTGATTAAGGGGAAAACATTAGTTTGTCTTACTCATTTATAACATTGAATGCACCATTTCTAATGACAACAAAGACAGTGAATATATATATATATATATGCACACAGACAGGTATACAATATATAAAATATCAATGTACAAGCTCTCTCTCTCTCTCCCTCTCTCTGTCTACCTCTGTGTTAATCCAAGAATTCCCTGGACAATAATTAGAATAAGGAAAACCAAGGCTATTCATCCTTGTCTTATTCCTTCTCCAGCCACCTCTTCTCCCCTTTCCAGGGCTCCCAAAGTAGCATGTTGGCAAGGTCAACAATGCGTGTAAGAGTTTCCTAATTGAATGTGGTGATTTTCCTTTTCTTTTTTCCCTTTAAGCTGCTGGAGTAACTTCTAACCTAATTTTAGTGATAAGATTCAGACAGAAATCAATTATAGGACAATGAAAATCAATTACAAAATAATAAAAGATAACCCACTGGGTTATCTTTTCACCATCGTTTCATAAAATATAAATAATGTCCCAGAGACTACCACTACCACGTTACCCATAAGATATAAATTGGGACATGAGACATAAATGAGCTGATCCTATCAATTGTAAAATAATAAAAGATAACCCATTACATTGCGTGATGGCAGCCAAAGCCAAAGGATTTTCAAAAAGCCAAGAGCCAGTGTGCACCTGCACATTTGCAACTTTGCCACACAATGTAGGCAAAGTTACAAATTTCTTTAATATAAAGAATTTAATAGATTTGTAAGTGTATTTCATATGCATAGATTGCTGACACAGCCTGCACTGAGTGAAAACAAGGAGTATTTATTCATTGATATTACAGGGAATCCGCATCTACTGGGTCTTGTATTCTAAGTGGCTGTGGTTCTCTTTCAGCACAAACCTTTCTCTGTTTGAATGTAGAAAAGATAGAAAAAGAACCTGGCCCAGAATCTGTTTCTTTGTCTTTTTGGGGGCAGCCAGTCTGAGTAGAATTCATCTTTCCATCCTTAATTGCACCTTCCTCTGCCAAGAGAATCATGAAATGTGTCACCATCATTTCATAAAATATGAGTAATGTCCTAGAGACAACCACTACCGAGTTACCCGTAAGATATAAATGGGGACATAAGACGTAAATGAGCTGATCCTACAAACTGGGCTGATCCCAATTTGACTAGTCTAGGAAAGGGGCCATGATAATCCCCTATGAAACTCCCAGCTTGGGAGGAGGAGGATGTGCATACAGTCCTAGCTCTGCCAAGGCTATCGTGTCCTCTCTCAGGGCCTCAGGTGCCTCACCTGTATGCTGAACATTGCAATAGATATCAGATGTCATTGTATCCCTATCAGATAGTTGTGCTGTCATCAAGTAGTTTATTATTAGGCACGTTTAGAAAACAGAATGAAAGGATTTGCAGGAGGCCTTGGAACTAGAAAGAGCTGGCCTAAGCACAGGTCTACCTGCACTTTGTCTTTTTTCTCCCAGGTGTGTGGGAAAAATAAGACCAGAAATAAAGAGGGCTTTGTAGAGGAGGAGGCTCTGGCTTAATGTACGACATTGCTATTCAATACTTCAGTCCACCAGAACAGCATAGTGTTAAGGAAGACACAAAGTTTATTGAACACTTACGTGATGAAAAAATAAAATTTGTGAATCTATGTGGAGAGATGCTCTGTACTAGAAAAGGGAATAAAATTCAAAAGTATTTATAGTTAAGAGCAGGTTTTAACCCCATTGAAACTTCTGTGCTTGGTTCCTTTTCACTTCTGCAAGTTTGATCTATGTTCAAGAATTTTTCTTACTGTCAAAAAGCTAGTTTAAATTGATTGAAATGGCTCAGCTAAAATTTATTTCAAGAAGACCATTTATTTTTAGAAAAAGAGACTTAGTATAGAAAAAAGAGACTTAGAGGCTATATAACCTCAGTAAGCTGCTGCAGTAATTCTAAAGGTCGAAATTCTCCAACCCCAGCAGCTCAGAAATTCTTTCCTTGGACTGATGCCCTGCAATGCTCCACGACACTGCTCCACCCCTCTCTTGGGTGCTGTTTTAGGCCTGGTTGGTGCTGAACGTTGAGTGATTTTCCTGGGTACATCTAGTGCCCAGTGGAGGACACCAGGGCACACCCAGGTTGTAGTTTCTGGGCAACTAGAAAAATGACCCAAGCTGAAACCAGACCCTGATCATGGTGTGTGAGGATAAAAGAGTGACCAGGACTTAATCTATCCAAAGCCTGTGCCACAGAAGAGCAAGAGGGACAAGTGGGCCTTCAATGTCCTTCTCGCAAAGGCCCTGCACAGCCCAGCACCCACATGGCCTTTCTGTGGTCAGACAGGAAAGGTGTTGCATAAAGAGACCTCTCAGGGCATAGAACTGGCCAGAGCCTGAGAGGTACGTTCAGTTTACCGAGTTGGTGCATTGCATACTTTATTGATATTATCTCAGTAAGTCACTATCAAATATCATCAACCCTGCTGGGTAGGTGCAGAGGGCAGAATTCTAAGATGACTGTCAAGATTTCCACCCTGTGATGTTCACCCTACCTGTAATCCCACCCCTCGATTGTGTGCAGAATACATGAGTGTGATGGATATTGCTGCCATTATATAGCAAAGGTAAAGACATTTTGCAGATGTGAGTATGGTTCTTAATCAGTTGACTTTGAGTTAATCGAAGGTTATTCTGGGTGGGCCTATCCTAATCAGTTGAGCCTTCAGCTGAAGTCGTGATGGTAAGAGGCAAGAATTGACAGCAGACCAACTATTGGACTGGAAGGAGGAAAGTTCCATTTTGTGGAGACTGTCCCCTGACTGGAAATTGGGGTGAGGGGAAAAGTCTCTAGAAGCCAAACACCTCAGTCCTCCAACTGCAGGGAACTAAACTCTGCTACCAACCACATAAGCTTAGAAGACTATCTTGAACCTCAGATAAGATACCAACCCTGGTCAATGCCTTGACTGTAGCCTGGTAAGACCCTGAACAGAGGACTCAGCTAAGCTGTGCCCAGACTGTACTCAGGGAAATGGTCATATAATAAGAGTAAGTTGTTTTAAATCACCAAGTTTGTGGCAATTCGACATACAACAAAAGAAAACTTGCAGCATAGCTTTTATCAATTGAAATATAGCGTTCATTAAAAAATCTGGAGACAACAGATGCTGGAGAGGATGTGGAGAAATAGGAACACTTTTACAGTGCTGGTGGGAGTGTAAATTAGTTCAACCATTGTGGAGGACAGTGTGGCGATTCCTCAAGGACCTAGAAATAGAAA
>CM052649.1:8016860-8036889 GCA_028533165.1 Leontopithecus rosalia
GACATAGTCCTTTTCCATCAGGGCTTGTTCCGTTGCTGATAAGGAACTGCAATCCCCTGTAGAGGGAGAGGGGTTCTGATTTTGGGTATTCTCAGCCTTTTTAGGCTGGTTTCTTCCCTTTATTATGAATTTATCCATCTGTCATCTTTATAATTACCGCCTTTCTAATTAGGTTTCTGAGTGGATGCCCAGTTTATTGATTCCCAGTGCTGGAATCCGAGCAACCCACTGCGCCAGCCAAAACAGCAGTAATAAGGCTGATGGTGCTCCTCTGCCTGGGAATCTCTGGTCTGGCTTCCTTCTTGAGTCCGTAACAAGCGGTTCTGCCTTCCCGGAGCTCCAAGCATTAGTCAGTAGGGGAACCAAGCCTGTCCACTCTACACAAAGAGCTGCCACGCCGAGATGCCGGCAAAACCGCTGCGCCAGCCAGAAGAGTTGCGCTGGCGACCCGTGGGGCTCCTCCACTGGTAATCTTCTGGTCCGTGAGTGACGAAAATTTGTCTGAAAGTGTGGCGTCCTCTTGTTCTCTGGGCTTTCACCGGGAGCTACAATCCCGAGCTGTCAGCGATCAGCCATCTTGGATCTCTCCGAGTCTTTAGTGAGGACTAAAGAGTCTCACTCTTTAGTCCTAAAGGGAAGAGTCTTTAGTGAGGACAAGAATGAAAACAGGAACCATTCCCAGTGAGAGGCCTGGGTAAGAAACCACAGGTACACAGAAAGCAGTGAGAAGGCAGAGAGATGAGTCATTCAGGACCCAACTGATGGGCATGCTGAGAGGTTAAAAGTAGCTGGGTTAGGAAACAGGAATCAAGTTTGGGGTTTGAACAATTCAGTAGATTCTAGTACTATTTCTTAAAATGAAGAAATCAGAGGAATAAGTTGGGACGTGACTTCAAGTTACATATGGCATATATTGGATATGATACACTTGTCTAACATCCAAGGGGAAGATATCAGGTATGAAGTTATTTGTAGAAGGTCAGAGCTCCAGAGAAAGTGAGGACTATAGATACAGATTTGTGAGTCATTGGCATGTAATGGATTCAAACCATGGCACTGAAGACCCCACCTGGAGAAAGTATGCCAATGGGAGAAGGGAAAACAACAAGTAACAGATGCCCGAGGCATATTAAGGGGAAAAAAGCCAGCAAGTGAGATTGAAGAAAGAGCAAAGGAGATTAAAAAGAAAACAGGAGAGTGTTATGTGGCGAAACCCAAGAGAGGAAATTTATTTCAAGAAAAAAGATCTACTGTGTCAAAAATAAATAAGATGAGGACAGGAAAGTAACCATTGAATTTGATAACATGAAGATAATTTGAAACATGACCAGAGTTGTCTTAGATTGAAAAAAGAATGTGCCTCTGGTAATCTTTTTTTTTTTTTTTTTTTTTTCAGACGAAGTCTTGCTCTGTTGCCCAGGCTGGAGTGCAGTGGTGCAATCTCTGCTCACTGCAACCTCTGCCTCCTGGTTTCAAGTGACCCTTCTGCCTCAGCCTCCCAAAGTGCTCAGATTACAGGCATGAGCCACTGGCCCACTTCCGGTGATCTTATGTGTGAAAATGTTATTTCATTCATAACTGGCATCAAGTATACCACATCTAAACTGGAGTTCTTCATTTATCTACAGAAATTTCATCTGGTAATTAATTGCTACAAAATTCACAAATACTGGATTGGTTCCATCTAAATGGGTCAGCATCTTGCATGTGTCCTAGCCTTCATGTGATATTACTTCTACTGCCTAACATCTAAAATATGATCTTATTTTTGTTGAGTGAAATTTTAAGTTCTCATTAAATTCAATCTTGCTGATTATAACAGCTTCATTATATCCTTGCTTTTATTTAGGTTCCCTCTACATATATGCATACACCATTCGTTTTTCATACTGAGATTTTAAAATTTATATGATTTAATCTCTTGCCCATATTGGTATAGAATTGAATTTATACCATCAATTATATTTTTCAGTAGGAAATATGTGTTCATCCATCAGTGAATGAACAAACATGTTTTTCATTTTTATCTGAATCTTGATTTTATAATATTTTCCACATGGATGTGATTCATCCTAATCTGGCTCCCAATTGCTAATGCATATATGTAAACAACTAGTTTTTACATAAATAAATAAATGTTTACATAAAACTGCTTTGGAACTAAGCTAATAATAAATGAACATACATCTATTACTTTACTATGTGCCGAGGACTTAATTGTGCCCCCCTACAATTCATATATTGAAGCTGTAACCGCCAATGTGACCTCGTTTGTAGGTAGGGCTTTTAGGAGACAATTAAAGTTAAATGCCGTCATAAACTTGGGGTTCTAATCCAATAGGATTGTAGCTTTATAAGAGGAGAAAGATACAGAGGTCTCTCTGTCTTTATGCATACATACCAAGGTAAGGGTGGTAGAGACACAGTGAGAGGGTGACTGTCCAGAAGCCAAGAAGAAAGGTCTATCCAGTGCCCACAATGACCTTGGATTTTCAAGTTCCAGAACTGTGAGAAATAAATTTCTATTGTTTAAGCTCCCCAGTCCATGACATTTTGTTATGGCAGCTGGAGTAGACTAAGACACTATGTCTATTTAAGAAAAAAATAACAAGCAAATATTTTTAAAATTTTTAAATTATATATTTCATATGCATCTATAAATCCACACATTAAATATTACTTTTTTATTCTGAGGGAATGTATTCTCTTCCCGGGTCCACAAGGGGGCGTAGTCTCAAGGGCAAGAACTTCCCAATGCTCCCTCTCTTCTTCTCCATCTGGGAGACTTAACGGTCTTTGTCTTAATTTCCGCAGGTGTGGGAAAACAATCAAAGTCAATCACTGCAGCGGAAGTTTAAAGGAACTCTTTTCATTGGCCAGGGGGCTTGGAGAACGTGGGAATTCCACTCAGGTTAAAAGTCTCTGTCTCCAGGCGGATTTCCCCCCTCTGGGGTCCCCTTCCATTCTCATGGACGCTGCTTTTCCTTCCCTGGAAGATGCTTCTCCTCCCCCGGAAGCTGCTTTTCCTCCCCTGAATTCCATCTTTCTGGATTCCCTCACTCAGTGTGAGAGTGGCTTTTCTTTCTTCTCAGTGTGAGAGCTAGCTGTTTCTCTCTCGTCCCTTCTCTTTTTTTCTCTTTCTCTCTCTTTTTCTCTACTGAAATAGATCACTTTCTGCAAAAACTATTTGGGGTCCGATATTTTCTTGAATTACACCATGCCGTGGTCCCCTATCCCATTTTTGGGTAACTGAGGGAACAAAAGCCTGGAAGAACATTCTCTCGGGGGAGCTGAGCACACCCTGCAACCCAAACCCAGAAACGATTCCAAATTTGTTTTTGAGATAAATCTGTGTTGATATATAGGTATGTGCTACTTTGGATTGTTCTATGATATCTCATTAT
The DNA here is from genome assembly GCA_028533165.1 of Leontopithecus rosalia. Classification (NCBI taxonomy): domain Eukaryota; kingdom Metazoa; phylum Chordata; class Mammalia; order Primates; family Cebidae; genus Leontopithecus; species Leontopithecus rosalia. Next base: position 8,020,265 of record CM052649.1, read on the forward strand.
TTTATTGATAGATCTAGGCTCTTTGATTTTTCATTGTTTCAAACAATGATGAAATGAGCATTCTTTAGATGTCATTTTGAACTTGCATACAATTTCCATGTGATGGTGATCAGATATTCAGGTCTGAATGGGGGCAGTCGTGCTTATGCCTACTGTAAATCAGATATTATTTTTAGCAACCTTTGACATTCCACTACATATGATTAGTTACTCACTGTGACTCCTTTTGGATGTATTCCTTAGAAATTGACTTACTGGATTTGAAGTTTATTAAAGACTTCACTTTGTCTTCAAAATTACTACTTGGGGTCAAGCTCCCACCAAAATTTTGCTTCTAAACTATCTTGACAATGAATTTTGTATCTAACTTTCTCATCTTTAGCAATAGGAAAACATAGAGTGACATTTTAATTTTAAATATACTGTCTTCTCATTATTAATAAACACATGAAGGGGTGTTTAAACATTTTGGGTATTTAGATTTTTTGATTATGAGCTTTCTTTTCAGATTCATTGACAATGTACTGAATCATGTTGCTTTATACATGCTGATTTTAAGAGACGTTAGGATATTTTAGATAATAGTCACTGGTAAAACTATAAAAGCAAATATAAGTTCCTGGTGGATCACTTGTCTCCTGTTTCTGGTGTTTTTTTCTTCCAGTTATAATGTATCTAAGTCTATAAAGATTTCTATTTTCTCATTATCATTCCAGAAAGAAAAATATAGTTAAGCAGCATAAGGATTATGAGAAAAAAGCAAACATTGTCTTTTTCTACCTGAGATATTCATACAGATATTCATATAAAACAGAAGAATCAACAGAAAGGCAAGTGCCAAATGTGAGTACAAAGCAGATATAAAGATTCAAATACAAATCTACTGCAATTCAGAAAGTGTCATTAGAAAATGTAGTCAAATACCATTTGCAGAAACATTTTCAGGAATTACCTTAGAAATTTAGTTTTTTAGAAAGTAAATTTTAAAAGCCAATTGTGCCAAATAAAACAGTAAATAAATGGCACACAAACTAAATATGTTTATACCATCCTTCCCAAATTAAACAAAATATTTAATGTTATTCTAATAGAAAACTAAAAGATTTCAGGCAATTGGACAATTTTGAAAAATTTATATGACAGTACAAAACCCTTTAGATTTATAAACCAATTCTAAAAAAGAACAGAAGGAGATATTCTACTAGATAGATGACAAAACTACAAAGCCAAAGTCATGCACTCTTAAGGGTATGGATAAATGGACCAATATTAAAGAATAGAAAGAGTCTAGACTGCAAAGCACAGTTGTTTAGATCCTGGACTGTGAATCTAAATCACCAGGTTGAAAAACCTTGCTCACTATGTAGAAAAAATAAAATGAGATAGGCACCTCAGTTTAAACTTCTTAGACATTCTTCTAGATGTAGTTCAGGAACATAAAAAGGAAAAGCTATGAAACACTTGTGGAAAAAATGGGACAGCATTTTATAGAAATCTCCATCCTAAAATCATAAACAAGGTGCAAATTGCAAAACACAGTAATTGGTTGATAATGAAAATGTTATTTATCTATTCACTGGGAGGGTTGCTTTAGCGTTACCTCATATTCTACTAAGTTAAGTTAAAACTTTTATCCTATTTGTCTTGCATGAACTAATGTTGAAACAAGACATTTCAGCCTCTGTGCCTCTCCTGGCCCTGACACAGAATGTCTCTGTTCCCAGCTTTCCTCAGATGCCCTGAGCATCCCAGCACTCACCTTACCTCACTGACTCCAGCAATCTTCCTGACCTGTTAGGTCAGGGCTTCTCAACTTTGATTTTGTATTTCAGGGAACATTTGAAAACTCTAGAGACATCATTGGTTGTAACAACCAAAGAGGAGATTCTAGAGTTATTCAGTGGGTAGAGGCTGAGCTGGGATGTAGCTACTCACTCATCAGTGCACAGGCAGCTCTCCATCATAACAAATACTTTTCTAGCCTAAAATACCAATCATAACTCCGTACTGGACTAGGTGTTCCTTGTTAACGCAGATTGTGGCTTCCGAAGTTTAACCGCCAGCAGTGAGCACAGCAGCTAAGGCAGAGTTGAAACCCAAATGTATTTTATTAAATGAATTATTAATTTCATTGATTTGTTACTGCCAATGGGATGTAATAATTTTTCCCTGATGCTTTTACTTCTTTCACAGGACCTGCTATTTTAGTCATCTATAAAATCTTCAACCCCAGATGGTTCAGATTGAAGTTTATTTCTACTTCTCAATTACCAGTTTCTATTAAGACTATTGTTCTATTAAAACTATCTATTAATATTTCCATTCTAATACATCATAAGGGAACCACTCTAAAATCAAGGTAATTTAAGAATCCAACTTGGAGACAATAATCCTACAATCAAATAAAAATATCAATATATTATGCAGCCTTAAAACCATCCTAAGAAATAGCTGAAATTAAGACACAGCCCTAAAGGAAAACAGTTTAGATATGTAGGTTTGTCTATAAACTGCCCTATAAAGACTCCACAAAACTATCTTTATTAGAATTTCTTTTTTAGAACCCTCAGCTACATTAAATATAAGAAATACAGAAATAGATATAAAAAGTCTCTTTTACACTATAATAGCATGAAGGAAGGTAAGAATATATTTGAAATACAAAATGAAAAGTTGAAGTTCATTTTTTACATGCAGAATTTTCAGTCATTTTTACAAACAAAAATGTTTTCCTACGAGCGTTGCTCTTGCTGTAATGTAAGAAGTTTAAAAGCAATTTTTGGAAGACAAGTCATAATCAATCTGATTAACCAGAAGGGCTCAGAGAAGCCATTTGAACAGACATTTGCAACAATGGTGTGTCTTCTTTGGGACGTGGAATGGTGAGATACATCGCCTTTGACTTCCATAAGGAATGTTAAAATATGAGATGGGATTGACTAAGTATTTTATTGGATCAGGTAGCAGAAATGCAAGATGAATTAAGTTATTTTCTAGTGGACTCTGCTGGCCAGGTGGTGACAAACCAGGAAGGCGAGTTCCAAAGCAATTGCATGGATGGTGTAGACAGAACCAATGTGATCCAGAGTTTGCTAGCTTGTCGTTCACTTCAGGCCCAACTTCAGAAACTAAGAGTTTTGCCAGGTGGGACAAAAGCTTCAAGAACAAGATGAGTTTGAGAAGATTTACAAAAATGCCTGGGCTGACAGTGCAAATGCCTGTGCCAAGCAGTATGCGGGAACTGGTGGTGCCTTGAAGACTGACTTTACCAGAACTGGGAAGATAACTCATTTGGGACTTATAATGGATGGCTGGAACTCAATGATACGATGTTATCAGAACAACTTCTCTGATGCATTTAGACAAGATTCCATAGACTTATTTCTTGGAAACTATTCAGTGGATGAATTAGAATCTCATAGTCCTTTACGTGGGATTGGGAATTCCTGGCTTTGTCTATTATCATGGTTGTTGCCTTTTCATTGTGCATTATCTGTTTGCTTAGGGCTGGTGGCCCTTGGACAGAAACACTGGCCTACGTGCTCTTCTGGGGAGTTGCAAGCATTGGAACGTCTTTCATCATTCTTTGCAATGGCGAAGATTTTGTTGATGTTCCCAGACTGGTCTAGAAAGGAAAGATGGACTGAATTTGTGTTTGCAGAAAGCGGCTTGGCTTGGAAAATTCCACTGTGCAGAACTGGAGTTTTTACTGACTTGCTTTTCACATCAGCCAGAGGTCATTTTAATGCCTTTATCCAAAAGCAGATCTTGTGCTCTGTGCAGGATGATGACAGAATTGATCTGTTACTGCCTTGATGGTCTCTTTACTCTTGGGGCCGTTATTAATTTGAAGCTGTTCTGTAATTAAAATAATAACCGGAACACAGCTTGGAGAATGGAAGCTGAGTCTGTTCATTTGATTTTACTGATTATCAATTTAATCAGCTGTTGCAGAATAAGTAATATATTTTAAAGACCTAGCTTCTTTCATTGTTTAAAACAGCAAAATTATTTCTATAGCTCAGTTTCATTATTGTCCCTGTAGAAGCAGTCACTGTCAGCAGGCACACATTTCCACACATCTTTGGACTCTTCTTAAAAGTTCAATAATAAGCTAACTGTGTTTATAAAATGTGAGTCTCTTACAGACATCAAGTAGTTTGATGAGATGTCTGTGACGTCATCATAAGAAAGAGGAGAATGAGGTCTAGGGTTCTTCAAAGTTTCTGGTGGGCCACCTCATGACTGGAATCAGCTTGAACTGTCAGTGAACCAGCAGTTTAAGTGTCAGGAGAGAATTCAGATAGACTTTATCTTTTTTAAAAAGTGTAAGTAAAATCAAAGAATGTAAAGTCTTTCTCTTATGCTAGAGGTCCAGAGCTGCCTCTGTTTTACAGATTGTCCCAGTGTGGAAGATGCCCACGGCTGGTCAGCTACTTCCTCCTACACATTTGGGTTTCTTGGAGGGTCACTCATTGAGACACGCAGGCCTCTGAGAGGGTCTTGTTCTAGATTTCACATTGCACTTGGAGGGCAACAGCTGCTTTTCCACGCATGCTACTCCTGATGCCTTCACTCTGTCAAGGATTTTGTTGGCTATCAATAAATGTAACTAAAACTTAGTGTTTCCAGGTAGTTATAGTTCTGAAAATCAAGGACCAACTTAAACACTAATTGACGTGCAAAAACCAACCTGAAAAACACGCTTCAGTAAATGTGCATAGTTCTAATTGTAAGTCAGATTATATATTCAAATTGTAATTATGAGATTTCAATATTAGAACAGTATGTAAGGTAGTGTAATTACCACTATTTTAAAAGAATTCAGTTAAACACTGCTATAATATTTCAAAAAAAAAGTAATTTGTAATGGTTTAAAAGCAATTTTTGTGGCTCGGTTTCACCAAGATTGGTTTTACTGGGATAATTATAAACTCCAAGGCTGCTGGTTAACCACCAACTCTTGTTATTTTCAAATGCACAGATGCACAGTTTCTTTTCAGCAGTAGCTCATTTAGAGACCAACAAGCATTTACGCCCTCCTGACCCTCTGAGCACTTTAGCACTAGGGGAACCAGTCTCCTGCTCATGGAACAAAGGTGACGGATCACCAGAGTCAGTGTTATTTCTGGAAGTGGGATGAGAAACATAACTGTGCATCTAATCCTCTTTAAATACCAATTTCCCATAGAGGTAATTTTTTTCACTCATTTTTTTAGGGGGTATACTTTGAGAATTATGGTAGAGTTCTCTAGGAAGCTTGTCCAGGCCTTAAACCGGAGTGATCTGGAGGGTCAGGTGGTAGACTGGAAGGTCATTCTAGCAAAGCTGGTTTATGCAAACTACTCAGAAGACAGTGGTAAATAAATCAGAGGTACTGCCCAAAGTAGATGTATAGCAAAGGCGGGAGACAAGTGAAGGCAGCTAGTAAAGACAGAAGAAAGACTTACAAAGCACACTGGGGATGGGTCAGGGAGCCAGGGGTCTTCAGAGAGAATGTCCTCAAGGACACTGCCTGGAGCCACTGCAGAGGATCAGTTTATTCAGCTCTACTTGTGGTTGAGCGTAAACATTAAATTTCTACCTGTCACCAAGGATGAGGAGTCAGATTCTATGCTGAATTTTATGCAAGAAAATATGCTTATGGACTGTTATGTTATGTGAAATTACATACCTGATTTAGTTAAAAAGTTTAGTTACATTACTAGTTAGAATAATGATTGACATATCCTACTGCGATTTTTTTTTTGAGACAAAGTCTCACTCTGTCACCCAGTTTGGAGTACAGGGACGTGATCTTGGCTCACTAAGACCTCCACCTCCCAGGTTCAAGTGATTCTTCTGCCTCAGCCTCCCAAAATGCTGGGATTACAGACCTAAGCCACTGCACCTGGCCTTCACTGTTATTTATTATTATTATTATTTTTAAACAGAGTCCAGCTCTGTTGACCAGGTTGGAGTACAGTGGTGCAGTCTTGGCTCACTGCAACCTCTGACTCAATCGCTCAAGCAGTTCTTCTTCCTGAATAACTGGGACTATAGGCATGCACCACCATGCCCAGCTAACTTTTGTATTTTTAGTAGAGATGTGGTTTCACCATGTTGGCCAGGATGGTCTCGATCTCCTGACCTTGGGATCTGCCTGCCTTGGCCTTCCAAAGTGCTGGAATTACAGGCATAAGCCATTGCACCTGACCCCAACCGTAATTTTTAAATGGAAGCCATGAGTCTTTTCTGACTGCTTTATGGGGCTAGAAGATGTGTAGAGAGATCTTATCTTTCTGGACCTCTTGTGGGCTGCTTTCTCTACTCCTAGTCCTGGATTTTACATGATCACTTCCTGGCCTGGATCTTAAGAGCCCAGCAGGTCCCAAGGCAGCACCTGAGGCAGTTTGGTCAAGTCAAGGCAGCTTAAAGAAAGCTCCCTGCTCTAAGGAAGTAGATGGCTTGTGCTGATTTACAATAAGTTCCCTAGGCTTGTCCTAACCATGAGGGAAATACCCTGTGTCCAGCATCTGAGCCAGTGCACACCCAGCCAACCCTGGGGGCACAGGCACTCACACTCCTCCACACTCAAACATGGACTCTGAGACAGCAGGTGTCCAGTGCAGAGTCAGAAATTAACCCTGTCTGCAAAATCTGCTAATAGGCCACTATTCGCTCGAAGGACTGCAAACTTAATGAAGTATCAAAGACTTTTTAGGCGGCAATCTCTCTGTAAAGTAACTCCTTTGCTTACCCTGCTTAGATGCTTATTCATGAAGATGTGACAGAGTTGATGTGGGAATGAGGCTGGCCTCATCCATGCTCTTGCTGTGTATGACAGCAGTGTCTTTAATTAGGCAGTCCATGCATGATGCTCCCGGGAAACAACCAGACAGATGCAGTCCTTGGCAGAAGTCATTGCCCTCTGGCCTTGTCTCTGTCCTTCCTCCCACCTGCTACACATCCTGCATCTAGGACCACTTAAAAACCCAAGATGCACTGGACTGATTCCAGAGATAGTCCATGCATCATGCTTAGCAAGTGTGAGCCCGCCAGTCGCAGGCCTGCGGCCAGCTGACTTCATTTGCACAAGGGGAGTCACATTTGAGAAAATAATATCCATGCCTGTTACTTCTCCCCTATGACCTCCTCAGTGCAGGTGAGAGGTGGGAACTGCCACATGCCGCTGGCTCTGGGGTGGGCCCAGCTCCAGTTAGCATCCACCCAGGGGTGCTGGGAAATCTAAGAGGGGACCCAAGACAACAGAAGATGCCAGTTAGATCTAAGCAGGTTTGGCGGGGGGCTATGTCTGCTGTCCCTCAGCTCCCAAGGAAGACGTTCTGGAGACTTAAGATCCAGAACCAGGAAATGTTCATTTAAAATCTAGGTCTAAGAGTACAGAACCCAGGCTGCAAGAGGTCAAGGAAGGCAAGCCTCTGACACGGGTCTCTTTGCAGCTGCAGACAGGACAATGTGGCTTCATAAAATCTCTGGGGTCTCAGAAGGGGAAGGCCTTAGAAGAGAGAGGCAGAGTGTGCCTGGACCTCACAGTAGGGAGTACAGAGGTGGCCTCAGAAGGCAGGAAAGTTAGTATGGGAGGAAAGTGGCAGCATGTGGATGAACTGTGACTCCAGAATGACCAGCAGGTGCCACGGCCACACCTGAGGCATTTTGGTCATGTCAAGGCAACACCATAGGGTGGGTCACTGAGCAAGAGGCCAGGTGCAGCTGAAGCAGAGGGTGACAAAAAGTGGACATCCCCATTTCTCCTTCTGCAAAGTAGCAGCCTTTGGAGGTCTCAGCTTCTGGGCAACAGATGACACAGCGGGGCAGTGACCATTCCCCAGAGCAGCTCCTCCCCATTCCCCAGTGATTTTCAACTCCACTGATCACAGGAATCACCTGAGGACCTTAAAATCACAGAGACTGACTCAGCATTGGATAAGCCTTGTAAAAATGAAATTTCTATAAATTGCAGTGAAAAGAGAAGCTTATTTTCATGAAACAGTAAGGACTTTGTACCTAGAATTAGGAATAAAAAAATAACAGATGTGCTAAAAATAATAGTGTGTGCCACAGTAAAAGAATGATGGGTGTAGAATAAGTCAAGCAGCATGGGGCCAACCTCCTCTTCTCCTTTTTGTGCCCACACTTCTTGTTGACAGGGCAGATGGCAATCAACAGGCTTGTCCCATTGCACTCCACTTCCTGAAGCAAATTCTCCCACGTGATCACCTCCAGATGATGGCTCTAGTGTGGTGTAAAGCAATGAGGAAGCCCACTCTGTCTTCGTAGTGCTTACCTACGTGGATAAGCAGCACCAGTCTACTGATGGGAATATCCATGGGAATAATTTAAGACTGGACCCTGATCGCGGAAGGAATGAGCTCACTGTAGTCATGAAACTCTGAGCATAAAGGTGTCATTTCCACAGTGAGCTAGCCAGTTTCTTAATTCCTTGAGCTATGTGCATATTTCTTCACTGAAATATCCTGTGAGTGTTTGTCAAGAGCTAAGATTTGCTAAAATTGTGTCTTTTTGCTTTTCTCTTAGCTCCGTATTGGAACATATGTTTATCACCTCAGCATATGGGTAGTTCAACATGAACAGTTTCACTTTTGTTATTTAGAGCACTTCAATCAAAACAGTTATCATTTCAAAATTGACCATCCAAAAAACAAGAGATGCACAACTTGTTTTATGAATTGTGTTTGTTTACAAACTAGCAAATTAGCTAAATTAACATGGCTGTGCATCTCAGTGGCATGATGGGAGATACCTTCAGGTGGGAGATGCTAAAGGTGTCATTAAGCCTGTGGAAGCAGCATGGAGAGACCGATCACAGCTGTCAAGCTCCAGAGTTCATGTCTGAAGTAGAGACTGCCAGTGGGATCTGAGACTTTTTGTTGCCAGTGTTCTTCTTTTAATGGGGCCATGGCTGCAGCTGAGAGTAATTCCTCTCTGAAGAAACTATCCAGAATGGCACATGTGAGTCAGGAGAAACTAACACAAAAATCACTCTTGGGTCAGCCCAGTGGGCATTGAGCCTTGAGTGTGACACCAAGTACTTCCCTGCAGGACTAGGAGATCACCAGCAATGAAGATTGTCAGGAAACTTAGAAGCCATTTACGGGCCTATAGGAACATGGAATACCACATCGTGGTCCAAAATTGATGCTGTACATTGAGTGACCTTTTTTTAAAATTTCAACTTGGATTTTAGCTATGGGGGTACATGTGCAGATTTGTTACGTGGATATAATGCCCCCAGACAGTGAGCACCATACTCCCCTAAACATAGTATCCCCTCCCTCCTTCCTCTAGTAGTCCCTGATATCTATTCCCCCCAATTTTATGTCCATGTGTGCTCCACTTGTAAATGAGAGCATGCAGTATTTGGTTTTCTGTTTCTGCATTAGTTCCTTTAGAATTATGGCCTCTAGCTCTATTTACACTGTTGCAAAGGACACAATTTTATTCTTTTTTAATGGCTGCATTGTATTTTGTGATGTGTAATTTACCACATTTTCTTTATTCAGTCCAAAGTTGATGGGCACCTAGGCTGATTCCCTGTCTTTGCTATTGTGAATAGTACCACAATGCACAGATGAGTGCACAAGTGCAAAGAAAATCAATTTTCCTTTGATTGTGTACCCAGCAATGGGATTGATGGGTCAAATAGTAGCTCTATTACAAGTTCTTTGAGAAATTTCCAAGGTTCAAAAACTTTCTTTGAGAAATCTCCAATGTGGAAACACACTGGCTGAACTAATGTATATTCCCACCAACAGCGTCTAAGTGCTCCTTTTTCTCTTTAGCTTTCCAAGCATCTTTGGTTTTTGAGTTTTTAATAGTAGCCATTGTGACTGGTGGGAGATTGTATTTCATTACAGTTTTGATTTGCATTTCTCTTGATTAGTAATTAACAGTTTTTTATATTTTGGGGCCACTTGTATGTCTTCTTTTATAAAGTGTTTGTTCATCTCCTTTTCCCATTTTCACATGGGATTATTTGTTTTACTCTTGTTGATTTAAGTTCCTAATAGATTCTGAGTATCTTTATCAGATGCCTAGTTAACAAATACTTTCTCCTATTCTGCAAGTTGTCTATTTATAGTTCTTTTCCTGTGCAGAAGATTTTTAGTTTAATTAGGTCCCACTGGACAATTTGTTTTTGTTGTAATTGATTTTGGGGATTTAGCTAAAAATTATTTGCCAGGGCCAATATTGAAAAGAGTTTTTCTCTAGGATTTTTATAGGTTGAGGCCCTACATCATATCTTTAATCCATCTTGAACTATTTGTGTACATGGTAAAAGGTAAGGGTCCAATTTTATTCTTCTTCTGCATATGGCTCGCCAGTTATCCCAGCACCAGTTATTAAACTGAGTGATCTTCAAAGAAAGCTAGGGTTCAGATATCAAAAGAGATCAGCACGAGCTGTCCATGAACTGTCAAGAAAAAAAAAAAGAAGAGAAATCACATTTCTCATGTGTCAAGTGCTCTCTTTCTCTCTTGTAGGCCTATCTATAATTTCTGTAATGCTCACACAAACCCTTTGAGATAAATATTTCAATATCTTTATTTTATACATAAATTGAGGCTGAGAATAATATTCCTTATATGGAAACACACAACTATTAACAGAGCCAAAATTAAAAAAACAAGCAAACACTCATCAGAGAAATAAGATAGGCAAGGCTGAGTATGTCCTGCTTGCTATCTTCTGTCTTATTTCTAGAATCTACAGCAAAGCCTGGGTTGTATTAACCAAGCAACTCTTTGACAGCAAAGTCTGTACTCTTTCCCTCATATCCATGTGCCTTATCAGGAATGTTGATTTTCACGGTTTCTGCCCTCGGTTACACATTTCAATAAAGGAAATTCTACTATTAGCTTAAAATGGGACTGCCATATTCCTCCCACAAAGATCAAATATCTACTTAAATGCACCACTATTATGTGACTAGTGCTGTGCTTAGTAGCAGAAGAGAGCAGGGAAGATGGGTTACAGAAGTGTATGGAACAGACCCTGCTGTTGACTTACTCCTAGGACTAATACACGCTGAGCACCTACTGTGTGCAGAACATCAAGCCCAGCATGGTGCCGGTGACTCAAACATGAGAATCATTCTCCTTGCCTTCCTTTGAGAAATTTCCATTCCACTGTGCCTGTGCCTGGCCATTTCAATGCAGCTCTCTTGGGGCCACAGATGGTTTAACACATACCTTTCAACTACTTCTGGTATGCTCAGGATCCACTTCCTGACATGTGGCTTTTTGTTCTACATTAATATAAATAATTACAATCATCATAACTTACTACAAATGAAATGAGACTCAAAAATAGAACTTGCTCTAGTATAGTCAGTAAGAGAGTAATATTTGAAGTTAAACTGCCCAAGTCATTCAAATGCAGCTCTAAAATTTAATAATGATGGGGCCTGAGGCACAGACTTCAACCTCAAGCCAGCCGAGTCTTCATTTGTAACACAGTGATGACAACAGTGCATACTCCAAAGACTTGGCTGAAAGATGGAATTAGCTAATCTTCATAAGGTGCTTGAAGCACTGTCTTCAACTGAATAAATTCAGGGTAAGTAACTTTCAGTCATGGAATCAATCTCTGTCTTCTGACTCAAAACACTTAAAAATAGTCTATTTTGTTTATCTTCTAGAAGAATGTACGAATCTAGAGGGTCAAATAGAAAGAAAACTTCAAATTGACAACTCTGGAGTGGATGAGAAAACAACTGACCCAACGTAGAACAAGACATTAGTGAGTTCAGAAGGAACTCTCCAAGGGAAAAAAACTAGAACGAAGTGCCTGCAATGGATAAAATGAGTAGAGGACATTAGGCAGCACTATGGATATAGTAAAGAAGAAAAATGTTACTTTTTCATAAGAAAAAAGGCATTTGATAATGCAGGAAAACACCCTCCCCCGCCACACACAAAGTACAAGAGAACCCTCACCCAAACATTTTAGAAACCAGAAAGTGACTTAAGTTTTATCAAGTAATATAAACCAAATAATGTAAAACTATGTCAAAATGAGGTTTTTGATATCATAGCTGAAGAGACTGATATTCAGTAAAAATTACTTATTTCATCATAATAGTACATATGTAGAAGCTATTTGTTTTCAAGTGCTAGAGTTAATCTATAGGAAATAAAAGCTGAAGACTTGATGATGGTTACAAGCTGCATTTCAGTTTTATAAATCTTGATCAGGGCAGATGTGAGCAAACTTGGAATATGGCTTGAGAGGAAAGGCTACGAGAAAGGCAGGAGTGCTAGTATTCTCATCAAAAATAAACATGGATGTAAGAGTTACTGTGTATGATGGGTAAAACATGATACATTAGAGAAATATTTATGCATTGTTACAGGGATATGAAAAAGCAAAAATTAAGTTTCAAAGATGGAGAGGAGGAGAACGAGGCAGAAATAGCTCTGGCAGACCATCCTGAACTGCACTTACCTTTCCGTGGCAAGTAACTGGACATCTTCACCGATAGAAATGGCAGTTATTCCTCTCCAACACTGTCCTTTGATGGGTGAATGTTAAACAAAATATACCCCAACTGTAGCCTAGGAGAAAACGTAGTTTGCTACTTTGCTCAGCAATAAAAATAGTTTACTACTGATACAGGCAACTACCTGGATGAGTCTCTAAAGAATTATGCCCAGTGGAAAAAAAAGCCAATTCCCAAAGATTGAATAGTTTGTGATTCCACTTCTATAACATTCTTAAAATAGCCAAATTACTAATGTGGAGAGCAGATCAATGGTGGGCAGTGTCAAAAAAGAGCTGGTGGCAAGAAGGCAGTGAATGTGGCAGTAAAAGGGCAACATTATGACATTCTTTGGGATCTTGTCCATCTGAGTGCCCATATCCTGGTTATGATACTGTGTAATGACATTGAAAATATTGGCTACTTTAAAAAAATCACAAAAATACTAATGTAAAATAAGCATAATTAACAATCACGATGAGCCTGGAAAACGGTGATATATTGGTTGTTGGAACAATGTCTATTAACGAGTTTTTCTTCTCATTTTATGTAATATTTTACATCTATAGTTTATCATTTAGTTAAATAAAAGAATGTTTATCATTTAGTTAAAGAATGTCAATGTTTATCATTTCGTTAAATAAAAGAATGGATGAATTAAACTGACTATATGAATCTGTTTCTTTTTTTTTTAAACCTCAGGTTTATAGAGTGTTATTAAAATAATGAGATTAGTTCTTAACAGGGAGAAAGCAAAATGTCCAATACAATACTTAGCAATTAAAATACATCCATGGGAATAGAAACCTCTTAAGTCCATTTTCCTGTCTTCAGATGAGCTTAGGTAAATTAATTGAGCCAACATCCCTTCTGGACAAAGTTCTCTCCTCATTACTCTGTTTTTGCTCTCCATTTTTCCTATTGTCACTGAAAGACCTTGAGACCTAAAATAGATACTCATTATTTTCCACCTTTACCTCTCACTATTCAAAGCAGTGCATGAGTGATATTTTGACTCTGAGACCCCATTAATACAGAGCTTATTAAAACCCCACAGAATGAATGAATTCACAAGAACAAAAAGTTTGTGCTTAGAGTTAAAGATGAATAAATCACATTGCCATAAAATAAAGAACGATTGCTATCATTAATAAAATCTAATGAAAAAATATACTAATGTTGTTTTTCAAATGAACAGCATGATCAAATAAGCATATCAGATCGTAAGTAAACATAGCAAAGCCTCTGTTACACCATGCAAAACGTATCTTTTTAAAATAATTTTTGAAATATTACTGCTGCTAATACCGGGAAGGAAAGTGCTGAAAAGAAAGCCACAGGCCACCAATCTATTTCTTTAATGTGAATAAAAAAATTCCAAACCAAATATTTACAAACTTAGCAAGTTAAAACAGACAAACAAAAAGTAAAATGCACATGGACAACTTAGATTTACCAGAGCAATTCAAGTTTGGTTTAATAATTTAAAAATAATCAACATATACATAAACACACATACATTCATGCACATGCAGGCACATGTACATTTACACATTTGTACTTACTTAAACAGGTACACATGCACACATGCACGCATGCACAGATACACATATGTGCATACACATGCATAGGTCACTCTCCTGTACCTTATAATCAATTAATGCTTTTTAAACCAAGCCTAATCAAAATTAGGAAAAACTTTATGAGTTCATTACAGGAATATCTCTAAAACCTATTAAAAGCCAAAACTACAAAGTAAAAAACAATATGTCTAGTAAAATTTGATGTCCAGAAAAACACATGTAAGCAAAATTATGTATTATATATACACATTTCCATATATAAAAACATATATACATATGTGCATATCATACATACAAACTTACATGTAAATAAACATAGATATGTGCATACACATATGTAATTTCCAACTAAAACTCTGGAAATGCTACATTTAAAATTTTAGAAAGATATACACCACAGTGCAGAATGGTTACTTTTCAGCAGCCCAGAATTTAAGAGAGGCTGGTCACTGGAGGCTATGCAGCCCAGCACTTCAAAATGACGGCGTAGGGTAGTGTGACCATTCACTTAAAGATGAATGTCAAGGTACTTTTCTCGCATATTGTAATACTCAGTATGAGGATACAACAGAAAGTGGTGTGAATATCTTTTTTTCCCATGTGAACTTGTCTAAAGATTTGACACTGCGAAGTGGAGGTGATGGGCCAAAAGAGTAGCACATTGATAGTGTCAGCAAATACTGCCAAGTTGTTCTTTGAAGCCTGAACCAATCTGTCACACAAGAAGTGACAATGCCTGTTTCCCTACATTGTGGACAAAACTTGATGATGTCATTTTTATATTTTTTTAATTTTGCAAATGTTGTGGGCAAAAAACGGTAACCTAGTGTTATAATTTCCAATCCTCTAACTCTCCCAGGGAGTGGGTGGGACTCTGCGTTGCAAGTTTTGGGATTTCCTCTCCTCTGAACTCTATCTCCACATTTGACTTCTGGGTCTATTGGCTTTTTGCGGTTATAAGTATTTGTAGGTTTTAAAATAAACTTTAACTATTAATCCTTTATTTTATATACAGATCAAATATTTCAAAGTTTTAAAATATATTTTAATTTTATAGTGACTTTGTCACATTCAAGCATGTTTTCTTGATATCAAATTAAACTGTTTCCTTTATGAATTTTTGCCGTAAGGGGAAAAACTTTCATTTGTAATTTGTTTTAAAAGGGTCTTTTCTATCTCAATCTTCTAAATAAATTTCTTTTATTTTCTTATAATACGTTTAAAGGTTTGCATTGCTTTATCTTTATCATTCTGATATTTGTATAATTCATTTTTGTGACTCCTTAATTCATCGCTGACTTGAAATACCATCTTTATGATAAAGTGCATATATATGAAATTATATATCCATATTAATATATCTGTTATGTTTCAATGACTGACTTGCCTATTTGGAATATTAATGCCATAGTACTCTAATTATTCTGGGCTTATAATATGCCTTGCTACTTGGGAAGACAATTTGTTGTACTGTGTTTTACATGTCTTTAATTTCAGAATTTTATCCAGATAATTGTATAATTAAATTAACAAGATATAGAATAGTATTTCTTTTAGAGTGTTTCCTAAAACATTTTCATAATTATAATGTAATATCATGTTTTTATTATAATTATGGAAGGATTCTTCTTACCTTGTTTACATGGCTATTTCTTTACAAAAATGCACTTCCTATTCTGCAGCTGCTAATCTGCCACAGCTGAGACTCTTAATGAGTAGATGATAAAAGTCACTGCTGTAGGTCACTAGGACATGATGACTTGAGAACGTATTGGAAAGCATACCGAAGGTCTACTATTACTGGCTCTTAAACAACAAGAGTCTGAGTTCATACACGTGGTTTAAATCAAAGTTGCACTGGGGAAGAAAAGGCTATTATTTGAGCACCGGAAGCATTTCACTTCTTCCAGGAGTAAACTTCACACACTTTGTGTATAAAGAAATCATCATCAGAATAAACAGCCTACAGAATGGGAGTTAATATTTGCAAACTACTCATCTGATAAAGGTCAAATTTTCAGAATGCATAAAGAACTAAAACAGATTAACAAGGATGAAACAAATAACCCTATTGAAGAGTGGGCAAAGAACATGAATAGACACTTCTGAGAAGACCTATGAGTTCTCAAAAAGCATATGAAAAAATGTTCAATATCATTAATCATCAGAGAAACGCAAATCCAAACTACAATGAGATACCGTCTCACTCCAGTCAGAACGGCTTTTGTTTAAAAGTTAAAAAATAACAGATGTTGGTGAGGCTGTGAAGAAAAGGGAATACTTGTGCAGTGTTGTTGGGAATGTAAATTAGTTCAGCTAATGTGGAAAGCAGTTTGGAGCTCGATTCCTCAAGGACCTAGAAATAGAAATTCCATTTGACCCAGCAATCCCATTACTGGGTATATATCCAAAGGACTATAAATCATTCTACTATAAGGACACATGCACACGAATGTTCATTGCAGCACTGTTTACAATAGCAAAGACCTGGAACCAACCCAAATGCCCATCGATGATAGACTGGACTGGGAAAATGTGGC
>CM052649.1:8036989-8049369 GCA_028533165.1 Leontopithecus rosalia
GCATATATATACCAAGAAATAGTGCACAGCCATTAAAACGAATGAAATCATGGCCTTACCCTTATCAGCAACGTGGATATTTTTGGAGGCCATTATCTGAAGTGAATTAACACAGAAACCACAAACAAAATATTGCATGTCCAAGTGGGAGCTGAGCCTTGGGTACACAAGGATATAAAGATAGGAACAAGAGACACCGGGGGCTTCAAAAGGAGGAAGAGGGGAAGGAAGTGGGGAAGGGAGGAAAAACTTTTACTGAGTACTATGTTCACTATCTGAGTGACCTGATCGACAGAAGCCCAAATCTCAGCATCCTCTTGCAATAAACCTGCAAACATATCCCCTAATTTATTATTTGGATCTGTGTCCTCCAACCAATTACAAGTTGAATTGAATTCACCAATTGGAAGTGGGGCCTGGTGGGAGGTGATTGGATGACAGGGGCAGAGTTCTTATGAATGAGTTATCACCATCTCCACTTGGTACCATTTATTCAGTGAGTTCTCATTAGAACTGCTTGTTTAAAAGCATGTGTCACCACCCGCCTATGAGAGAGTATATACAGTGTTTCATTTTCTGTTCTTGTGTCAATTTGCTGAGAATGATGTTCTCCAGATTCATCCATGTCCCTACAAAGGACATGGACAATGAGAACACATGGACACAGGGAAGGGAGTACTACACACTGAGGTCTATTGGGAGAAATAGGGGAGGGACAGCAGGGGGGAGCGGGGGAGGGATGTCATGGGGATAAATGCCAAATATGGGTGAAGGGGCAGAAGGCAGCAAAACACACTGCCACGTGTGTACCTATGCAACTATCTTGCATGTTCTGCACATGTACCCCAAAACCTAAAATGCAATAAAAATAAAAAATAAATAAATAAATAAATAAAAGCATGTGTTGCATATCCACCACCTGCTTTCATCCTTCTGCTCCAATAACGTAAGACGTGCTTGCTTCCCCTTTGCCTTCCACTATGGTTGAAAGTTACCTGAGGCCTCTTCAGTAGCAGAGCAGATGCTGCCACCCTTTCTGTACAGCCAGGAAAACCCTGAGTCACTTAAAACTCTGTTCCTTTTAAGGTACACATTCTCAGATATTTCTTTATAGCAGTGTGAGAACACACTAATACACCAACCACCCCAATCCAAATTTAAAATGAAAAATAATCTGTGTATTGTTTGGTCACTTGGTGTATGCCTCAAAGGATATCATTCAGTTTTATTATCATTAATTTTATTACAAGACTATTACATGTAGTCTTTCTATACTTGGTTTTTCTTTCCTCAATATTGGCACAACATTTAATTCACACTATTGGTTACAGCTATAGTAAATTTCTTTTCAGGGCTGTTTAATATTCTACAGTTTGAATCCATTCCTGCTGAAATCTGAATTGTTTCAAGTGTGCCCTTATAAACAGCCACTTGAATATTCTTAACTCCTAGAAAGATGAGCTACCCTTCATCTGTGAATATAATTGCTGGGTCATAGAGCAAATAAATTTTCATCTCTATAGAAAATTGCCAGTATATTTCAAATACACTTTAAATATATTTACGTTGAATTATATTCATAACAGCTATCTATGAAATCACATTAATGCAAATTATGCTGAAGATTTGAGATTTGTATGCTTCATAATTTAACATAATATTTAACAGACTCCTTTTAAAAATATTAGATGATCAGAGCTCAATATTTTAGACAGACAGTCTAAGTTCCGAAGTATTCTTTACTGTTTTGATCCTTCAGTAGAAACTTCACATTTCAATTTTATCATATTTAATATCAAATTTTAAACACATTAACGGAGATTTTGAATTTGTCCCATTGATCACATTCACCCTTTGAAAACATCAACAAAAATTCCATAAATGTTATATTTGATTTTTAAAATATGTGTTTTGGTTTCTGTCATGTTCACAACTATGCCAAATGTCATGCTGAGGTCCAAATGGAGTGGGTGGATGAGCAGAAAGAATACTTGGGGGGCCATAGGCAGATGAAAGATGATTTTATTCAGCAGCAGCTCTCATCACCAACTTTCTCACACTACCCTGTCTCCACTGCTTAGTCGGGCTCCCACACATAGCTGTGCACCTGGTTCTCCCTGGCCTTCAGGATCAACAGCTTAACTGTTTCTCTCTTTGGGCATAATCAAGTTGAGCTGTGTCCTGGCTCCAGTCTGTCTGTCTGCAAAGATTGACAGATCTGGCTTTTTCTCTTTCCCTGGATACAGGAGCACCTGCACAAGAGCCATGCCCAGCTATGTTGAGCCAAGCTGAGCCCCAAGAGCCGCCTGTACAGTGTTAGCAGGGCTATTATACCTTTTACAGACAATAGTGTCTCAGAGCCAAGTATGAACTTACGTAAACAGGTTGTATAACAAGTGGAGGCGTGTGCCTGTTCGCCAAACTCGCTGATTTCTGCAGGCCTGGATACCTGCTTCAGCCTGTTCTTCGACCAAATCAAATCCATGTACCTTACAGGTTCTGTGAGAAAATTCATATTTGTTCTCACACTTATCCTGAAAACAGCTAATGGAATTTAATACAAAACATTTGAAACATATTGCCAGAATATTAACATCTATGAGGAATCTACCCCCAAAATGTCATATTCTAAAAAGTTCTTGGCTTGCATGATATTTTCCACAATTTTTGAATGATACTATCTAAATACACTTTACTTTGCAAAACTTTTGTATGAGGCACCATTTCTGCAATAACAACTGCTATTATTTTCACAGCTACAATAGATACTCCTTATTTTTTGCCAAAATATAATATTCATCTGATATGGTTTTGTTGTCTCCCCACCCAAAATGTCATCTTGAATTGTAATCCCCATAATCTCCACATGACAAAGGAGAGAACAGATGAAGATAATTGAATCATGGGGACAGCTTCCCCATGCTGTTCTCATGATATTGAGTGAGTTCTCACAAGATCTAATAGTTTTATAAAAGGCTTCCTCAGCCAGGTGTGGTGGCTCACACCTGTAATCCCAGCACTTGGGGAGGCTGAGGCAGGCAGATCACGAGGTCAAAGGTTCAAGTCTGCCATTTGTAGGGCACACTCCCAGCCTGAAAATTTAGAAAAGAGTTATGTCCATCTTGAGACTAATATCTGCAGAGCAGCAGTCTTGAATTTAGACAGAGTTTCTGTCTTGCAGTCTCGAGGTAGAATTTCTTCGTCTTCCAGCAACCTTTGTTCTTAAGGCCTTCAACTGATTGGATGAGGCCCACCCATATTGCAGAGAGTAATCTGCTTTCTCAAAGTCTAGGAATCACATCTGAAAATAACTTCACAATAACATCTAGAATGATATTTGACCAAACAACTGTGCCACCTGGCCTAGTCAAGTTATCACATACAATTAACCATACCAAAAAGGTTAAATGATCTTCCCCAAGGTTACACAGCTGGGAAGTGCCTAAACTGCACATCAGCCAGAAAGATCTCCACAGATGTCACCCATTCAGACACTGCAATAACCTTGTCTGTGCTTATACATTGTGTGTAGGTGAATTTCCTTATTTCTGTCTTTGGAAATTAAATTTTAAATACCAAAGAAAACATTTAAAAAGTAACAGTTAATGTTAAGCTCCAAAAATATAATGTAAGCTACTCATGAATATGTATAAAGTTAAAAGAAATTCCTATTCAAACAATTTCACAGTAGCAACTGGCAGCTCATGCTGTTCTGTGAAGCATGGCTATGTAGAATACAGGTTCTCTTCAGTTAAAGGAGTGTCAACCTTCTGCATACAGCTATCCAATATTCCCAGCACCCTTTATTGGTATCCTTTCACCACTGTTTATTTTTGTTGACTTTATAGAAGATCAGTTGAGTGTGGGTATATGGCTTTATTTCAGGGTTCTTTATTCTGTTCCATCGATGTATCTATCTTTATACCAGTACCATGCTGTTTCAGTTACCATCGCCTTATTGTATAATTTGAAGTCAGGAAATGTGATGCCTCTGGACTGAATTCCTATCTTTTGCCATCTATAAAAATGAACTCAAGATGAATTAAAGACCTAAAGTTAAGACCTGAAACTCTAAAAATCCTAGAAGAAAACCTAGGAAAAATTATTCTGAACATCAGCCTAAACAAGTAATTTATAATAAAAAACCTCAAAAGCAAATGCAACAAAAACAAAAATAGAGAAGTGATATTTGGTTAAACTAAAATCTTTTGCACAGCAATGTAAATAATCAACAGAATAAACAGGAAACCTATAGAATGGGAGAAAATATTTTCAAGTTGTGGACCCGACAGAGGACTAAAATCCAGAATCTACAAGTAACTCAAATGACTCAACAAGAAACAGACAAACAACACCATTAAAAGCTGGTCAAAAGGCCAGGCGCAGTGGCTCATGCCTGTAATTTTATCACTTTGGAAGGCCAAGGCAGGTGGATCATGAAGTCAGAAATTTGAGACCAGCCTGGCCCACATGGTGAAACCTCATCTCTACTAAAACTACACCAATTAGCCAGGAGGCTAAGGCAGGAGAATCGTTGGAACCTGGGAGGCGAAGATTGTAATGATCCAAGACCAGGCCATTGCACTTTGGCCTGGGTGACAGAGGAGACTCCATCTTAAAAGAAAAAAAAAAAGATGGCCAAAGGACATGAACAGAAATACAAGAAGAAAATAAAAGTGGTCAATAAACATGAAAAACATGCTCAATATCAATAATCATCAAATAAGTACAAATTAAATCAACACTAAAATATCATCTTACATCAGTCAGAATGGCTATTACTAAAAAGGAAAAAAATAGATGTTGGTGTAAATGCAGAGAAAAGAAAACACTTGTACTCTGTCGGTAGGAATGAAAATTAGTTCAACATCTGTGGAAAGCTGTATGAAGATATCCCAAATAATGAAAACTAGAACTACCATTGGACCCAACAATCCCACTACTGGATATCTACACCAGGGAAAAATAACTATAAAAAGAAATCATGCATTTTTATGTTTATTGCAGCACTGAATAGTGAATACAATAGCAAAGTCATGGACCCAACCTAAATGACCATTATGGTTAATTGAATAAAGAAAACGTGTCATGGAGGAATGTTACATGTAGGTAGCTGCAGCTCCCTGGGACGCTGATAAGGCTGTAGGTAAGCATTTACTGGCCTCCATTCATGGGAGTCATCTGGGATTTAATTACTGGGGCTCCATTCCCCTTTACACGTTCATGAAATAAACATTTAATTTGAGCAATCATTTTCCTCTGGAAGAAAAACAGCTAAGAAAATAAATAGCTGTCTATTGTGAATAGTGCTACAGTAAACATTCACATGCATGTGTCTTTATGGTAGAATAATTTATATTCCTACGGGTATATTTACAGTTATGGGACTGCTGGGTCAAATGGTAGCTCTGCTTTTAGCTCTTTGAGGAGTCACCATACCGCTTTCCACAGTTGTTGAATTAATTTACACTCTCACCAACAGTGTATAAGTGCTCCCTTTTCTCTGAAACCTCACAAGCATCTGTTTTTTGACTTTTAAAAGTCTAACTGGTATAAGATGGTATCTCATTGTGGTTTTGATTTGCAAAATCAACCTAAATGTCCATCAGTGACAAATAGGATAGAGAAAATGTGGTTCCTATATACCATAGAAGAGTATGCAGACATAAAAAAGAACACTATCATGCCTTTTGTGGAAACATAGATGGAGCTGGAGGCCACTACCCTTAGCAAACTAATACAGGTACAGAAAACTAAAAGCCACATGTTCTCACTTAAAAGTCACAGCTAAATGACCACAACTGATGAACACAAAGAAGAGAACAAAATCACTGGAGTCCGTTTGATGGGGGAGGTTGGAAGGAGAGAGAAGAGCATAAAAGATAATAATGGGGTATTGGGGTTGATACTGGGTGGTGAAATAATCTGTATCACAAACCCCAGTGACACGTGTTTACCTATGTAACAAATCTTTACATGTATTCCTGTACCTAAAATAAAAGTTAGGGGGGAAAAAAAAAGGAAAAGAAAATAGTTATCTATCACAAAAACGTATGTAGAAAATACTTGAGTCACTTAATGGATTATCTACGGTAAGCATTTAGGTATCGATTAACTGGAAATATATTTTAAATAAAAATGACATGATTGTGTTATAAATCTTCCTGATTTAGAGAGCTATGTACCCACATAATGACATCTAGGGGAGATGCTGGTATCAGTTACTTTAATAACTAAACTCTGTCTTGTCTCACCCTAATAAATGAAAATATTAAATGCTAGGGAGTTCTGTGAGTTACTGAATGTTCTAGAGATAGAGGCATTGCTACTAATCAGAAAAATGCATAAAGAAGTTTTCCTTGCTACTGTGAGCAACTCACAAAATAGGCAGATTCTGTTAGTCATCTGGGATCTCTGCATCTTCCTCTGAAGAATAGGACCTAGTCTTTTATAGCGGACAACTTGCATGGAGTTTAGAGGGGTGAATTGAGTGGCAAGAAGTACCCAATATGATGTGTGCGTGTGTTTCTATATAACTGCTTGTGTATATTTATATATAAGATATGTAAATACGTATAATTCCCCTTCATAGGGAAAGCAGTAACTCTTCCTCCTCCTCCTGTTTTGGAGAGCCTCATTACTGACTCCTAAGGGACTCATGGGTTCCTCATGAGTCTCATTCCTCAGGGCCTTAGAAAAGGCGTCCCCACAGCTGTGCACGAGGTCATTGCAACGCGAGGACTCTGTGCTCCTCTGGAGACCCACAGAACCTGGGTTGGGGGTTTGTCAAAGCCCGTTTCTTGCTGGCTCTCCCTCCACCCATGGCAGTGCCTCCACAGACCAGGCCCATCACCCCAACTTTCCTCCACCATCACTCACAGGACCCTGAGCCCCCAGAATAAACCCTTCGGGATGCGCCCGGCTCAGGACACCGAGGGCGGCGTCCGGGCTGCCTTGGAGGGGACTAGCGCCAGGGCCCTGATGTAGCGGCCGCCAACCGTGACGCCCTTCCAAATGCTGTTCTGTCCTCCTGGGCTGTCTGCATAGGTGCTACGCTCTCTCTTCTGGATCTTGCGAAGTCAGAAGAAATACCATGGAGAAGAACTTGGAGTTGGTTTTTCTCCCTTGTCCCAGGCCGCTGGGGGCTGAATCCCAAATTCTGCCGGAGCTCCAGGTAAAGAAATGCTCCTCCCCACATTCCTCACAGGCTCCTGCAATTCAACAGCCCAGGAGATGATTTGGAGAGTAGAATAGAGTTTTACGTTCCTTTGGGAATTTTAAAAATAAAGTTTGTGAGTAGGCACGCTCTGGGCTTTTGCTTTTTTTGTTCTGCTTGTTGAAGTAGGACTTTAACATGTGCTGGCCTCCAGGTGCATCGTCTCCGCATCCCGAGGCCTGTCCAGCGCAGCCCATCTTCTCTGCACTTTGCACGGCAACTATAAGGTTTGATAACAGGACAAAACCCACCTCACAACAGTTCTCTGAATAAGAAAGTCCAATAATTCATTATTACTTGAACTCTAGATTCTCAGAAAGAGAAAGAAGTCCTGCCTTGACTTTTCTGTAGAATATTTTTTCTTTTTCAAAAGCTAAAATGGACATTCTATTTGCAATTGTGAAATCATCATCCAACCAGAAGTCTTTTTTTTTTTTTTTAGATTTTTAAAATATTGTACTTTAGGTTCTAGGGTACATAAGCAGATCATGCAGGATTGTTGCATAGGTACATACATGGCAAGGTGGTTTGCTGCCTCCATCCCCCCATCACCTGTACCTGACATTTCTCCCCACTTTATCCGTCCCCATCCTGCCTTTCCCCTACTATCCCTCTCTTAGCCCCCTCAAACAGACTCCACTGTGTGATGCTCCCCTCCGGGTGTCCATGTGTTCTCATTGTTCAACACCCACCTGTGAGTGAGAACATGCCCTGTTTGATTTTCTGTTCTTGTGTCAGTTTACTGAGAAGGATGGTTTCCAGATTCATCCATGTCCCTGCAAAGGACACAAACTCATCCTTTTTATGCCTGCATAGTATTCCATGGTGTATATGTGCCACATTTTCCCTGTCCAGTCTATCATCAATGGGCATTTGGGTTGGTTCCAGGTCTTTGCTATTGTAAACAGTGCCATAATGAACATACATGTTCATATGTCTTTGTAATAGAATGATTTATAATACTTTGGGTATATACCCAGTAATGGGATTGCTGGGTCAAATGAAATTTCTATTTCTAGATCCTTAACGAATCACCACACTGTCTTCCACAATAGTTGAACTAATTTACACTCCCACCAACCGTGTAAAAGCATTTCTATTTCTCCACGTCCTCTCCAGCATCTGCTGTCTCCAGATTTTTTAATGGTCGCCATTCTAACTGGAGTGAGATGGTATTTCAATGTGGTTTGATTTGCATTTTTCATGTTTTGAAGTAAAAAGCAGAAATCACTGGTTTATATATTCACAAGGTTTGGCACTCAGCACCATTAATTTCAGAATATTTGTATAACCACTTAAAGAATCCTCTTACCCATTAGCAGTCAGTCCTCCTTTGCTCCTGCACCCACTTCTCAATACTAATGTGCATTTTTCTTTTTTCTTTTTTTTTTTTGAGACGGAGTTTTGCTCTTGTTACCCAGGCTGGAGTGCAATGGCGCGATCTCGGCTCACCGCAACCTCCGCCTCCTGGGTTCAGACAATTCTCCTGACTCAGCCTCCAGAGCAGCTGGGATTACAGGCACACGCCACCATGCCCAGCTAATTTTCTGTATTTTTAGTAGAGACGGGGTTTCACCATGTTGACCTGGATGGTCTCAATCTGTTGACCTTGTGATCCACCCGCCTCGGCCTCCCAAAGTGCTGGGATTACAGGCTTGAGCCACCGCGCCCGGCCGTGCATTTTTCTCTATAGATTTTCCTTTTCTAGACATTCTACATACTGGAATCATACAAACTGTGATCTAGTGTGTCTTCTTTTATTTAGCAGAATGTTTTCGAGGTTCATCCATGTAGCAGCATATATAGGTACTTCATTGCTTTTTATGGGTGAATAACCTTTAATTGTATGTATGTACCATATTTTGCTTATCTGTCTATCAGTTTATGATTTAGGTTGTTTTCATTTTAGACTATTTTGAATAATGCTATGAAAATTTGTGCACAAGATTTTGTATGAGATGTTTTCAGTTACTCCACATACAGAAATGAGAGTGGAATTGATCTGTTATATTGAAATTGTAGGCATAACTTTTTGTGGAGCTACCAGACTGTTTGCCAAATTATTGGTGGCTGTTGGCATCCTGTGGCTGTGGCCACATTACTCCAGTCACTGCTTCTGTCTTCACAGCTCCTATTTTGGTAATGTATGTCTGTGTGACCCCTCTCTGCCTCTTGTAAAGACATTTTTCATGGCATTTAGACCCACTGGGATAATTAAGGATGATTTCCTCATCTTAAAGTTCTTAATTATATCTGCATCAACTTCAGCATATGAGGTGATATTAGAGCATGGGTATGTCTTTGAGCACAATTATCTGTTTACCATAGTGTCTTTCTGGGAATTTGTCCATTTCATCTAGATTATCAACTTTGTTGGCATACAACTATTCCAAATACTGCCTTATAATCTTTTTAAAAAATTTGAAAGTCAATAGAAATGCTTTCTCTTTCATTCCTGATTTTACTAATTTGAACGTATCAATCGTAATCATCTTTGCCAGTTTTCTTTCTTTCTTTCTTTCTTTTTTTTTTTTTTGAGACAGAGTTTTGCTCTAGTTACCCAGGCTGGAGTGCAATGGCACGATCCCGGCTCACTGCAATCTCCGCTTCCTGGGTTCAGGCAATTCTCCTGCCTCAGCCTCCCGAGTAGCTGGGATTACAGGCATGCGCCACCATGCCCAGCTAATTTTTTTGTATTTTTAGTAGAGACGGGGTTTCACCATGTTGACCAGGATGGTCTCGATATCTTGACCTTGTGATCCACCACTAGCTGCTTTTTCAGTGTGAGATACAGTCAATTATTTTAATACAATCTCCCCTATGGATCTCAGATGAATAGTAAAAGAGATCCTATTCCATATGATTATACATAACATTCACCTTTTGAACACTGGCAGGTGAAATATTCATGGCCTGTGTTTTCAGAGGCATTGTCACCTTTGGAAAACTTTGAAAATCTGAAGAAACATACAGCTCAACATTCTTTTTCTGTTCTCTCCATCAGGATAAAACTCATTTTGTCAAAACTATTGCAAAATATCTGAATTCTGGAATAAAGAAAATGTCATGTAATATTTTTATAATGTAAAAGAAGCAAAAGTAGACTTTATATCTACAGAGACATTGTTATAATTTCATAGGGAAAACATTAAATAGCATGAGCCATTACTCTTTTTAAGTTCAGCTGTTAGCAAGATATTGAATAGATATTATGACTTTCTGTACCACAAACTATGTGCTTTGTTTATAAAGGTTTAAATATCTGTTTTCAATCAAAATTATGGTTATTTATTTTTCTTGTGTGTAATGTATGACAATTCTTTGTAACTCATTCTGAAATAAATTATTATAGAGCTAGTCATAGTTCAACACTAAAAAGTCGACAGTTAACACTTGAGCTTATCTCACTTAAATTGTTGCAACTGGATGAAGAATTTCAAGCCTGTGTGTGTGTCTTTCCCTCTTGTGTGGATGAGTGTACAGTATTTCAGCCTTTCTAACCCAATATACAGGAAAAGTTGTAATTTCTTCTAGATCAAAGCATAGCTCGGTCACCTTCCTGGAAATGTACAGCATTTTATCTTTGCCATGTTATCTTTTTCGAAAGATCAGCCTCTATGGTCCAGAAACGTCAAAGTCCGGAATGTACTGCCAGCCCCACTGCACTTCCTCATTGATATCAGTCTCTGGGGCTCCAAAGGAGCTGCCCAAGATGTCATAACTTGGAGTGGAACAATCTTCCCGTCTGAACAAATGCAGCTAATTTTGCAGTCACTTACACTGCTATGTAAGTGAGGTGTTTTGTTTTGTGTTTGTTTGTTCATTGTTTGAGTCTCTGTTTAAACTTCTTTGGAAAGAAAAGATGAACAGGTTAAAAAGAGAGTACCATAGGCGAGTCACACAGCAAAGGAGAGGAAACGAAATTGTTTGGCCACTGGGAGGAATTTCCAAAAGTAAACTGATTCTACACACACGAACTTTTGCTGGCTGTTCATCCATGAACACCTGATGTATCCTAGCTTTTAAAATGTTTTACTTCTACCAAAGCTTCCTCATAAAGTGGTTAAGAGACAGAATGGAACATTTCCTACTGTGCACAAATGGTGCTAGCAGCAGCAGTGCATTGAACAGGTGTGCTTCAAAGGTAAGAGGAAGTCACCTTTCCTAAAGCAATCCATCTTACTGTCAGCAAATTGCAGAAGTCACACATTTTGCAATAGAGAATTAACGCTAATCACTTCTCAGGCTGAAAACTTGTTAAGTTACATAATATCAATTATTGTTTGCCATGATGGTTATAGAAGATGACCCAAACCCAGCTACATTTAGACACTTCCTGTGTTACAAAATATATGCTGTTTTGCCATGGTCTCCTAAACTTGGAGCCACTCTCTACTCTGACTGGTTTATGAGAGGATCACACAGCTCTGTATATAAAAATGATAATCCCCCGCTAAATCTCAGCATGGTTAGTAGTTGGTAAAGTAGGAGAGAATATTTCAAAACCACAAAGGCTTACCTTGCCAAGATAGCTGGGCAGATCTGACAATGCTGCCCAGTAGATGGTCTGATGGCAAGAAAGAACACTGTGCTGAGTATCATTACATAAACCTTTACCCAGAGTCTCCTGCTTTCTTCCTGGGTCCTAGATCACATTATAACTCTTTCCTGCTCAGCAAGTGCATTCTGAGACACGTTCCCCCATTGCCTGGTGCATGTCTCTGTTGCCCCTGAGTCATCTTCTGCCACCTGCTCTTGGATCCCCTCAGGCTGCACATCTTGCTCCTGGCCAGTCTGTGTCATGGTATTAAGTCATGTCAGTCTCTGATCTGACTTTCCCCACTCATGACCAGGTGCCTATGGTGGTGACAAACCCACATCTTCCATAAGAATAAACTTGACTAAGACCAACGAGCAGCTCAGTGCACAGGTCCTCAGGGTAAAGAGCAGCTAGGGAAACAGGGATCCTAAGGATAGAAAATGCTCCAGCACACCTGTTGCTTGACATTCTTTAGAAGAACAGCAAACAGAGATATAGACCAATGGAATAGGACAGAGGCATCGGAGGCATCACAACACATCTATAACCATACAATCTTTGATAAACCTGACAAAAACAAGCAATGGGGAAAGGATTCCCTGTTTAATAAATGGTGTTGGGAAA
>CM052649.1:8057501-8076154 GCA_028533165.1 Leontopithecus rosalia
TTGGCATTTCTCCCCATGCCATCCCTCCCCTGCTCCCCCCCCGCTGTCCCTCCCCTATTTCCCCCAATAGACCTCAGTGTGTGGTGCTCCCCTCCCTATGTCCATGTGTTCCCATTGTTCATCACCCGCCTATGAGTGAGTATATATGGTGTTTCCTTTTCTGTTCTTGTGTCAATTTGCTGAGAATGATGTTCTCCAGTGCTTTTCAAGTGCTACTGTTTTTTCTCTCTGTGGAATAGACTTTGCTTGATTAATTCCACACATCTTTTATATCCCAGCACAAATGTTACTTCCCTAGGAGAGACTTGCTGACTTTATCTCTTTCTCTCTCCTCCGTTCCCCGCTTTCTCTCCACTTTCTGCTCTTACCTTCACGAGGGCAGAGGAAGCGTCTATGTCTTGTTTCCTGTATACGCTGCAGTGATTGGCACATCACATA
Organism: Leontopithecus rosalia; assembly: GCA_028533165.1. Taxonomy (NCBI): domain Eukaryota; kingdom Metazoa; phylum Chordata; class Mammalia; order Primates; family Cebidae; genus Leontopithecus; species Leontopithecus rosalia. Next base: position 8,057,940 of record CM052649.1, read on the forward strand.
TGCTCAGTAAACAATTAATTCTCAGTTTATTTCTATGTTTAAAGGCAAGATTACATCTTCTAGCTGAACAGACATCTCAAGTTAAAGGTAAGAAATTGCTAATTTCCCTGAGTTCAGATGATCACCTATATGTAATTCTATTCTATGAAACCAAGGCCTGGTTCCTTCTAGTTGTAATTTTATGAAGACTTAACAGCAAATGTCAACATTTTAGGCAAATAAGAAAGTTGAATCGCAAAAACACTGCTGATAACACAAGCAACTTGAATGGTTCTCAAATATATTATGCTGAGATTGGGGAAGAGGCCAATATCAATGGTTTAAATATTGTGAGTTTCTATTTATGCCTCATCCTTGAAGAAAGAAAATTATAAAGATGGATAGCAGAACAGAGGTTGCCAGAGGATGAAGCTGAAGGGAGTCGCTTTATTACAGGTCTGTATCTTGAATATGTTGAGATGTACTCAAATATATACAAATGCCAAAATCTCAGAGAGCTAGATAACTTCCCCCACTGCCCCCAAAATGAAGACATACAAAAGCCAGTATAATTTTAGTAAGCTCTGAGCTGATGTAGATAGTATTTTACCAACATTGGTTTTATGGCTTTGACATTGTTCTGTGGCTGAGAGAGATGATCACTGCGGGGAGCTGGATGAAGGATGCCCAGGAACTGTCTGTATTATCTTTGCAAACTGAATGGGTTTTAAACTATTTCAAAATAAAATGTTAAAATGTTTCAGAACACTGCAGTGTCACTGAAATTTACTAATATGTAGTTATTGATTTCAGCAATAAATAGCAGAGCGTTTTCTTATATGAGAAAAGAGTAAACATGAGTTATAAATAGTATCAAACAATTTTGTGATTGGAAGTTAAGATTTGGGTGCCAATAAGTATTAAAAGGAAGAGATATTATGAATATTCTATTTATCTTTTTCAGAAATTACCCAGAGAAAGATTGTTTTCAAGGCAATGTAGTTGAGGGAGCTTTACAAATGCCTTCATAAGAAAAATAATGTAATTCTTTAGAATATGCTAATGTTAAATTTAATATTTAAATTTTAAATAACCAGTGACTGACCCTATTGAAATAATGTGTAAGAAATATTTACGTTAGAATTGGAGGAAGCTTATCTAATTCATTATTCATCACATGTCCTAAAGCAATAATTTCAAGTAACTATATACTATTAGATTTTATTTTTGTTTTTGAAGCAATTTTATTCCTCTTAAAGATTTTGCAATATTTATTTATCTCTTGAATGAATGCCTTCATTATTTTCAACCATGCTGCTGTATTAAATCAGCCCAGGAATGAAGGAAATGTCTCAAAAAGTACATTTATGCAGCCAAGAAACATTAAAAAAAAAGCTCATCATCACTGGTCATTAGAGAAATGCAAATAAAAACCACAATGGGACACCATCTTATGCCAGTTAGATGTCCAGCATCAAACCAAGTGTGGAGCTCTTCTGTGGGCTAAGGCTTGCCCAGCTGCACAGGTGGCACACCCATGTAACTGCTCCTGGATTTCCGGGAAAAATACCCAGTACAGAATATAGCAACTTTGTCAACCCAGCCACTTATTTGCACAAGTTATCCATAATGAAAAGTAATGAGCCCATCTTGTTTTATCTTCCAGGTTCACTTCTAACCTTAAAGAGCCCAGTGATTACTTACATCAGCTGCATCTGCTGATGAATCAAAAGCAAACTATCTTTCCTTAAAAGGGGTTGAATTCTTCCAGTTTTCCAGCATATTCTACATATTTTCTTCACAGAAAGATTTTTCATAAACTCAGTTCTCAAACTTCATTTTTTCTGATGCGTTTTCTGAATAAGAAATCTTCAAGTAGACCCAACTCTCCTGGAGTTAATTCTTCATAAGGTCTTTGATGCTCTTAAGGAAGCATAACATATTGATCACATTCTATCGAAACTTTTTTTACATGTGTCTTATAATTCTAATTCAATGGTAAGCAGAATACAAAAACAAAATGTCTTTTTCGTGCTGTGGGTACTAATGCACTTAATATATCTCCTTATACATAGGAAGAAACTTAACAAATATAATTCACTAGTGTACATCTGATTTCATTTTTCTCATAGCCTGTACCTTTGCCTAAAGCTCAAAGTTTCTTTCTAGATATTTCAAAAAATTAATCAGTTTCTTATATAATTGTCACCAGTCATATAATTAAAACAAGAACATCGAAACCATTATTGGTATACTAGACGCATACTAAAACCAAAATGTAAACAAATGAAAACATTGCCTTTATTCAAACCAGCATGCATTCCTGCAGCTTTCTCACTATGTTCTGGCTAGTCTTAGGTTCTATGCTCGCTCATTTCACTCATCAGAGTTATGTCTCCAGTGCTGGATATTCACACTCAGATTTATCATCCTCATCTTGAATTCAGTAAGACCATATTCTTACTCATGCCTATTTGCAAGCTTGGTTCTGGCTGGCATCAAGGAACTTGGCTATAAACCATTTCCTACACTGATATAAAACTTCTCTTAGATGATAAGAGTAGATCATTGTGCCTGGAATGTGGGTGAAAATAATATTCTCTTTGCTGAGCAACTCTTTTCTTTCCTGGAGTCTAGAGTTTTGTACATGTTAGGCAGAGCATGTCTGCATTACCAGCCTCTAGTAGAAATCCAGGGCCCTGAGTCTCTACAGAGCTTCACTGAGGGAGAACATATCTCACACATTGCTCAACTTGTCGCTGGAGTAACTAGGTGCATCCTGTGCAGCTTCACTGATTAAAGACTCTTGGAAGCTTGAGCCTGATTCCTCCAGGGTTAGCTCTCTAGGCCTTTCCCTTTGCTGATTTTGTATCATTTCCTTTTTGCTGTACTGTATCTTAGCCGGGAACACAACTACCTCTGTGTGAAGTCTTCCTAGCAAATCAGTGAACCTGGGAGCCGTCTTGGAGACCACCTGCACACTTGCCCTCTAATTATTTTATCTCACTATTTCCCACTATTTCCACTCTTCTTCATATATTTACTTTATCTCATGAATATTTCTGTTTCAAGAAAGCACAGCTCTAGTGTTTCTATCCCCATGAAAACTCTAAAGATTATTCTATGATTTAATGTAGCTGATTCTGATCACCACTGTTCTGTTCCTGTTGAGTCAGCATGGACACTGATTTCCTGTGGGTTATTGCAAGCATCACTACCTGCAAATATCTGACTCCAGTATTACGCATAATCAATCCTCCACCTCTTTTTTCCCTAAAGTAATCTTTGTAGGACATAAATACAATCATGACTTCCCCTACTCAAAGCCCTGGAAAAGCTCCTCGACTGATAGCCCCTGGTATTATACAAGAGGCCCTGCTTCTCCAGCCATATGGTTTATTGAGTTCGATCTTGTTTCTATGACCCACCCACAGGCACTAGTCATAACAAACTCTTCCTTTTTTCCCAAACACCCGCGGGCTAAGGTTCTCTCTTGCTGGAATAGTTTTTCCATGCAGGACTTTCCTTCTCCATAAACCCTTCTTGGTTTCTTATGATACTTAGGAAGAATTGACCATTGTTTGTGTGTTCTGCACCCACTGCCTGGCACTGAGTTCTTCTGCGATAAGGTTTGGGTGTATGTGCACATCTGTGTGTCCACACACATATATCCTTTCTCACAAGTTGGCCAGCTGTCTCACATCATGTTCTTCTGGGGCTACCTATGTCAGCCCAGTTACTGTTGACTGAATTATTATGTGCACTTTCTTTATTGTGCAGATTTATTACTACCCAGGAGAAAAGAGCATAATTCATCAATTTCCAGCATGAATTCAAAATAAAAACAAAGTTTTGAAATAAAATGTATGCAACCTAGTGTGGACAGGGTTTTGTTTTCATTCATTTTCGATATGGATATATTCAACCAAATATTATGGAATAATTTTCAATAGTCAGATAAATAAGAAAGGTGAATGATTCATGTTTGGTTCAGATGAAGCTGTTTATGATAATGTTCCTATATTTTCTTTCATTGTTAGAGCAGGATGCCATAAAATGTATGATAACTTATGTCTGTGGTTGAGTTGGAGTAAATCTACAGTTTATTGCTATTGAGAGTAATAAAACTAAATAAACTTATGAGTGATCCTGACATTTTCACTTGTGTAATCTCATACACATTTCATAAAGTAAAATAATATTTTTAGCTGTACAGAAAAAACAGCAAGTCACAATTTTGGACCCATGTATAAAATCATACTGGAAACAACAAAGAGACATTTTTAGCCATACAGATATGAAATAAGGGAGTAATAAATAATTACAAACATTTTGAATTTTGCTAAGCAAATATAATAAAGGGTTGAAAATTTTATTCAGCAACCTCCTGGCAAAAGAAAACTGGGTGAGAGGATGGTGTTTTGTGTGCAACTCTTCAAGTTTCTCTATTAATTTAGGTGATAACTACTGTCACCAGCAGCTACCAGAGGCCCAGACAGTAGAGCATAGCAGGGGATCCAGCTGCACCAGTGGCTCCAGGAGGCACAGCTTCAATGACACAACCACAGTGTGCAAGTTTAAGAGTTTTGATTACTCACAGGTCCTCAAGTCAGATAGGGCAACAAGAGCGAGGCACACAGCCAGCCCTACTCCAGGTCTCATTTAGCAACAGCAACCACAGGCATGTAGGAGCGGGTTTACCCTGTTTAGTGGTCATCTGGGTGGGTGTCCTGTTGTGCCGAGTAACTTTCTATTGTGTATTGCAAACAACTCTAATGATAAGGGCAGTTCAGCAACTTGGGGCAAAGCTGGAGTTAAAACAGGGCTCTGCAGAGGGACTTCTTACCTGTGTTGATCAGCCTTAGCCAGGCCTAGGCAGTAGGGAAATCTGAGTTCGCCATCACTCCTGACACATTTGGTGAATGCTGAATTTAATGCCTGTTATCAAGTAGCGTAGGAGTTTTCCTACCTGAGTTAAATGGTGGCATTTAAATATACCATTTAATATATATTCTAATAGAATATTCAAAAATAATATTAGAATATCAATTCCATGAAGGTAACCTTCTATTTAACATGGATTTAACGTGCAACTATCATATGAGAATCTTTTGCAATATTTGGAATTCCTTTATCCTCATTTTAAAGTGAAATGTATATTATACATAAAATATATTATACATATCACAATAACATATTTTAAAGAGTAAAAAGAAATTAGTTTATAGAATACTAGAGACAAACAGATGAAATGGGATCTTATAGCCAGAAATTCTGTCCTCAATCTGAGCAGAATGCAGATATTGCAGGATTTTCGGGATGTCATCTATGTCTTCAGAGCATCATTCTTGTTGCTGAGTTGAAAAGAGATTCTGGGAGGAGTAAGTTTGGAAACAAAAATGCCACTAAGTGTTATATAAATGATTTCTGTAATTTATGTATAGAATGTTAGTAGCTTGCACCTAAATTGTAGTAGGGAAGATGCTGAGAGGTGGTCAAATCAAGGACAAATTTCAAAGATAGAGCTACCTGACCCTGTTTTCTGATAGGTGAGATGCGTCATGCTAGAGAAAGAGAGGTATCAATAATGAATACCGGAAATTTCACCTGAGAAAATGGAAAGATGGAGAAAGGGAGAAAGGGAGGCAGTTACGAGGAAGGATCCAGTGCTCTTTTGAAACATTAAGGGCAGATGTGTATTAAACATTCTGAGGGAGATATTAAGCAGCGCATCACTGATATAATTCTAGGAGTAAGAGGAAGGAATCTGATCTAGTGATAGTGGTTGGGCTTCATCAGCATATACATGTCATTTAAAGTCAAGAAAATGAGAAAACAAAGGGAGGCGATATTGAAAGAGAAGCAAAGAGAACCAAACTAAACATTTGGTTACTCAAAAATTAAACATTAAAAAAGAGAGAAACCATCAACACAAACTTAACAAGGCCGAGAGTAAGGTGTCTTCAGGGCTGTACTAGTCTGTTCTCACACTGCTATGAAGAACTCCCTGAGACTGCACAATTTACAAAGAAAAGAAGTTTAGTTGATTCACAGTTCCGCATCCTGGGAAGCGCTTGGGAAACTTACAATCAAGGCAGAAGAGGAAGCAGGCACTTTCTTCATGAGGCAGCGGGAAAAAAAAAGAAGTAGGAACTTCCAAACACTTATAAAACCATCTGTTCTCATGAGAACTCCCTCACTCGCACAAGAACAGCATGAGGGAAACCATTCCCATGAGCCAATCACCTCCCATCAGGCCCCTCTTTCGACACCTGGGAGCTACAGTTTGGATTACAATTCAATAACATATTTTGATCAGGCCGCAGAGCCAAACCAAATCAAAGGCCAAGTGAAAAAAGAGTATTAAGGATGAGGGAGTGATCATTTATGTCGAACACTGCCAATAGCGTAAGGACTGAGAATTGGTCCTCAGATGTCAAGTGTGAAGGTTATCCTGAACTTGGAGAGCAGTCTGAGCACATTGTCAGGGCCAGGTCTTCGTGGAGATGGGTTTTAATTCAGTAGGAACTTAGGAATCCAGTGAAGCTAGTACAGAAAAGTATTTGGACAAATTTTGTTGTAGGAGGAAACAAAGCAAAGAGACAATAGTTGGTGGGAGGTAGAGCAAAGAGAGGATTACTATTTAAGATGGCAGATAGAACATGACTTTGGTGGGATAATGTGGATAATCCAGTAGAAAAATAAATGTTACTGATATAAGAAAGGAAGAGAAGAGAGTTGATTAAGCTTTACCCTGGAATAGGTAAGAAGGAATGAGGACAAATGCAGCAGTGGAGATATCTGCATTAGGGTATCTCAAAGTAGCTTCAAAGTTCGTATTTGCTAGTGGAAAGTCAGTGTGTGAGTGCAGATGCTGGTTGATGGGTAACAGGGTTTGGCTGTATTTCCACCCAAATCTCACCTTGAATTGATAATCCCCACATTTCTAGGGTGAGGCGAGATGGCGATAATTGAATTATGGGGGCAGTTTCCCCAGTACTGTTCTTATAGTAGTGAATGTGTCACATGGGAGCTGATGGTTTTATACAGGGAAATTTCCCTTCTCAAACTCTTGCCTGCTGTCATGTAAAATGTAACTTGGCCTCCTTGCCTTCTGCCATTACTGTGAGGCCTCCCAGCCATGTAGAGCCATGAGTCGATTAAACCTCTTTACTTTGTAATTACCCAGTCTTGGGTATGTCTTTACTGGCAGCAAGAGAACGGTCTAACACAATGGGCACCATTGCTAGCAGGTGTCTGTGAAAGTTCTCTTTTTATGAATGAAAGAAGGCTGGTTACCTTCTGAGAGTCAGCATGAGAAAAGAAAAGAATGTGTTTGAGGAGAGAGTATAAGATATGAAATTGTCACCTAGGAGAGTAGAAAAGTAATCCGAGAAAGGACATGTGGTATAATTTCCAGGTAGCACCGCAGATTCATGTGACATTAGTGATCCTGTGTTAGATGTGACACCAGCCAAGGTGGTATTGCATTTTTATCCAGCCCTGGTCAATCACACAGGCATAGTGCATTGCAGGCAGAAACTTCCCCAGACAGCATAAAGCACAGCAAAAAATGGGCACAAATTTCAAAAATGTACAATGTAATAAGAATGTGAGTACCCTTTCTTAGTTTCCAATTATATTTTTAATTCCGTTTCTAATTTTTCCATCTACTTTAATATATTTTGGTCTTTGCAGAGTGGTATATGTTCTTTTAAAAATGCCAAACAGCTCTTAAAAACTGTCCTCTTTAAGAGTTTATTTTCGGAGATATCTTTTGTTGGTCTTCAGTACTTTCTCAGAAACTTATGTTTCTTCATTTTCTTCAATTATTCTAAAACAGTACATGATATTTCTGACCAGTCTTGACATGTTTTATCAGAAAGTGCTTTGCATATGTTACTAGGGTGTGGATGACAGCTAGAGCCTCTTCTCCCACCCACAGCTGAAGACAGGCCAGTGGATGCTTATAACACCCATCTTATTCCCAATATTTTTATATGTGTTCAGGTGGTGATTATTATATTTAATGTTCAACTGTTAGCACGTGCTTTAGATACTGTTGTTAAATTACTATTCTCATTTCCAGAGGTTAAACAAAACCCTGCAGCTAAGAGTGGTGAATGCAGACATACCTGATCATAAAGCTTCTGTGTTACAGAGTGAGATTTAAATTTTATTGTTATGAATAAAAATTTAAATTTTAAATAAAATTTAAATTTTATTGTTATGAAATAAAATTCATAAATTTTATTTATCTGTTGATAATCAGATTCTCTTTACAACAATTTTATAGTATAATATGTTTGACTAGAGTTAATCTGATACCAGGACTTCAAGTTGGTACCATCCTTTGTGATCTATGCTTGCTGACCACAGGACAACCCTTTTGCTCTTAGCCAGAGATAATGCTCATGGCAACACAGCCTGATGCTGCTTTCTTAGTACTCTTTTATTCTAACTTGCATTCATTAAACACATGCCCATTTATCACTCTTTCCCAAATACTGAACAATGTTTTTCCATTATATTAAATGCCAATTTCATTTTTCAACCTATGAATCATTCTTCAACTTTGTTGCCTTGAGTGAGAATATTTATTATGTCTTTTTGTTTCTGTTTAAGAAGTTATAGAATGTAATGGTAACAATTATTTCTTTCCAAGTCTTTTGACATCTTTTGATCATTTAACTAAGCCATGCATGGTTGTTCATTATGTAGAATAATTTTGCAATAAACTGAGGATGTTTTTGGCAGTATTATTATAAAAGCACCAACGGTATTTTGAGATTTATGTAAGTACCATTTGCTTCAAGTTTCAGTCCAGTATTTTTAAATTTTGAGCCTGATGAATGCTTAATTGGCACGTAATAACCAAGCCCAATGAATATATTGAAGTTATACTTGAAAATTAGAGAGAATAGAAGTGATCATTCATCTCATTATAATTGACATAGAAAAGGAATTTGAAGATTTCATTAAATGTTCCCTTGTGAGAAATTTAGAACCATTCTACAAGTTCTAACATTAAAAATGAAGTTGTTCCAAATCCCAGGTAAATTTCGGGATCATAATGAACTTTTCCTTTTTTAAAAAGAGTTTCGTAGATTTTTGTGTTACTGTTGTTTGTTTCTTCACTCAATTATTTTTGCTCCTGTCAGTTGTGGTTGTTGGGTTCAGAAATTTTATCTCAGAGGCTCTGACTCTCCTAAGCACAGCTGTTTGAAGTGAAAACTAAGCACAATTTATAACCTCAATACTTGATATATGATTCTGAAAAAGTTAAGGTCAAAGGTTTACTTTTCATAAATTCAGGATGATACCAGACAAATTAAAATGAAACAAAATGATATGTACTACTCAAAGTAAAATTGCATAGTTCAATGAAATCTGTCATATATAACAAAAATAAATATATAAATAAACAAACATACAAGTCTGCATTACAATATTGTGGTAGTGTGCTTCCAAATAAATGCATCACAATAATTCAGTGAAAATTAGATCCTATTTAACCCACTTGCTCTTCTAATTAGCTTTCCTGTGTAATAACCCCAAATCGTGTTGCATAAAATACTAATTTGATATTCTCAGGTATTGCAGGGCTTGGGAACTCACAAGTCCACGGTGGATGACACTTCTGTCTCATAATATCTCAGATATCCATGACTGAGAAATGAAATACTTGGATCAGGAACTGACTCTCAAGGTGGCTTCTCACAGGTGTGACACCCACTGGGATGATCTGAAGGCTGATGCACTGAAGTTTTATCCCAGTATGTCCAGGTGTAGTCTCTCAGCATGTTTGGGCCTGTAACAGCAGAAGAGCATATTGAAAGGGGACCTCAGGGAAGGAAGCTTTTTAAAATCATTAAGTAGAGGCTTGGCTGACTTTTTCTGACCTAATCCCAGGAGTCATGGCATTGATTCCATCATATTATATTTGTCTCAGGAGACTAAAGCCCATCCAGTTTCAAGGGAAACTGACATAATCCCACCTTTTACTGGATGGAGTGACAAAGTCATATTGTAGATGTGGTAATTATGGTACTACTGATACCACTTTTGGAAAATGTAATTTACAATGCTTGAATACTGCACAATTTTGCTTCTGTATTTGAGTCTGTATAGTCACATGAGTCTAGAGCATACTCAAATACTATATATAAAATCAGGTTTATGCAAATAACACAAATATGCTGAAATCTGCCTCTATGCTCCTACCTGGAACTAAGCTTATACTTCAAATATTTTTATAAATTATTAATAAGAAAAATCTGTATTAGTAATATTACAACAATAATTCTTTTAGCATATGAATAAAAAATTTACATCAAAATTACAGTATTGAAGATTAAATTCACATTCAATTATTTTTCCCATACATTAAGTGGTGAAGTAGCTTAAAATGAAATGTAAACAAGTTAAAAGACTTGTACCATTATGCAAGAATAAGACTTTTCTATTTTTATTTTATTTTATAATATTAGGGGAGTACCAGCACAGTTTCGTTGCAAGTATATATTTCATAATGTTTTGAAGTCTTGGCTTTTGGTGTACCCATAACCCGAATAGTGAACGTTGTACTCAATAGGTAATTTTTCAATTCTTATCCTCCCTTCCCATCTTCCCCCATTTTTGAGTCCCCAGTATCCGTTGTTCTTCTCTATATGTTCCTGTGTAACCATTGTTTAGCTCAAACTTACATGTGAGAACATGTGATCTTTCATTTTCCACTTCTCAGTTATTTCACTTAGAATAATGGCCTCAGCTCCATCCACCTTACGTACTTACTTCAGAAGATACTATTTTATTTTTTTATGGTTGTGTAGTATTCCATCATACAGACATACACACACACACACACACACACACACACATATCCACATAAACACACAGGCAGGTGCACACACACACACACACACACACATCCACATAAACACACAGGCAGGTGCACACACACACACAGAGCTGTATAATCACATTTTCTTTATCCAATCAACCATTGATGGACAAAGGTTGATTCCATGACTTTACTATTGTGAATAGTGCTGTGATAAGCATACAAATACAGGTGTCTTTTTGATATAACTATTTCTTTTCCTTTGGATAGGAATGCTGGATCAAGTGGTAGTCCTACTTATATTTCTTTGAGGGCTTTTTATAGGGGTTATACTAATTTATATTCCTACTGAACAATGTGTAAACATTTCCTTTTCTCTGCATCATTGCCAGTATCTGTTGAATTTTTTCAAAAATTTTTTGAATCTTTAATAATAGCATTCTGACTTCTATAAGGCGGTTTTTCATTGTAGTTTTAAATCATGTGGTTTTAAATTATTTCTCTGATAACTAATGATATTAATTTTTTCACATTTGTTGGCTGCTTGTATGGCTGTGAATAAGAAATATCTGCTCTTGTTCTTTGCTTGCTCTTTAATGAAGATATTTGTTTTTACTTTGTTGAGTTTTTTTTGTTTCTCATAGTCATTTTTTTTCAGATACGGTTTGCAAATATTTTCTCCCATCCATTTTGAAAGTTGTCTTTTTACTCTGTTGATTACAGTGCAAAAATTTTTCAGTTGAATTAAGTCTCATTTGCCTAGTTTTGTTTTGTTGCCTTTGCTTTAAGGTCTTAGTCATAAACTATTTTCATAGCCCAATGTCCAGAAGAGTAAAACATTGGAGGCATCATATTGCCTGACTTTCAATTATCCTACAGAGCCATAGTAACTAAAACAACATGGTACTGGTATTAAAAATAGACACATAGATCAAAGGAATAGAATAAAGAATCCAGAAATAAAACTACAGATATACAACCAAATAATTTTCAACAAAGTTGATTTAAAAAATACACTGGGTAAAAGACATTCTTTCAATAAATGGTACTGGAAAAAATGAAATGCCATATTTTTAGAATGAAACTAGATGAATATCTCTTATCATAGGCATAAATCAACTCATGATGGAATACAGACTTAAATGGAAGACCTAAAATTACAGAATAAGATGGTTTTCTTTAAAATTTTTAAGATGAAATTTAGGCAAATATAAAAAGGTTTTATAATACTGTCTTCTGTTTGCACTATGAGTTGATGTTATATTAGAAAAGTAATCTAACCAAATGAAAATATTAAGAACAGCCTACTACAAAATGCATTTTTGACACCCTGTCTCTAATCATAAAGATTTTCTTTGGTAATCACAGGAAACTTCCACTAAGGGCAATTTGTTTTCTTAGCCTGTATTTTTTTGAGTTTACTACCTAGTATTTTTTACATAAAAAACAGTATGTACACAAAATGTATGGAAACTTAGACTCCAATCCTGCTGTCAAGTTTGCTTTTACCAAATAAAAATCCCTTTCCCTTTAGCAAAATTTCCATTTATAACTTACAGATCAAGTGAATATTTGTATTTAATTATATGGATTTCTAAACATATAACTTTTTTGATAAAATATATAACTAAAATAGACCTATTGAGACTAAAATAACTGGTTTTAGATTATTATTAACATCTAAGTTTATGCTTTATCCATTATTCAGATAGATGAAATTGCTCAGCAATGATTATCAACTGCTATTGGATAATTACAAGCAGAAAAAATAAAGGTCATTTTAACAAGGCTAATGGTAACCTTGGTGAGAAATATTTTAATGGAATTTCCAGAGAATGAAAAACAGTAGGTTAAAAGATTAATGAGATAGAGAAAAGAAAGACAGTGAGCATAGTCAATAACTTCATTTCTCAGTTGAGAAGAGATTTAACTTCAGTTTGAAGCAAGCATGGAGCCAGTAGAAGGTATTGATTTTTCATTTTCTGATTTTTAAGATGACAAATACTAGAGCATTTTAAATTTCTCGAAAAACCCAGTGGAGAAAGAAGCTAATAATGTGAGACTCTTTATAGAAAGAAATGGAATCAAGGTCTCTAACTAATGAAGAATAAGTTTATGAGAAAGGATTTGCTTAGAGACAAAGAAAAGGGCACCTCTTTTGTTTTGAGATAAAATCTTATTAAATGCTAAATCGAATATTAAACTTACATTGACAAAAATACGAATCCTAAAGTTTTGACATAATAAAAGGAGTTATAGAGTGATCTAGAAAAAAAATGCTTTATTGAAGGACTTGTACTAGGATACAAAGGAGTATAATTTCATAAAAAGAAAGGAAGGAAAAAACCTTTTTTATCTCCAGCTCTTCCAAAAGATGGCTAAGGAACTGCTTGTCTTCAAGGAAGACCTCCTCCAAAGCGAACCGGGAGGCATTCGGGCAGAAACATCTATCAGATACGCTCTTTGTTCTCTTTCCAAAAGATGTAGAAAGGTCATTTTGATATCTTCAAATAATTTAAATTCCTCAATTTTAATAACATATTCTTATCTTTTTTGTGATACCTTATATTTTTGATAGGAAGCAGATAAATCTTCTGAACATGGTAATATTTTCAAGTACCTTTTTGTCAAGGCATATATAAAGTAGTGTTCGTGTCCTTTGTAGGGACATGGATGAATCTGGAGAACATCATTCTCAGCAAACTGACACAAGAACAGAAAATGAAACACCGTATATTCTCACTCATAGGTGGGTGATGAACAATGAAAACACATGGACACAGGGAAGGGAGTACTACACACTGGGGTCTATTGGGGGGAAGAGGGGAGAGACAGCAGTGGGGGGGGATAGCTGAAGGGGCGGAAGGCAGCAAAACACACTGCAACGTGTGTACCTATGCAACTATCTTACATGCTCTGTACATGTACCCCAAAACCTAAAACGCAATAAAAAATTAAAAATTAAAAAAAAAGAAGTGACACTAAATTTTTTACTTTATGTAATTTATTCTATGAGTACAAAATATATAATCCATGTATATAGCCATCTAGTAATCTAGGAACAAAAACAAAATAAATTATACATATAACATTTCATTTATATTCTATTTCTCTGATAACTAAAGGCAACAAAGTAGTAAAAATCTGAAAGAAAGGTTGTGGAGAGTAAAGAAATATAGTAATATAGTGACTTTTCCATGCAGCTTCTACTTCGTGTGAGTGTTCCTGCAGTGGTATAGCCATTTATTCCCCAAATAGATTTCCCTCATCTTAAGCATATTATGGTATATATGAGGCTCAAGAATATCTTTCTTTGCTATGAGTATAATTATCATGTTACAAAAAGAAAACTTCCAGCTTCATCATAAAAGCAAATTGAGAAAAACACTGAAGTCTTACAAGGCTCTACTGTAGAAATATTCTTCAATTTCATCACCTATATTGTACGGTAAGAAATAGCTCCCATCCCCACCAAATATTAGGATACTCATATATGAAAAACTACCATTTATCTAGGGAGGTGTTATCATTGTTTTTGTGGTATAAATTTAATAACTTGAGTAACTTTCCCTGATTGACTTTATCATTATTAAATTTTATTTCTTAATATTATTCTGAGTTTTAATGATGGGAGTCTGATGAAGACCTAGGCCCTAATCAATACTAAACAACAGGGTCTGTATTAGTGAATGTTCTTTGTTCGTTAAGACTGTGTATTGGTAATGTTGTGTGGAGTGCTCTGGAAATGTCAATTAGATCAAATTTGGTAGTTGTTGATTTGATGAAGTCTTTTCTCTCTTTACTAATTTTCTGCCTGCCTGTTTAATCAATTTTTGGGGACAGGTATTAATATGTCTCTGACTATAATTATGAGTATTTCTATTTCTTTCTCCTAACGCTCTTTAATTAGGTATATAAATGTTTGGATTAGTGAGTCCTCTTATTGATTTGATGCCTGAGAGTAAGCAGGAAAAGTGAACAAAAATGTATTATTCTATTTTTCCTAGAATAAAGTTGAGTATATTAAAAGAGAAGCTTCTTTCTAGTTGAGACATAATAAGTTTGTGTTAGCAAGTTGATGATGTAAAGCTTGAAATATGGAGAAGCAATTTACGTTCCTGGGAGAAAGCACAAAAGGAAGATGGAGAAATCAGCATATGGGAGGAGGGCTTCGTGAGAGACGGGACTAGGAGGACATCCAGCAGTAAGGGTAACCAAAATGGTACCCTGCAGAGCTGAAATGATTAAGATAGAACGGGTCTTCTCTGTAGCATATATGATGTAAACTTTTCCTGTAAATGACCCATGATAGCTGTATTCAAGTCTGCTTTTATACTTCTAGTCTTTGTTCAAGTAGAATCTTTTGCCCAAATTATAGGTTTTGAATTTCAAGCATGAGTTACCTTAGGGAGGCCTGGAGACAGCACAAATTCAAGAACACTCAGTCAATTTTGGCCAACAAAATGGGAGTTTCTGAGGGGTGAAATGACTTTAGGAAGCTTTTGGCTTTCCAAAACTATGGAATACAGGGTTGGAAGGATTCTGTTTTTCCTACCTGGAAGACAAAATTGAGTACATACATTTTGTTATTAAATAAACTGAAGTTACCTTTTGCAGAAGTGAATACAGTAGAAAGAAACCCTAAATCCTAAATATGTGTGTGTGTGTGTGTGTATACACACACACACATACATACATAATGGTTTCTTACACTTACCTTGGGGAATGACAATAGGTAATAATAATATACTTACCGTAGGGAATACCGTAGAGACACAGTATTAATAAATTTGAATAATTTTTCATTTGTCTATTCTTAGACATTATTCTGGCTATAGTTTTTAGAACTAAAGCATGTAAGCTCATACATTATTGACAGGGAATTCATACATCTACTTATAATGAGATATAGGTCATTGCAGGGAAATTTTCATTTATCTGAGCAAGGCTATAGAGTCTTTACTTATGCAGTTTGAGTTTTGTTTATAACTTTCCATATGGCCAAACTTTAACAATCATTCACACAGATAAAAAATTAATTTGCAATCACTCAAATATGTTTAAGCATAAAGAACATATATACCCAGAAATGTCTGCATATAATTAAAAGGAAAACCAGCAAGTTTGAAGTTACAGAGTATGATTTAAAGTATGCTATTTGCTTTAATTTTTTGTAAAGGAACAGATGGGCTCTTTTCTAAAAAGGCAATAGTTTCCACTGAACTGCAGGGCCTTTGGGCTGCTCAGTGCCACAGGTGCAGGGATAGAATAAGGATGTGTAAGTGGGTGTGTGGCCAGCAGAAAAACGTCCTCCACCCCCAATGGAATATCCTCAGAATAAACAATAAAAGTAAAGTAAGAGCTACTAATAAGTTCTATTAGAAGGATTTTGAAAAGTTCTGAAATTCAAAACCCATGCTTTACTCAACCTATGGAATTACAGCTGGTTCTGAAATATAAACATCCTGTATTTGACATTTTCAATGAAGTTCAAAATCAGGGCAGGCAAACATCCATATTCATACTGTGAGGTGGTTGAAAAGAATGGGAAAAGCACTGGCTTCATATCTTTGTGCAACACGACCTCCCTATGTGGCATTAGACACGTTATTTAAAATCTCTGGGCATGGATTCATCACCTAAAAGACATAAATGATCATGGAAACTACCTGATTGGGCTGCTGTGAGAGTAAATGATTCGGTGTGTGTATAAAAGTACTCAGAACTACTCACTGCATGTAGTCATGGTTTAATAAATGTTTGCTCATACTGTGTGAAAATTTCCTCACCGAAGAATGAATGTCCATTTAGCACCTTTCTCCTACTGGCCATGTTTCCAGCTATGACTTGCGGATGTATACCTTAGAGACTTCGGTAAAAAGATTTACAAACCACTGTATAATAAAAGCCATTTTGTTGATATCTGAGCTTTCCAAAAGCATTTTTAAAAGATAAGCATCTAGAAAATGTTTCCATAACCTTAGGAAATAAAAACAAAAGACCCAATCAAACTTGGTTCATTGCTTGGGGAAGAAAATTATCTTTGCCTTAAGGCATCAACCTATATTATCATGATGACTCAAAGGCTCTGAATTGAACAATATATCTACATCTACAAAGTATCTACGTAATGAAAATTCAAAGACACTCAAAGTTTACCAATATCACAAATTATAATAATAAAATAAAGGATTAACTTTATAATTTTTTTTACAAAGGAAATAGGTTTATTTCATTCATAGTTCTGCAGGCTATACAAGAAGCATGGTGGGGCATCTGTTTCTGGAGAGGGCCTCAATAAATTTATTTGACCCAGCAATTCCATTACTGGAATTCCATTATATCCAAAGGATATACAGCAATTCCATTATATCCAAAGGATTATAAATCGTTCTATTATAAGAAAACATGCACAGGAACATTCATTGCAGCACTGTTTACAATAGCAAAGCCTTGGAACCAACCCAAATGCCCATCGATGATAGACTGAACAGCAAAAATGTGGCACACACACACCATAGAATACTATGCAACCATAAAGAATGATGAATTCATGTCCTTTGTAGGGACATGGATGAATCTGGAAACCATCATTCTCAGCAAACTGACACAAGAACAGAAAGTTGAACACCACATGTTCTAACTCATAGAGGGACATTGAACAATGAAAACACATGGACACAGGGAGGGAAGCATCACACACTGAGGTCTGTGGGGTAGAACTAGGGGAGGGACAGCAGGGGGTGGGGATTTGGGGAGGGATAATATGGGGAGAAATGCCAGATATAGGTGATGGGGAGGAAGGCAGCAAATCACACAGCCATGTGTGTACCTATGCAACAATCTCGCATGTTCTTCACATTTACCCTAAAACCTAAAATGCAATAAAACATATATAAAAATTATTAAGAATTATAAAGTCATCTGGGAGTGGTGGCTCACTCCTGTAATCCCAGCATTTTGAGAGGCTGAGGTGGGCAGATCACTTGAGGTCAGGGAGTTTGAGACCAGCCTGCCCAGCATGGTGAATCCCCATCTCTACTAAAAATACAAAAATTATCTGGGTGTGGTGGCAGGCAACTGAAATCTTAGCTACTAAGGAGGCTGAGGGAGGAGAGTCATTTGAACCTGGGAAGTGGAGGTTGCAGTGAGCTGAGATTGCACCACTGTAATCCAGCCTGGGTGACAGAGTCAGACTCCATCTCAAATAATAATAAAAATACCATCAAGCGTTATAATTCTTAATAAATGCATAATTCTTTTTTTTTAATTTTTATTGCATTTTAGGTTTTGGGGTACATGTGCAGAACATGCAAGATAGTTGCATAGGTACACACGTGGCAGTGTGTTTTGCTGCCTTCTGCTCCCTCACCCATATTTGGCATTTCT
This sequence comes from Leontopithecus rosalia, assembly GCA_028533165.1. Classification (NCBI taxonomy): domain Eukaryota; kingdom Metazoa; phylum Chordata; class Mammalia; order Primates; family Cebidae; genus Leontopithecus; species Leontopithecus rosalia. Next base: position 8,076,151 of record CM052649.1, read on the forward strand.
CCCC
>CM052649.1:8076654-8126567 GCA_028533165.1 Leontopithecus rosalia
AAAATGAAGAAACTCCATCAACTAACAGGGAAAACAGCCAGCTAGCATCAAAATGGCAGTATCAAATTCACACATAACAATATTAACCCTAAATGTAAATGGACTAAATGCTCCAATCAAAAGACACAGATTGGCAAATTGGATAAAAAGCCAAAACCCATCAGTGTGCTGTATCCAGGAAACCCATCTCACATGCAAGAATACACAAAGGCTCAAAATAAAGGGATGGAGGAAGATCTACCAAGCAAATGGAGAGCAAAAAAAAGCGTGAATTGCAATTCTCATCTCTGATAAAATAGACTTTAAAGCAACAAAGATCAAAAGAGACAAAGAAGGACATTACATAATGGTAAAAGGATCAATACAACAAGAAGAGTTCACGATCCTAAATATTTATGGACCCAATACAGGAGCACCCAGATAAATAAATGCATAATTCTTAATACATTCTTAATAAATGCATTGAAAACAGTCTAATTTGTAAGACTTCATTACTACTACAGAGATAATATTAAGACATTTGGCCTTTAAATGCAATAAAATTCTGTCATCCGGCAATATGCCGGAACCAAAATCTTTAATTGTACAAACACAGATTGCGTTTTTATGAGAATAAATACAGATAGATAGATAGATAGATAGATAGATAGATAGATAGATAGATAGATAGATAGATATTCTGTTAGTACTATTGTCAGGAAAAGTTCAAAAGGAAAGATAGTGAAACCAACACAAGCAACTTCCTCTGAACTAAGCAAATCCAAAAATCAGGCAGCAGTCACTTCCTTACCTAAAAATAAGAGCTGAACCCAACCGTATTTGACAACTACGGGTAAAGGGACACAGAGGGTAGTGTATTTTGTTACATCAGCATTTGCCTTTTTGTAGATTTTATTGTAAGTTTAAATACATCCCTTCACCTAGAAAGACACAGACAAACGCAAAGCTGACTGCATTGTTATGGAGCATGCTTTCCTCTGGCGAGGCTTCATTTTCACTTACCATGGGAAAACTAAACTGTGTGGGTAAACTCCCATTCTCATGTGAGGGCAATTATCAGCAAGAGCTGCAGTTTGTTTAACTCAGTTCTGAGTGGATATTCATGCCCCATAGTGCCCCAGACTTCAGGAAGAGGTAGATCCCAAAAGCTACCCCAGACTCCTGCCCACTAAAATGGTCCCTGTGGTCTTGGTAGAGCCAGTTCTTCTCCAAAACTGCAAGGTTGACATCTGGTGTGGAGTTTCCTCCTCTGTGAGCCCAGATGGCTTCCGTAAACTCCATCCTGGGTATTCAGAGTGGTCGTGTGCACCCTGGTCTAGGCTTTAGGACCTCCGGTGAGGCCAATGGTAACTTGGGGTGGCAAATCACATTTCTCTCCTGTTTGCTCACACTGGTCTAGATGAGTCCATAGTAGAGTGGATTACCAGCCCCATGTCCCCTGCTCGCATCCACAGGGGATATATTTATAAAACCTTGCTTCTCTCAGTCAAGATAGAATTTCTCCAGTGTGTGTGTGTGTGTGTGTGTGTGTGTGTGTGTGTGTGTGTGTGTATGTGTGTATACATAAGGAATATAGAACAATAGGAGGATGAATATTTAGATTATTTGAAATTTTTTTTCTCCTAAATTCCCACAAATAAATACATAAATCCACATCTCTCTCTTTGAAACAGGTCTCTGCCCAAAAATCACCTCTCCAGTGAGGCATTTACTGTTCACCTATTTAAAATGAGATTCCTATGACTTTTTTTTTTAAAGGACATTTTATTTTCTTCAAAGTACTTTTCTCCAGTGGTCAATGTTTTAATTTAAACTTTTCTGTTCCCCGCTGGAAGGTTAGCCATTTAAAGGCAGTGACTACATTTTTCTGCTCCGCTGCCACATTTCCAGAACCTAAGACAATCCCTGGGACAAAGAACAAGCTCCAAAATAGTAACTGAGTGAATCCCTGAATAAATGAATGAGGCAATTTGAGCAGAAGCCTAATAATGAATCTCATGCTTCCATTTTTTTCCATTAGAATGCACTGCTTTCAGAATACAATGGTGAGAAAGACAGAATACCTGCTATTAAGCAATTAACTTTCTGTGGTTCTAAGCTATGATTTTTAACAACTTTATTGAATTCTGACTCACATGCCAAAATTCTACCCAATGAAAATGTATCATCCAAGGATTTTTATAAAATTTATATAATCATGCTATTATTACCACAATTAAGTTTTAGATCAGGTCCTTCAACCCAGACATATTTCTTGTGCCTGTTTTGCAGTTAATCTTTACTTCTAATCTTCACTCCAGTCAACTCTGGATCTTATTTCTGTTTCTATATCTGTTTCTGTGCTTTTTCTAGACATTTCATATTAATGAATTCATACAGTAAGTAGTTTGTGTGCCTTCTTTCTTTGAGCATTAATTTCTTGATGCTTCTTCGTGTCATTGCATTTATCAGGAGTATATTTGTTTTTATTAATAAGTAACACTTCAATGTATGGACTATATCTATTATTGTTTATCCATTTACAGCAGCAGTTAAACATATTTTGGCTATTATAAATAAGGCTGTTATGAACATTCATGCATAAACCTTTGTGTAGACATAAGTTTTCATTTCCATTGGGTAGACATCTACTATAGAATTGTTGCATCACCTGATAAGTGTATGTTTCATGTCTTGAGAAGCTACAAAATTATTTCCAAGGTGCCATTTTATATTCCCACCAGCAAAATCTGGTTCTTCTACATTCTTACCAATTCTTGCTATTGTCCATCATTTTGATTAAAGTCAGTCCAATATGTATGTGTTAAGTGGTATCTTATACTTTTACTTTGCATTTACCTAATGACTAATGATATTGAACATTTTTTCATGAACATATTAATTATTCTGCTATCTTCTTTAATGAAACATCCTTGTAATCTTTTGTCCATTTTTATTATATTTTTATTGTACTTTAGGTTCTGGGGTACATGTGCAGATCATGCAGAATTGTTGCATAGGTACACATATGGCAATGTGGTTTACTGCGTCCATCCCCCTGTCACCTTTAAAATTGACTGTTGTTATTTTATTTATTGAGTTGTCATTATTCTTTATGATTTACAAATATATCCTCTCAATTTAATGAAGTACAATTTATCAATGTTGTTTTATGGTTTATGCTTGTGGTACATCCAAGAAACTCTTGCTTGCCCTGAGATAAAATCAATTTTATCCTGTTTTCCTCTAGAAGCTTGATAGTTTTAATTAGCTAATTAGCTAATTGATAGCAACCAGTTGTCTATTTACCTTTCATCTTTTCTCCCATCTTTTTTTCCCCTCAGATTTTTGCAACCCAGGAATGAAGAACCCCTGCCCATTATTTTGAATTGAGTAAAAATTTCCCTGATGCAATGGTGACCTGCATGAATGACAGCCAGCCTACTCCAGGGGCCATGGAACAGAAGGGCCACTGGTCACAGGAAGCAAAGTGAAACACACAGGGCAGACTAGATGAATTTTAAACATGCAGTGAGAAGCAAGAAGCAAGAGAAGCAAGGGGGAAGAGAGTAGGACACAACTGGGGGTCAGGAGCTCAGCTGGGCTGCAAGAGCCCAGCCACCAGCTGTCAGAGAAGCCAGTTAAAGCAATAAGCCAAAAAGGAAAGAGTCAAGCCTTTAGTCACTGTGATGCTAAAGCAAGAATCTGACACCAAGGCAACATTGACTTCCTGTGTTCTGTTTCTCCCCATGTCCAGGATAAGGAAAGACAGCACACATGTGGTGTCATTTTACTTTTGAGGAAGCCCTGAACAAAAGGCTCTAGCAGCTTTGTGGTCCCTGAAGTCTGAGGTCAGGAAGAAGGTGAGGTGGAGGGGCACAAAGTGGAAAAGTTCTGAATATTTAATCAGAAAGAGAGAAAGAGCCTACAAGGATTCTCCTCGTTTCCCTAGGAAGGACACCTCAGCAGGGGCCCCTGAAGACCAGATCTGCAGGTAAACATATGTAGGAAGGAAGCACTGGAGCTCAGAAATAAGCTTATGAAAAAGTGTGACTGGCCAGAAGGGCCTGAGCTCTTGACTGTAGCTTCCTTCAGAGGACGCATGCTTGGCTGTGGTGCACTAGCTCTGATCTGGAGAAAGCAATTTCCCCGTACCAGGTGGAGCCTTTGTTATTGTCTACAGTGGGGCCTTAGGAATCACAGAAGGGTTTTAACCAAAAGCTGGACTTATCTGTTGGGGTCACCACCTGCAGGGGCCTGTCCTGCCAACCCTGACTCAATGATGAATGGATAAAGTACACTGACACACAAATATTATGCTTTGCCAGTTCAGCTAAGGGTCCATCGTTACTTACAGACTCCCTGGAGAGTGCTGCAAAGTGTTGCAACCACTGGCCTTCCCCAGCCAGTGAGACTCACATTTATTTAGTAAAGTTTAATTGACAAAGGCTTGGGTCAACTCCACTAGAGGTTGAAGATCAAAGCACAGGTTCCAATGCCTAAAGCAAACACCATTAGTGGGTAATATCCGTGGTCAACCTCCCCTCAAAAGGGCCATCTGGCTCAAAGTTTAGTTTTAAGACCACATGAATAAGCAAGCTATTCAGACAAACTTCCCCATATACCCTAGCTATTTGCTTTTCTTATTAACTAAATGTAAAGGGTATTTAGGCTGCCTTCAGCCAAAACTTCTTCTGAAGCCGTGAAAAAAACCTTAGATCTTCCAAGAGAGTTTGAGAGTGTATTCCATATCTTTCTCTACTATTTTTCCCTTAATATTTTTGCCACTAACCTATGTGAATTCCCACATTCATCTCATGAAAGGGCCACATGTCTTTACTCCTGGGTTATGCAATGTTCCCAGGATGTATCTTCCTCCTCCCTACATCTACCTTAGTTGCTGATGTTTTTGTGGATCAAGGTAATTCAGCAGAAGGAAGGTGCCTGTAACCAACACTCCATTTTTCTATCCCAGAGATGCTGGGGCAAAAAAATTCGAGCTCACCAATAACCATCTGAGAAACCACAGCTTTTGTCTGAGCATCTCAGACACAGGACACATGGAGCCAGATTGATCCTACTAGAGGGTGGCCAATTTAAGGATGGTACAGCTTTCAATCTGGAGGCAACAAGATCAGTGCCTTATGCAGAGATACAATTTACTTGATCCATCTATTTGTTTCTACTGAAATTCAGCACAGTTCTAACATATAAGCAAACTGCTTCTATTCTTTAGCAGAATGAAATATTCAATTATTTCAAGATCTCAAAAGAAAAGTCACTGTTGGCTTCAAATATGAATAACATTCACAAGGTTTTGTTAAATTACTTTGTCAATATTAAAGGAGTATATCAAAATAAACTTGGATTCTTATTAAAATTGCAAAATTAAAATAAAATTAAAACCAAAAGTAGTTTATATAGACATCTGCCTACATAAGTCATTCAAATAGATGGGAATTTTTATTAAAAATGGAATGAAGAGGAAAATTCTAAGATCATCATGGATACTTGCTAACTAGAAAGCTTGCTTCATTAAGGAAAATCAAGTCCAGACATAGTGGCTCTCTCCTATAATCCCAGAGCTTTGGGAGGCTGAGCCGGGAAGATTACTTGAGGCTGGCACTTGAAGACTACAATGTGTAACATAGCGAGATCTGTCTCTACGAAAAGGGCAATGAAAACCAATTTAGCACGGTATGCACATGTCGATAATTAACTGGGGAGACTGAGGTGAGAGAATTGCTTGAGCCCAGCAGGTCAAGTCTTCAGGGAGCTGTGATTGTGCCACTGCACTCCAGCCTGGGCAACAGAGTAAGAATCTGTTTTTACAAAGCAAAAACTAAAACAAACAACAATGCCAAAAAAATATGACCAAAAATGAGACAGGGCTTTTCTAAAAATAATTCAGGTACAGTAAAAACAAACAAAAAACAGATGTAGATAAAAAAAGGAATCAGTAAAAGAAATGCTCAAAGAGAATGGAAACGTGGTAGTGTCTTTTGATAGCCTGTATTCATTTCATGATTTTCAAAGTAAATTGTAAGCATTAATGAATATATGGCAATAAATAAATATATAATGTACTTGAGCCCATCTATACATTACTCTTCCTTTTCCTGGAGAACTAAGACATGGTTTACATAAGACTTTCACATCTATTTTCAAACTTATTTTATTCCTCATGAATTTTGTGTGCTTTCTAGAATAGATCCAATAAATTACTTTTCCCAAAGTAGTACAATCATTGGTATAATAATTAGAGTGAAACAGATTGCAGTGGTCATTTAGTAAAATGATGAATCAGAACCAATCAGAGGCAGAAAACTTAGCAATAAGACTCTGATGAATAGATGAGGGATGGTAAAATCTGACCCACAGAAGACCTAAGCTTCCATGCCCAAAGCAATGAGCATTTCATTATGGAATTGGGGCATGCACTAAGAGCAAGGGAAATAGATTTGTGAATGTTAATATTTTATTCCAATCATTTTATGGCCAAATTAGTTTCCTCCTACAAAAAAGTCTTTATTCCCTGGAAAAACAAATTACATTGCAAACAACACAATATTTTATTACATTTAATTTTCTTTTAGGAAATTACTTTTCACTTTTTCGTGCAAGGTGACTTTCCTTGCATTCATTTTTCTTCTCTAGTATCTTTAAAGTTTTAAAATTAATTAACTACCCTCCTCAACATAAAACTTTGTTGATCTTGAAGCATTAAATCACTTATAATTTTAGCCAATAGAAACCATATTCAGATTATTTTTTAAAAACTTAGGACATGAATTTGAAATATATTATGAATCTATAAGAGTTGGGTAATAAATGTTATTGCCAAAAGGGCAAACATTTGGAAATCAATCATTAATTAGAATCACCAATGACTTTTCTGATATTGATTCATGTGTTGTGGTTAAAAGCCTGGAAACAATCAGATATCTTTTGCTCCAAAAAGTCTAAGTAAAAATTTAGAACTCTTGAAAGTATTTTGGCCTAGAGAAATTAAGCCTTCAAATATTGGCATATTCTGCTTTCCTGTAGTTTTGCTTTAACTCACACTCTTATGTTAGTAGTAGTTGAGGTTTTTGCTACTAATCCAAAAACACAAACTTTCAGTCTTGCTTCTTGAACTAACAAGAGGGCCAGCCTGGTAGAGATAAAATGGGAACTGAGACTGGAAATATTAATAAGTTAATATGTTAAGAACTTAATGAAAGCTAAAGCCTTATATTCATGAAATTCTGCAAGGACTATGAACTTTCTCCCAGGACTTACAACCCTGTGAGTTCAAACTTTGACAATTTAATTGATAACCTTGTAAGAGCTGATGGTTTATAAAACAGCTCAACTCCATATTATATTTACATTTAGGTACATTTAATTAATTGTCATACTGTTGATTGTAGCTAGGCCTTAAACAACATCAGAGATCTGTAACTAGTCAGAAGAATTTGTAAGTGCTCATTTATTTTTATATTTATCTCTTAGTATATATATGTATATTATCTTATGTAGAAATTTAGTTGAATATGTAGAAGTACATTATTAATAGTGTTAGTGCTCACTTGTTTTTGCTTGTTTATTATCACTATTTTTAACTCTCCAAAAGTCTCCATATAGAACTTTTCTGCAAACCTTAATCTCTTTTCTTGCACTGGTAGTGGCAATATCTAAGTTCTACTTTTCTTTTTATAAAAAAAATTACCACTCTACTTAAGATGCCTGCCCAAATTCATTCTTGTTTTTTTTTTTTTTTTGCAATGATGATCTGGTAAACAAATATGAGTCTTTTAACCTGTATTTCTTCAAGTTGTTTGAATTGATGCTTGAACATCTTTGAATTACCTTAATAAAGATTTAATAGTATGACATCCTTGATATTTTTCATGATGACATATGCCAACAGAATAGACTGGCCTGCCTTAGTTACAAATATACCTGTATTCTTTTGAGGTGAGAATTAGCTTTCACCATCAACAGTAACTTATTCTAGGACTAAGGAGATATTCAAGTTGATTTAAACTAAACTATAACCACTTTAAACTATATAACTACTTATTAATAAAATTATCTGTAGAAGTAACAGATTACAAATGATTAATTTTTGGAAATGTGTTATAATTTATCATTTTTCTTAATAACTGTTGCAATAACAGCAGTTTGCATCAGTTGTATATCCAATACAAAAATGTTTCCCCCTCACAGGATGGCTACAAATAAAACCATGTAAATGCACTGAATGTCAGTCATCTCAATCTTGGTAATTGAACAAAAAAGGGTGGTCAATTTCACTTCCTTTTTATTACTGAGCTTCTTCTCTACTCTGCCTAATATATCAAGAACAGTAAATTTTTTCACATTTATTTATTCAAATAATTAATTATATCTAAATATGGATATCCTAAAGGATATGCCTAAATAGGCATAAGTTGCCTAGAGATATTAAAAATGTCATAGTACACCACTGTTTCTCACAGCTTAGTCTATTAGAGCTGTTATAACAAATGATTAAAAAGTAATTCAACAGTAGTAATTTTAAGCTATTGAAAAAAAGTAATTCAACAGTAGTAATTTTAAGCTATTGAATCATGGCTCACAAATGGGATATTGGCCGATGACACTTGGCCAAGGTTAAAGCCAGTCAGATTTATCATGACCTCACTCAAGCTTAGATAGTGTCATATTATAAATTCAAACTTTCAGTATCAGATATTCTTCTGCAACATATTAATAGCAACTCTGAGAAGATAAGACATATTTGAACATCTTACATAAGATAAAAATGGGCTGAGACAGCAAAATAAAGTTCTGATAAGCTATGGCCTTTCAATTTCACTACTTTTCTTTGAAAGAGTGAATAGTTAATTTAAACTCTGTTTTCAAACAAGGTTACTAGAATATGGAGTTTTGGTTCACTCTGGATGATATGTAAAAGCTTTACTTGGCATTTTCTTTCTTCATTTTCTTCTTTTCAATTCTAATAAGTTTAATTAAATTGTTAACCATGTATAATAAAAACAAAAACAAAACTACATGATATCCTGGGTCACCTGAAACTAAAGGACCCAGAGCACTAGACTGACAATATCCATAAGGATTTCTTTTAGCTTCTGATTTTATTGTAGGATTTGTAGTTTCCTGGGTCCTAGAAGAGGTGCCCAGGCAGGAGACAGTAGTGTTCAACTTTGCTCTTGTTCAGCTGTTGTAGTGAGTGGATTCTCTGAGGGTGGGAGTGAGAAGTACAGGATGCTGATAAACAGCTCTTCCACTTCTGAATCTTCTCCTCTTCATGGATACTTGGGGAAGATACAGAGTTGTCAACCCACAGAGAAACCTAGTAAGGGAACACTTACTATAATATTAACTCAACCCTCTAAGCCCAGGGCCAACCACAAGTAACTGGGCTGCACCATGTCGATAAGGTATATGCCTTGGATGGAGAGAGGCCCAAGGAAGAGTGAGCTGCTTCTTTCACACGTTTTGTAGACTGGGCTCTGAGCTGGGAATCTTGGGGGCCATGCAGGCTATGATGAAGGCCCCCTCCCAGGAAAGAGGCACAATCATCACACAGCCAGCGTGAAGGTGGGAGAGCATCATTTGCCCTTCCTGATGAAAGTGACTTTTTCAAACTATACTACAAGGCTATAGTAATCAAAACAGCATGGTACTGGTACCAAAACAGAGACATAGATCAACAGAACAGAACAGAGGCCTCAGAGGCAATGCCACACATCTACGACCATCTTTGACAAGCCTGACAAAAACAAGCAATGGGGAAATGATTCCATGTTTAATAAAACAGGGTGTTGGGAAAACTGGCTAGCCATGTGCAGAAAGCAGACACTGGACCCCTTTCTGACACCTTACACTAAAGTTAATTCCAGATGGATTAAAGATTTAAACATAAGACCTAACACAAAAAAGCCCTAGAAGAAAAGCTAGGCAGAACCCTTCAGGACATAGGTGTAGGCAAGGACTTCATGACTAAAACACCAAAAGCATTGGCAACAAAAGCCAAAATAGACAAACGGGGACCTAATTAAACTCCAGAGCTTCTGTACAGCAAGGAAACAATCATTAGAGTGAACTGGCAACCAAGAGAATGAGAAAAAAATGTTTTCAATCTACCCATCTGACAAAGGGCTAATATCCAGAATTTACAAGGAAATAAAATAGATTTACAAGAAAAAAGCAAACAAGCCCATTCAAAAGTGGACAAAGAATATGAACAGACACTTTTCAAAAAAAAGATGTATCTGAGGCCAGCAAACATGTGAAAAAATGCTCATCATCACTGGTCATTAGGGAAATGCAAATCAAAACTACATTGAGATACCATCTCACGCCAGTTAGAATGGTGATCATTAAAAATCTGGAGACAACAGATGCTGAAGAGGATGTGGAGAAATAGGACCACTTTTACACTGTTGGTGGGAGTGTAAATTAGTTCAACCATTGTGGAAGACAATGTGGCGCTTCTTCAAGGACCTAGAAATAGAAATTTCATTTGACCCAGCAATCCCATTACTGGGTATATATCCGAAGGATTATAAATGATTCTATTATAAAGACACATGCACATGTATGTTCATTGTGGCACTGTTTACAAGAGCAAAGACCTGGAACCAACTCAAGTGCCAATCAATGTTAGACTGGACAAGGAAAATATGGCACATGTACACCATGGAATACTATACATCCATAAAAAACTATGAGCTCATATCCTTTGTAGGGATACGGAGGAATCTGGAAACCATCATTCTCAGCAAACTGACACAAGAACAGAAAATCAAACACTGCATGTTCTCACTTATAGGCAGATGTTGAACAATGAGAACACAGGGACACAGGGAGCAAAGCATCACACACTGGGGTCGGTTGGAGGAGACTAGGGGAGAGACAGCAGGGGATAGTGAGTTGGAGAGGAATAACATGGGGAGAAATGCCAGATATAGGTGACAGGGATGGAGGCAGCAAATCACCTTGCCATGTATGTACCTATGCAACAATCCTGCATGTTCTGCACATGTACCCCAGAACCTACAGTGCAATAAAAAATATATATTTTTAAAAGTATCTTTTTGGACTCTATTCTGGCAAAGCTGTTGCTTCTCTGCAGACTCAGGAAGACCCCTTCAATTTGGACGTAATGGTGGAAAGCAAATAAATAAATATCGAATGCATTACAAAGCAAGGAAGAAAATGGAGTTCTAAATGCCATGCTTTTAAAAGTCTGAGACCAAATTCCTTTTAGTTTAACTTAAGAAAAACATGAACTCACTGAATGAAACCTAATCATGTGTTTCAGGGAGCAGTTACATATGAGAAAGTAGGAGCACCAATTTCTAATGAAACTTGGAATGAGGCTAAATGTGTGAAATCTTTTCTACACTTTTGACTTTGCCAGAAAGATTTTGCTTAGACTGCTCTATTAGTTTGAATTTCCACTCCAAGATAGAGTCATCTGGGGTAAATAAATAAACTACGTATTCAGAATAATGCTTAGAAACACTTCTCAGTGGTGATTCTGTTTCACTGCTAGGAGAGAAATTTTCTAGTAAAAAAAAAATGAAGTTAATGGAATACTCGGTTCACCTTGATGATATAAAGCCTCTTGAAAGAGCCAAGAGGAAGGCAGTTAACCAGCCATATTATCCCAATTTTACCTCATCATTAATCCTCAATTGCCTGTCCCAGCTCCTGCATTCTTTTACTCCGTCCTGTTGCTGTATCTTCCCTAGTTTTTTTGAACTGATGCTGCCATGCATGGTGCTGAGTTCCCACCTTGTGTATGAATGCAATATGAAACAGAGCTGGATTGCATCAAAAAATGTGCAGCTCATAAATTGTGGAGAAATTTTTATAGTTATCATACAGTTTTTGGTCACTCCCTTTTCACTCTTTGTTCTCTGACCTCATCAGGGTTGAAGTGAAGGCTTCATTTCAACAACTCCAGTCTCTAATCACCACTCCCATAACTGCTTATCTTTGAAAACTGTGAAAGGCATTTCTACGAACACAGGCTGCTTTTTCCTAAGGATGCAAGGACTGGGCCAGTCACCAGCTGTGTGGCCTTCAACAAGATGGTAAACTAAATGTTCTTGTCTGAGGGGATAACATTTAACGGTTCCTGTTACATAATGCTGCTGAGATGATGAAATGAATCAGGGTATGCAGACAGCTTACGCATATATCCTTGGTTGACAGTCTTTAATTTTCCCCCAGCCCCACCTCACTAAATTTTATTTTCACATTTTCTGGACATAGTTAGCTTCCTCATTCTTCAAGTTCATGTTCCATCTCTTTCTCTAAGCCTTTCTTTGAAAGTACAGTCCCAAGCAATGGCGTCTCATTTACTTGAACTTCTGTGGGGTTGTGGCTCCTGCTTTATACCTGATACTATTCTTCCCAGGGTTGCTATTTCGTTAAGTGTTAGATCTGAGTTACTTTCATGCTGGGATGGCTGTGGGCAAAGCCAAGCTCTACAGTGCTGCTTTGCATCTGATGGAACAGCTGCTGAGCTTGCAATGGCTTTTCTTGCTTCCCTGCTTGGTTGCTTCATGGATTCTAAACACCATAGATAAGAACATGTTTAACTTATCCTCAGTAAAATTCTATCTGAGGCAGACACACAGACATCCTTTTAGTCTCATAGGTGAATGTTGTTTAGAAGACAAAATGGGATATGATCTAGTAATTAACTCATGCTTGGGCAGTAGTACCATGCTAAATTTTCAGAAAGATCAGCAAAATAAACCTTGGTATAACCACTTCTGCCATTGGCAGAATAGCATTGCATTCTCATTAATGTGCAAGTTGTGATAAATCATATTGGATTATTGGTGGCCTGTGTATTTTGTCACTTTTTATAACATTTTTTCTTCTATTTAGAATCCCATCTTATTGTCATGTTTTATTTCCACTAATTCATTTGAAGCCAGCATTTAGAAATGAACTCAAAAATATAGAAATGTTTCCAAGTTTCAAAAATGTTTTCTGTTATTCACAAAACATGTGTTTGCCAAGAATGAAGTCAGAAAGTTGCTAAATTAGGTCATAAAGAAATTAACTATATTTGAAATTCTCAGATAGTGTATCCAGTTATGAACGGTTTCTGAAGGCAAAATAATTATGATTGTCTCACATTCCTTGGTAATTTTTCTGCCACTCTGCAAAGGGCTTTACATAAACGTTGTTCAACATTCAGAAAACGCTAAGAGTTAGCAACACTGAAGCCATCTCCTATAAGGGAAGGGCAGTGCTCAGGCTAAAGTGGTGGGCTGGTTTGACTGATGTCAGTTGCATATTTCAGCAGAGTAGTGGAAGGATTGTGGGACTATTTGGCTATCTTTCTGACACATGTTAGTCTTTAAAATCACATCATTTAAATAATTGTTTTCTTTATATAATTATGAACTTGAATATTATATGTGATGGCTTATGTGAAATCTTAACTAATAATACTTTTGGAAAATAGAAAAACATGATAGTATATGGATTTATTATATAAAATAAATTGATGATTGCAGAAGACAAAAAGTGTATGCTACACTCATTAACCTCGCAGTATAATACATTTAATTTCTGCATGTTTCCCTTTGTTTTGTTCACGTGTTCGTTTCTGAATGTCATTGCAGTAAAGTTCAAAACACAACTTTGCCTTCTTTTTCAATATATATTAACCCATAAGACTTATTGAATCCTTTCCACTTAATTAGATAGGGATTCTCATTTTGAGAAATAAGTTTTTCCTAGAATTTCCCCATTTCTTTTGCATTCTTTGCTAGTCAGAAAAAGCACAGTAATTGGCCGTTTTCACAGAGGCTAGTGCTCTGCCACTTTCAACAAAATACCCGAATATATTTGGATTTGTGTTCTTTGTGAATGCTGTCAAGTAGAATGTATAGTGTGAAGCTCTTTCAACCCCTCTTCTTCTGCCTGAAGTTTTAAACTCTTGAGACACAGGAAATAGGGATGAGCCAGAAAGAGGAGAGGAAGACCCACATATAAGACAAAAACCATCATGATTCATGGAACCATGCTACCAGGTTCTCCTGTAAAAATAGTTCTGCACAGAATCAAGTGATTTGTTCCATAATATTTCTCTCAGGTTAATATTCAATCATTATCTATCCAGGAGGTTGGCATAATCTAGTGTTAACAGAGCAGCTATTACAGTAGAGTTCAGGATGACACACTGCTACTTTAATGAAGATGTTCACATTATGAAGATAAAATGTGTGTGAGGATCAGTTCAATAAATAATAGCCTTAATAACTAATAAACTTGGTACTTAAACTGAATGATATCATTTTCCTTAATTATGCTGTTACCACCCGGAAAAGAGAATCTGCAACTGGCAGGTTTCTTGTAACACTGTAAGCCTTGAGGTCAGACCTTTCATTTGTCCATAACTGTGCAGTTTTCATGCACAGACTAGAAGCTCTTTTAGCTGGTATGGACGTCTATCTTTACTTGGAGTCCAGGGAGTTCTACTACCGTGTTGTGCTTTCACTGACATGTGAGGTTGAACAGCTGATTTTTCTTATGCCATCATTTCTGTAACTCCATAGTTTATTTGCATTTATCAGTATCTGTTCCTTTTCATATTTTATAAGATAACTTATATGGTTTAAAGTACTTTTCCTGATATTATTAAGGACTCACAACATTCTTTTAAAGTGTGTAACAAAGCATATGTGCTATTTGTTGAAACACAGGCTAATACATAACACATTCTAAAAACGAAGAAATGGTAAGACAAAAACAAAAATTAGCAACTTGAACATGTTGGGCAACTTCCTGAGGCAAAGTAACTTTGAAGTCTAGATCCTGAGTGATGTTGGCAAAGGTCGGAAGATGGCATCGGGTACACTTCCACCAGGCCACTTGCTTGGCAAGGGCTCTGTAGCCCAGACTAAAGTTTCACACAAGCATTAATGCCCATCACATGCTGGACAGTGGGTAGATGTCTCTAGTTGTCCTTCCATACTTTATAGGGGTTTGCTCTAAAATAAACTGGCTTCTGCTCTCCTTGGTTCTGCCACGAAGCAGAATTCCTCATTTGCAAAAACTCTTTGTGAATAAACATTGTTTCCTCCTGAGAAATCTCAAACCTCTTCACTCTGACACCTCCGCCCAAGGTACCTGCTGCCTTATTTTGGTCTTATCTGTATCAACCAGGTCTTCTCACATTTGTCGTCCTTTTGGATCCGGACATTGCAAAGCTGACACCTGAAACTGCATGTTCTTTCTTCTGAATTCTAATGGATGCAATGAGCAAATGCAAGCAGCACTCATACTTTTTCTAGATATATAGACTGTAAATACTTATGTGGTTGTTTATTTTAAATGTGATCGGGTCCATCTGTGTTTTTCTTTAAAGCTTTTGACTTCTGACTAGAAATACGTTCCCTTACATTCATTCCTATGAATAGTCTTGAGTTTTGTTCTGGATACAGTTACATTACTTGCAAGCTAATTTTGATCATTTTGATTCTTGCTTTTAGTATATGAAGGCAGGACAAGAGCCGTACTTAGTGCAGGCTAATTATTCCACATACTGAGGCACTATCTTTCTGGGTACTCTATCCAATGACCTTGTGAGTTATGAATGTTTTTTGATGTGGGTATCGGAATGCACACTGTTCCTTCCCTTGAGCGAAGGCCAAACACATTTTCCTCTAATAATCCCGGGTGATTCTTTTCTTAGCCTTGGATGCTTTCTTCACGTGTGTGTGCCAATCGATTTTTGCTCAATATTGGAGAATGGTGATCCTCCAAATAGCTTCAAGTTTCTCTCTCTCTCTCCCTTTCTCTCTCTCCTCTTCAGCACTCTGTCCTATGAACTCTAGTTGCCCTGCTCTCCCCAGATGCCCAGATCCATCCCTTGAATACCGCTAGTTAAGCTCCCCTTGGTTTCCAATTCTTGCATCATAGCCTGAAAATTCGTCCCAGATAGGAAGCTGGGGACACCTCACTTTTTACCTCATTTGTTTTCTGCCTTAAAGGGATCATATTCTTGGTTTCTCAATGTCTGGTTTCTATATTTTTTTCCATATTTTGTCTAGATTTTTTGGCTGTTTCAAACAGGAAGGAGGATAACGATACTGCTTTTTACTCTGTCTTAGCCAGAAGGGGTATTCAAATTAACTTTTCCATTATGTGTTTAACATCAATAGTTATAGTTCAAGTTCATCCTCCTTTAGTTTTGGAAACGTTTTACTCATTCAACGCAATTTGCTTTTCATAAGTTTTTTTTGAATCTGTATAAAAATTATTTTTGTATGTTTATTGGCTAATTTATGGGAAAATTGCTTCTGTAAAGTAAACCACTTTATGATACAGTAATAAAATTGGGAATATTTTTATTCATCTCTTGATATTTCCCTCAGTAGCACTTTAAAATTTTATTCCTATATTCTGTGTATATACCTTGTTGCCAAGCTTATTTCTAGATATTTTATCCATGTTTGTTGATCTTAAAATTGGAGTGTGTTATTTCATTTTATTTATAAATTGTTATGTATATTTAGATAAGTTATTGATTCTTGCATGGTAATTTTGCATCCTGGTAGTGGGGTAACTTCTATTATTTCTTTAAAATGGTTCCAACTGATTTTTTTTTTTGAGATGGAATTTTGCTCTTATTACCCAGGCTGGAGTGCAATGGCACAATCTCAGCTCACTGCAACCTCCACCTCCTGGGTTCAGGCAATTCTCCTGCCTCAGCCTCCTGAGTAGCTGGGATTACAGTCACGCACCACCATGCCCAGCTAATTTTTTGTGTTTTTAGTAGAGACGGGGTTTCACCTATGTTGACCAGGATGGTCTCGATCTCTTGACCTCGTGATCTGCCCACCTCAGCTTCCCAAAGTGCTGGGATTACAGGCCAACTGAATATTTTTATCTATCTAAACAGTCTCATCTCTAATACATACTCCCTTCCTCCCCAAATCATAATTTGTTTTTATTTTTTTCAGTATACATGTAGTATAACAAGTTTTGTTGCCTGTGGTAGCCATTATTTTTACAAGTTAAATGGGTTTTGAATCATTCTCTTACCTTTGACACGTGATTAGAAAGTTGGGATTTGAGAAAAATTTATTGAGAATTCTTTTCTACTCTATTTTTCTACTTCACAAGAGAATCACAGAACTTTATTTCTTTTAAATTATTTTAGATTGTTCAAAAGAGATTTCACATAGTATTAAGATTTAGCACAGCGCTTTATCTTATAAATATCCAGAAATAAAAGAGTACCGTAAGTATGGTAAGTGGATTGTGTGTGTTAAGAATTTAAATTACATATAGATGAATTAAATATCTGGGTTTAGAATACATCATTTGCATTAGTAGAGTAAGTTTAAATACATAGCTTGAAGAAATACTCAAATTCAAATATATATTACCTAAGGCTTACAATTGAAAGGGAACACAACCAAAAGAAAGCAAATGTGGTGAGGGTTATGAGGGTGAACATTGTCATCTGCTTTGATTAAAATTTGTATTAAATATGTTTTAATATTGTGGTATCTATTAACTAGATTAATGCTAATGGTAGTAACCAATACACCTAAAATTTCAGGAGCTTAAAATATAAAGTTATCGGTTGTGTGCAGTGGCTCACACCTGGAATCCCAGCACTTTAGGAGGCTAAGGAGGGTGAATTGCTTGAAGTCAGGAGTTTGAGACTAGCATGGCCAACACGGTGAAACCCCATCTCCACTAAAATTACAAAAATCAGCTGCGTGTGGTAACCCAGGCCTGTAATTTCAGTTACTCAGGAGGCTGAGGCAGGAGATTCACTGGGACCTGGGAGGCAGAGTTTGCAGTGAGTCCCGATTGGCCACTGTACTCCAGCCTGGGCAACAGTGTCAGACTGTCTCAAAAAATTTACACAAATAAAAAATAAAAAGTAATTTATTTTTACTACACAAGGCAAAATCACAATAACAGAGGCTACTGTAAACATTTTGGGAATAAAAAGTAACTGAGGAAAGAGTGTCCTCTATGACCTCTGAACATGAAAGCAGCTGAGCTGCCTGCTCTCAGAGAAGTTGCCACTGGCATCTCAGTTGGTGAGGCACCAAATTGGGTGTTTCTCAGACTCACAGGAAGCTGCAGAAGTTTTCAGGAATCTCTGAGAGGCTCATGTCAGCGGTCCCAGTCAGTGGCAACGAGGTGGGAACTTCCCAGGAGCTCACCAGGAAGCCACAGTCAACCCACATCTGCTCTGCCCTCAGCTGGCTCTGAGGATAATGCTGTCTCTTCCTCTACCATCTTCCCAATTGCATGCATATTCCCGTTGTCAAATTCTAACCCAAAGCCAGGCAGGGAAAGGGATTCTTCATCTCAGCAAACAGAGGAGCCTGTAAAGGGATGGTGGCAGAGGTGATTTGACAAAAGCCAAACGTGCATGCTCGCCAGTCATGTGATATGATGGATCCTGGTGGTATGATGCTTTGTGATTCATGGATGCAGGGGTCTGGGATTTGTCCAGCCTGCAACTTCCACATCGCCTCAGGCCTGCCCATGTCCAGTGGTGGCTGGAAGCCTGAAGAAGGCACATTCACTTCCTAATTGCCTGGACTCAAAGAGGAAAACATCGCTTCCACTGAGAGAAAACAGTTGCAGGACCCACCCAGTTCCATGAGGGGCTGCCCCCAGGGACTATTAGTATTTAAGATGAAGAAAGGAAGAAGAGAGACATGAATGAAAAGTTTCCTTAAATAATTTAATGGAAAACAATTAAATTGACCTTGACAATGGGAAAAATGCTAAGTCCGGTACACAACATGAAATAACAGTTTGTCAAATTATACTGTTGGCACCTTGGAATTTCTTATTTATTAAATGATTGTTTTCAATATCTTTAAAACATGCTAGCATTTTTCCTACGACATAAATACTGGTGCCAAAATCATCCCTAATTATATTGCATATAAATGTTGAACTAATGTTTTCCCTATTCTTTGCTGACACTCACACCCGTCCCTGTCCTAATGGGAATAATCACCTTGCTGAGCACTTGCAGAAAATCAACCTTCACTAAAAATTGATGAAGGATCTAAAGTTTGAAGGTAAAATACATTTTTTACACGAGCATAGCAATCACACACGGTATGCTCATTTGGAATTTTGTGAATATCTGTATGTAATATGGTTTGGCTCCCCCACCCAAATCTCATCCTGGATGGTAGCTCCCATAATCCTCACATGTCATTGGAGGGACCCAGTAGGAGGTAATTAAATCATGGGGGCACGTTTTTCTCCTGCTGTTCTCATGATAGTGAATAAGTCTCAGGAGAGCTGATTTTTTTTTTTTTAGACAGAGTTTCACTCTTGTTACCCAGGCTGGAGTGCAATGGTGCAATCTCGGCTCACTGCAACCTCTGCCTCCTGGGTTCAGGCAATTCTCCTGTCTCAGCCTCCCAAGTAGCTGGGATTACAGGCATGCACCACCATGCCCAGCTAATTTTTTGTATTTTTAGTAGAGACGAGGTTTCACCATGTTGACCAGGATGGTCTCGATCTGTTGACCTTGTGATCCACCCGCCTCGACCTCCCAAAGTGCTGGGATTACAGGCTTGAGCCACTGCACCCGGCCTTCAAAGAGCTGATACACTCAAGGTGCTGTCCTCACAGAGCTCTATGGAAAGAGCCACTTTTTCTGAAATGGACCCGATTGGAATGTTAAGATATGAGCTTCAAGCTGATGCTGTAATGGGCTGAGATTTGGGGTGGGGCTGGAGGTATTCTTCGAAGAGTGTCAAGAGCTGAGAAGGGTCTTTTTAACCACATTTACCTGATAACATTTACCATAGTTTCATGATTGCTGGTAGAAAATATGATGTCTTCTGGTCAAATGAAATGCTTTTGTTACTGAGAGCATAGCAGTAAGTATGAATGTCACACGTCAGTTACCCTGGCTCCCAAGTACGATGACGACAATGCAGTGAGACCTAATAGATACCTGCACAGAGTGGATTGCATTACACGAAAGGAATACTGAGCTGAGAAACCCCAAGTGTTTTGTAATAGTAAGCTTGCCTGTCCTTAGTCTGGAGAAAGACGTTATCCTTTACTGCACTGCATGGTAAGCATGCCTCTGCTTTGCTTCCAAAGGACATGCTCTATTTACAGCTATAAGAAGAACAGTGTTCTCTTCTGGAGGGAAGGAAAATGTATCTTCCACAGCTGTTCATTATAAAAACCTCATTGAAAACGGTGTGAAACAATAGCCACTCTCTGCTTACAAGACATGCAGAAATATGAGACTCATGAGGAATTGTCTCCCAACAAAGCACAAGTATACATTGCATATGAAATAGACATGCAACACCGGGGGACAGAGGTGGACCTCAGCCTCCCAAAATGCTGGGATTACAGGCATGAGCCACCGCGCCCAGCCCCAGCTGATGATTTTTTAAAGGACAGTTCCCTTGCACAGGATCTCTTGCCTGCTGCCATGTAAGATGTGCCTTTTCTCTTCCTTTGCCTTCTACCATAATTGTGAGGCCTCCCCAACCATGTGGAACTTTGAGTCCATTAAATCTTTTCTTGTTTATAAATATATCAGTCTTGGATATGTCTTTATTAGCCACCTGAGAACAGACCAATACAACCTCCTAAAATCTTATTTTAGCTGGAAAACATTCTTATTTTGCATTTATTATTGTGGGAAAAAAATAGAGGTTACCTGAACATCCACTCAAAACTTTTAGTAAGCAATGAGAAAGTGAACAATGTTTCTGTAACATATTCTGCTAAGTTCAGTGTGAAAGGAGATTTTGAGAGAATTACTTAAACTGGGAACATATAATGCTTTTTCTTCACCTATACAAGTCTCATTAAGCAGCCTCCGAATGAATGAGCTAAATGAATGACTGACTTATGTAATCTGTTTATTTCTCTGTCTCTATACCAAGCTCTCAAAATCAGATGTTTTTAATTGCTGGCCTAACAATATGTGCCACATTAATTTGGTGAAGGAATAAAAGTGGAAATTACTGTCAAATGTGCCTGATCACCCCTTTTCTTTTCTACTGAAATGCCAATATTTCACTGTACAGAAGTGATCTTACCTATGCATTCACAGTACACCACCTTATTTCCCTTCCTTTTTATACTATTGAAATGCTAATGAAATTTACAACATTGATAGGCAATCACCCTATATCTAGTTTGCAATGTTGTATACATTTTTCTCTGTAGATAAACAAGAAGTTACTGAGACAGATTCACTGTTTCTCCAAAGAGGCATTACTGTTTAAAGGCACAGAAAGAGTTTTACTGTATGTCCCAAGGTCATCTGAGTTATTACTTAAATAGATGAAACTATCAGTAGCTTCTTGAAATACAGCTTCTCCAGTGATTATCTTCAATTTGTTTAAAATCTGAGACCAATGAACAGAAACAATGCATAATGCTAAACAGTAATTATAGCTCTGACAAAGATATTTTAAAGATCATATATTTCCAAGCAGCTTTCCTTCAATAAATTTAGGACAAAGACTTCACCTTATAGACGCATTATCTAAAAGTTTTAGGCAAAGTGGATTTAAATGTGAATTAAGTCCCAAGATAATAAAAAACTCATTTCCACATAGTCTTAAATTTAGACTAGTACTGTCATTCCTATTTTTGCAAAGCACATTTTCATATATGGGTTTCTGAAGTGGTTACTTGTAAAATAAAAATTCACAACGTTGAATGGAAATGTCATGCACAGACTTCCCAAATAGTCATGTCAGGGCCAATTATTGCTCTGAGATTTTGTGAATTGGGGAAGCAATAAATTTTGTTTTGTTTTTGTTTTGTTGTTTGCTTATTTTTTGCCATCTTATGTATTTGTGAAGGAAACCAGAATGAGAGATAGTAATAGAAATAAAGTAGACTTCCTCAGAAAAGGAATGTGTATGTGTCTGAGTCTTGAGAGCAGGTCTATTCTGCGTTTGTCCAGGGTGGAGTAGAGTCTCCAGTGTATTTTCCATGGTAACCAACAGCCTCAGAGGCAGATTCTCTGGGAAGACTGTCACGTGTTTGGGGTCACAGCAGCTGGGTCACATTAGCTTTTTCATTATTACAGCAGGGCTACATTAGGCTATTAAACAAGTACTGCATATAAAAATCAGTGAGACATGTTAGTAAATCAAAAACATAATCGAGTGGGATTAATGTTGTTATTTTAATCTAAAATCATTTTTTTTTTGCCACTGGCACGTGTATTAATTTGTCACTAGGTCTCCCAATGGAAAAATAGTAATACTGGGAAAATGCGCAGTATTACTTAAGTCTTCATTTTGATAAAACACTAAATTGAGGCCGGGCACGGTGGCTCAACCCTGTAATCCCAGCACTTTGGGAGGCCAAGGCAGGTGTATCACAAGGTCAAGAGATCGAGACCATCCTGGTCAATATGGTGAAACCTGTCTACTAAAAATACAAAAAATTAGCTGGACATGGTGGTGCGTGCCTGTAGTCCCAGCTACTCAGGAAGCTGAGGCTGGAGAATTGCCTGAACCCAGGAGGTGGAAGTTGTGGTGAGCCGAGATCGCACCATTGCACTCCACGCTGGGTAACAAGAGCGAAACTCCGTCTCAAAAAAACAAAAAAGCCACTAAATTGTAAAAAGTAAATTATGTATTAATAAAGAAATGTAAGTACGATTGAGAGTATTATAATATTACTGCAACTAAGTAAGCATAAAAATTGAGATATGTGCAGCAAAGAATGAAACATACATAATTATATAATTATGTAAAATTTTACAGAAAAAAATTCTCTAGTTTTCTAAATGAAAAGTGATGGCTTTGTATCCCAAATTTGGGGGCTATATATATTTTACCTCCATTTTATGATATTTAAAACATTAGTGAAAATTATGCTTTACTTAAATGCTATGCCCACTTTCTGTTTTTGGGAGATTTTTATATTATAAAAATATAGAAGACATTTACAGAAAGATGCAAGCAGGTATACAGTTTAGATTTTATCAGAATCAATACCAATATCTGCAGTCTATGTGAAATCACTATAAACTGAAATTGAAAAGAAACATCATTTGCAAATGGCCGAGCTATTAATAGCTTAATATTTCCCTATGTGTACATTTTATTTTTTGATGTAGTTTTGTCAGTTTCTCAACGTATTTATATAGAAACATTTTATTTTTTATGAATTAAATTAAATGTCAAACTCTTTGAGAACAGTATGCATCATTAGTGCATTTCAGCATAAGAATTCCATGTCCAAGAACAATGGAGATTTCAAATGCCATAAATTGTTTTAGTGGAACTTTGCTTGAAATTATTACTCTTTATTTATAGTGGAAGAATTTGCTTTTAAAATAATAATCTTGTTTTAAATTTCAAATTTTTGCATTTTACATATTACTTATTTTATATGATTTGGTTAGTAACAAAGTCCTATTACTGTTTATGGTAAAATTATTATTTTATGTAGGAAGAAGAGACCTTACATTGACTTTGAACTGACACACATCTTTCGAAGTTATGCCACAAGTAAAGACAAAATATATGGGAAGAAAGAAGGGGAACATGAAATAGGGAAACATAGAGTAAATAAAAAAGGTAAGAGATGTGGGCACTAGTTTTGATTTTTTTAATATATATTTTTTTACTGTGTTTTAAGTGTTAAGGTACATGTAAAGAACATGCAAAATTGTTGCATAGGTACATAGATGGCAATGTGGTCTGCTGCCTTCCTCCCCATCACCCAAATCTGGAATTTCTCTCCACGTTATCTCTCCCCAATTCCCCACCCCCATCTGTCCCTCCTCTAGTTCCCCTCCATAGACCCCAGTGTGTGATGCTCCCCTCCCTGTGTCCATGTGTTCTAATTGTTCAACACCCACCTATAAGTGAGAACATGCAGTGTTTGATTTTCTGTTCTTGTGTCAGTTTGCTGAAAATGATGGTTTCCAGGTTCATCCATGTCCCCACAAAGGACAGGAACTCATAGATTTTTATGACTGCACAGTATTCCATGGTGTATTTGTGCCACATGTTCCCTGTCCAGTCTCTCATTGATGGGCATTTGGGTTGATTTCAAGTCTTTGCTATTGTAAACAATGCTGCAGTAAACATTTATATGCACGTGTCCTTACAATAGAATACTTTATAATTCTTTGGATATATACCCAGTAATGCGATTGCTGGATCAAATGGAATTTCTATTTCTAGGTCCTTGCGGAAGCGCCACACTGTCTTCCACAATGGTTGAACTAATTTACACTCCCACCAGCAGTGTAAAAGTGTTCCTATTTCTCCATATCTTCTCCAGCAGCTGTGTTTTGTTTTTAATCATTTAGATGATAAGCGTCATTTGTGGTGAGTACTCTCTCTGTGACGGATCTCTGACATAGTTACTATCTTCAGCACCCATGGAGGAGCTCAGGCAGCTAGTTCACCCACTACTCAGCCTTTTTCTAACCTCTCTAAATAGTCCCACACATGTTTGTGTGGGAGGGACATTATTAACACTTAATCTTGGCACTATAAATATTGTCAATCCGTTGTTTCTGGCTTCCATCGCTTCTGCTGATAAGTCACTGCCAGTCTTAGGTTTTAGGTTTTTCCTTTGGAGATCATGTGTCTCTTATTTTCTGGTTACCTTGGAGACGTCTATTTCTGTCTTTATTTTGAGTGTTTTACTACAATGTGTGTGTGTGTGTGTGTGTGTGTGTGTGCGTGGCCCAGCTGCAGTGACCCCCAAGCACAGACAGTCTCTCTCTGTCACTCAGGCTGTGTGCTATGGCATGATCTTGGCTCACTACAACCTTCACTTCCTGAGTTCAAGCAATTCTCATGCCTCAGACTCGTGAGTAGCTGGGATTACAGGCATGTATCACAACCACGCCTGGCTAATTTTTTGTATTTTTAGTAGAGACAGGGTTTCACCATCTTGGCCAGGCTGGTCTTGAACTCCTGGCTTCAAGTGATCTGCCTGCGTCGGCCTCCCAAAGTGCTGGAAGGCATGAGCCACCATGCCTGCCCAGTGTTTAACTACAATATTTTTAGGTGTTGTTTTCGTTGTGTTTATCCTTCCTGGAGTTCTCCAACGCTTGTAAATGTGTAAGTCGATGTTTTTCATCACTGTAACTTCGACTTTTGCTTTGTACTCATTCTCCCTCTTAACTTTTAAATTATATACATATGTTTATTATATCTATATAATAGTACCCATATTAAGTTATATATATATAATTATATATACATATATATGTATTCACAGTTGCCTCTTTTTACCGTGTCCTGAATGTGTGTTATAATATATCTTTCATTTTTTTCTCCCTCTGTGATTACATTTGATTACTTTTATTCAACTGATTTCTAGTTCAATGATCCCAACTTCTGCTAGTCCAATCTCCTCCTAAACCTCTCCACTCAGTGGATTACCAATATTGTATTTTTACACCTTTTCAGTATCCTGTCAACTGATTTATAACGTATGTAGTCTCCTTGTTTTTTTTTTAATAAATTCTGTATTCTCCTTTTTTTTCCTTTGCAACTTTGTTTTAGGTTCAAGGGGTACCTTATTTTGTGCAGGCTTGTTACATGGGTAAATTTTGTGGTCTAAGGTCTGGTGTACAGATAGTTTTTTCACCAAGATAATAAGCATTATATCTGGTAGGTAGTTTTTTAATCCTTGCCCTCCTCCCAACTCGCTACCCTCAAGTAGGCCCTGGTTTCTGTTGTCCTTTCCTTCGTGTCCATGTGTAGTCACTATTGAGCTCCCACTTATAAGCAAGAATATGCAGTATTTGGTTTGCCTTTCCTGAGTTAGTCTGTTTAGGAAAATAGCTATCGGCTCCATCCATGTTCCCACAAAGGACATGATCTTGTTCTTTTTATATAACTGCATAATATTCCATGGTGTATTGTACCACATTTTTTAATCCAGCCTACCAGTGATGGCGCCTATGTTGATTCCATGTTTTGCTATTGTGAATAGTGCTGTGATGAACACATGCATGTATGTGTCTCTATGTTAGAACAACTTGTATTTTGGGGGGTATATACCCAAGGATGGGATTCTTGAGTCAAATGGTAGTTGTGTTTTAAGATATTTGATAAATCTCCAGACTGCTTTTTACAGTAGCTGAACTAATTTACATTGCCACCAACAGTTTGTAAGTGTTCCCTTTTCTCTACAACCTCACCAGCATCTGTTACTTTTGACATTTTAATCATAGCTACTCTGACTGATGTAACATTTTATCTCAAACATGAGAATATGTTACATCAGTCAGAATAGCTATAATTAAATGCTCATTATCACTAATAATTAGTGATTTTTACATGCTAGTTGGCTATGTGTATGTCTTCTTTTAAGGAGTATCTGTTTATGTCCTTTGCCCATTTTTAATGGGATTATTTATTTTTTACTTATTGATTTAAGCTCCTTATGGATTCTGGATACCATACCTTTGTTGGATGCACAGTTTGCAAATATTTTCTCCCATTTTGTAGGCTGTCTGCTTATTCTGTTGATAGTTTCTTTTGCTGAGCAGAAGTTCTTTAGTTTAATTAGCTCCCACTTATCAATTTTTGCTTTTGTTGCAACTGCTTTAGGATTCTTTGTCATATATTTTCCAGGATGGATGTCCAGAATAGTAATTCCTATGCAGAAGGTTGAAACTGAACCCCCACTTTCCATCGTATACAAAAGTCAACTCAAGATGGATTGAAGATTTAAATACAGAATCTAAAACTATAAAAACTTTATATTTTTATAATGTTCTCGATCATATAATGATTTTTCTTCTCGATCATACGATGATTTTTTAGGTCCTTGGCTCTAACATCAATGTATAGAACAGCTATGGATGTGGTTCTTTGGACCAATTTCCATTTTCTTGTTTATTTGATGCATAACTTTTCCTCTTCTCATGTCACATTTTTAACATTTGTTTATTTTGTGTTGAACATCTTGTATAAAAAACTGTAGGGAATGCAGATCTTTCAACAGAAAAGATTTCTAACTCAGAACATCCAAGGGCAGATAAACTCAGTTCCACCAGAATATGAAGCTGAGCTGAGTTTTAGTGATACTTGCTTTTACTCTAATTTTTCCTGTTCCTCAGGAGTGGCTTTTCAGGATTTTGATTGTGAGCTGGGGGGGGGGGGGAAATTCATCCGTTTCCTTTGCCCTAAAATATGATATGAAATTCAGCTTTGCCTTCAATAATCACTAGTTTAACTGTTGGTCCCACACATTTTTCTGTGATTTGCCAATATCACAGGGATGAGACGAAATGCATAATTAAAAAGTTTCCCCTCCCAGGCTGGGCGCGGTGGCTCACACCTGTAATCCCAGCACTTTGGGAGGTCGAGGCTGGTGGATCACGAGGTCAAGAGATCGAGACCATCCTGGTCAACATGGTGAAACCCCGTCTCTGCTAAAAATACAAAAAATTAGCTGGGCATGGTGGCGCATGCCTGTAATCCCAGCTACTTGGGAGGCTGAGACAGGAGAATTGCCTGAACCCAGGAGGCGGAGGTTGCAGTGAGCTGAGATCACGCCACTGCACTCCAGCCTGGGTAACAAGAGTGAAACTCCATCTCAAAAAAAAATAATAAAATAAAAATTCCCCTCCCAGAGAGGGGCTATTTCCATTTAACAAGCCCTCTCAGTGAGTACGATATAGCATAATCCATTTGACATTAACTGAGAACACTGTGAGATCCAATGATTGAAGATTCCAGCAGTTCTGATTTGGGTTAATAAATTAATTAGCTACAATTTCGGAAAACATAATTTGAAGAGTGTAAAGAGTGCTGATATTGAGTAATTGTTTTATACATATAGAGTTTGTGGTGTTTATACAACAACTAAATGGTCATGCTCCAGCAGTAAACTGCATTTTTGACTCTGAAATTCAAGGAAGTGATAAGATCTGAAATGAGAAATTTGAGAATAATCAGCAAACTGTTAGGTTAAACTGTTAATATGTACATGTTTGCCCACGGGGTATATAGAAAGAGAATAACAATTAATCAGAATTATAATTCTAGGAATTATCAATGCATACTGAGATGGAAAGAGGAGATCAGTGAAAGAAAATAATAGGAGAAAATATGGAATTAATGGAAACAAAATAGGAAAGAGGACAGGTACCAAGATTTATTATACAGATGGCTTCAGTGCCCCATCTATAAAAACTCACTTGATTTTTTTGGGTGGGGGATCAGCAGGGAAAATTAATTCATGTAAGAAATAAAGACATATAAAAATGAGGTTTGCTTTAGACCAGATGCCTTAATAAGTTAAAAAATGCAGTTAATATTTTCTTTTTTCTTAATATTTCTTAGCTTCGTTTTTCTTAGTATTTTCTTATTAGCTCAAAGTTCAACCAGACTCCTTGCTTAAATTAAACATTAGTAGCTTCAGGGAACATCTTCTCAGCTTCAAGTCCAATTGGAAGAGTTATTTTATTTTTGTAGTAGGTCCAAGAAAATTTATTGATTCATCCTGATTGAACCGTCCTTGAACTAAACACCAAACACAGAGAATTCAATGCTTTCAACTGTGTGGACTGGGTTTACATACTTATGCCCTAGGGCAAAGGTAGACACAAAGACAACATGCGCTGACTCCAAATTAGGCAAATATCTTCATGGAAACTACATGTTATTTTAAAGAATAAGTAACAGTAGCCACATATATGCACTTGCAACATCCACAGTAAAAGAAAGTGAGTAAATATCTTCAAGGAGTGAGTTATCAGTAGTGGTACATTCTAGAGAAAGAGTCACAGAAACAGAACTTACATACATTAGTGGGTCATTGTTCTCCCAAATACATTGTCTTCTGAGAAATCTAGGAAAGAGATTTTCTTCTGTCACACTTCATTGAAGGTTTTCTTTGACAAGTGAATTTTTCTTTTAATATCTAATTAGATTATCATTCCAACTTATTAGAATGTACTATTTTTGTAAGGCAACTTCTCTCACTTTGTCAATTGGAGGTGTTTCAAACAATTTATAAAATGTTTCTGTTGAAAGGAATTAATATTCTATACTATTTGGCAAGATACCTAAAATTTAGTTATTATTCAAAATTATCTTTTCAAAGATGTATCTTGCATCATCACATCATAGCAGCAAAATAAATGTGTTTACTGGAACCACCATATGATGTTTAGATTGAAAAACAATTACAATGGTATCTATTGTTTTCTATTTGTTTTGCCCATCAAAAAGTATATTGGTATGTGTAATATGTTTTGCATTTTTAAACTTTTAGGTTCAGGGGCACATGTGCAGGTGTGCTATATAGGTAAATTCTGTGTCACAGGGGTTTGGTGTGCCAATTATTTCATCCCTCAGGTAATAAGCATAGTACCTGAGAGGTAGTTTCTTCATCATCACTCTCCTCTCACCCTCCACCCTCAAGTAGGCCCTGGTGCCTGTTGCTCCCTCTTTGTGTCGATATGTATTCAATATTTAGCTCCCACTTGCAAGTGAGAATGTGTAGTATTTGGTTTGCTGTTCCTGTGTTAGTTTGCTTAGGATAATGGTCTTCATCTTCATCTGTGTTCCTGCAAATGGCATAATCTCATTCTTTTTCATGCCTGCATAGTATTCCACAGTGTATATGTACTACCTTTCTTTTATGTAACCAACCATTAATGGGCATTTAGATTGATTCCATGTGTTTGCCATTTTGAATAATGTGGTAATGAACATGTGTGTGCATGTATCTTCATGGTAGAATTATTTATGTTACTTTAGGTATATACCCAATAATGGGATTGCTGGATTAAATGGTATTTTTTTAAGTTCTTTGAGAAATCGCCAAACTGCTGTCCACAATGCTGAACTTGTTTGCATTCCCGCCAGCAGTGTATAACCATTCCCTTTTCTGTACAATCTTACCAGCATCTGTTATTTTTTGACATTTTAATAATAGCTATTCTGACTGGTGTAAGATGGTATTTCATTGTGATTTTTGCATTTGTCTAATGATTAATGATGTTGAACATGTTTTCACATGCATATCCTTTGCCCATTTTTTAACGGAATTGTTTTTCTTTTGTTTATAAACTTATTTATGTCTTTATACATTCTGGATATTAGATCTTTGTCAGATTCATAGTTTTCAAAGATTTTTTTTCCCATTAAATAGTCTCTTCTTAAATAAACTTTATTTAAAAATATTTAAAACTGAATCTAACAATTACTTGATTTTGATGGATCAATCCAGAAGGGTAAAAATTAATTAAATACCCCCTGGGCATGGAGGTATACATCTGTAATCCCAGGACTTTGGGAGGTTGAGGTGGACAGATCATGAGGTCAGAATATCAAGACCATCCTGGCCATTGTAAAACCAAGTCACTACTAAAATACAAAAAATTAGCCAGGCATGGTGGCACGTGCCTGTAGTCCCAGCTACTCAGGAGGCTGAGGCAGCAGCTCCTGAAATAGCTTCAATATGATTGAATATGGAGGTTGCAAGGAGCTGAGATCATGCCACTATACTCCAGCCTGGTGACAGGGCAAGACTCTGTCTCAAAAATAAATTAAATAAATTATTATAATTAAATAAATATCTCACTGCTCTTATGACAGAGCAAGCTTTTGTGTTCAGATGTAGCTATGTTCTTTCATAAAACTTCCTTAATTTTTTTATCCTTATTTCATTTTAATATGCATCTTTAAAAAATTTCTAGAGGACTTCAGCCAAGATGGCCAAATGGGAACAGCTCTGATCCCCGGTTCCCAGCAAGAGCAATCCAGAAGGCAACTGATCTTCACATTTCCAACTGAGATCCCAGGTTCATCTCATTGGGATTGGTTAGACAGTGGGAATAGCCCAAGGAGGGAAGACCAAAACAGGGTGGTTCATTGCCCACCCAGAAGGTACAAGGGGCTGGAGAACTCCCTTTTCTAGCCAAGAAAAGCCTTAACAAACTTTTCCAGACACTCTGGCACTCTGGCTCAAATACTGCCCTTTTCCCATGGTCTTCACAACCGGCAGACCAGGAGATTGCCTCTGGTGACTACAACACCAGCGACGCGGGTTTCCAGCACAAAGCTGGGTGGCCATGGTAGCTACAGCAGTTTTTTTTTTCTTTCTCATACCCCAGTGGCACCTGAAATGCCAGCGAGGCAGATCCACTCATTCCCCTGAAAAAAGTGGGCCAGAGCCAAGAAGCCAAGTGATCTGGCTTGGTGGGTCCCACCACCAGGAAAATCAGCAAGTTAAGATTTACAGTCTTGAAATTCTCACACCGAGCACAGCAGTCCAAGCTTGACTGGGACGTTTGACCTCTGGGGAGAGGGGTGTCCACTATTACTGAGGCTGGGGTAGGCGATTCTAAACTCACCTCTGTAAACACATTCCCTGGGGCATTTACACAGCAACCCAATGAGGCAGCAGCTCAGCAAAGCTTTTACAGGCAGACTGACTAGACTTTCTTCTTGCTGGGCAGTGCATCTCTGAAAAAAAGGCAGCAGCCTGTCAGGGACTTATAAATAAAGCCCCCACCTTCCTGGGACAGAGCACCTGGGAAAAGGGGCAGTGTGGGTCTGGCTTCAGCAGTGTTAAACATCCCTGCTCAGCACCTCTGAAGGGACCAATGGAGCCCACAGCACAGCCCTAGAGCTTTGATAAGGGACAGACTGCCTCCTCAAGTGGTTCTATGACCCCTGTTTATCCTAACTAATACACACCACATATGGGAGAGCTCTGGCTGACATCTGGCAGGTAGCTTTCTGGGACAAAGCTACCAGAGGAAGGAGCAGGCAGCAATCTTTGCTGTTCTGCAGCCTCTGCAAGTGATTCCCAGGCAAGCAGGGTCTGGAGTAGACCTCCAGCACACCTGCAGCAGAGGGGCATGGCTATAAGAAGGAAAACTTAAAAAGAGAAAGAAATAGCTTTAACATCAACAGAAAGGATGTCCACTCAGAGACCCCATCTAAAAGTCTCCAACTTCAGAGACCAAAGGTAGATAAATCCACAAAGAAGGGAAGAAATCAGTGCAAAAAAGGCTGAAATCGACAAAACCCAAAACTTTTCTCCTCCTCCAAGGGATCATAATTCCTCATGAGCAAGGGAACAAAACTGGATGGAGAATTAGTTTGATGAATTGACAGAAGCAGGCTTTAGAATGTGGGTAATAACAAACTTCTTACAACTAAAGGAGCATATTCTAACCCAGTGCCAAGAAATTAAGAATATTGAACAAAGGTTTGATGATATGCTAACTAGAATAAGTAGCACAGAGAAGAAAAACACGGCACAAGAACTTTGTGAAGCATACACAAGTTTCAATAGCTGAATCGATCAAGCAGAAGAAAGGATATGATAGACTGAAGATCAACTCAATGCAATAAAGCAAGAAGGTGAGATTAGAGAAAAACAGGGAAAAGAAATAACCAAAGCCTCCAAGAAATATGAAATTATGTGAAAATACCAAATCTACATTTGATCAGTGTACCTGAATGTGATGGGAAGAATGAAATCAAGGTAAAATACTCTTCAGGATATCATCCAGGAGAACTTCCCCAACCTAGCAATGCCAGCCAAAATTCAAATCCAGGAAATACAGAGAATGCCACAAAGAAATTCCTTAAAAAGAGGAACTGGAAGGCACATAATCTTCAGATTTACTGGGGTTGAAATGAAGGAAAAAATGCTAAGAGCAGCCAGAGAGAAATATTGGGTTACCCACAAAGGGAAGCCCATCAGACTCACAGTGGATCTCTTGGCAGAAACCCTACAAGCAGAAGAGAGTGGGGGCCAAAATTCAACATTCTTAAAGAAAATAATTTTAAACTCAGAATTTCATATTCAGCCAAACTATACTTCGTAAGTGAAGGAGAAATAAAATTCCTTACAGACAAGCAACTGCTAAGAGATTTCATCACCACCAGGCCTGCCTTACAAGAGCTCCTGAAGGAAGCACTAAACATGGAAAGGAAAACCAGTACCAGCCACTGCAAAATCATACCAAATGGTAAAGACCGTCGACACTGTGAAGGAACTGCATCAATTAGGGGGTAAAACAACCAGCAAGCATCAAAATGGCAGGATCAAATTCACACATAACAATATTAACCTGAAATGTGAATGGGCTAAAAGCCCCGATTAAAAGACACAGACTGGCAAATTGGATAAAAAGTCAAGACCAATCAGTGTGCTGTATTCAGGATACCCATCTCACATGCAAAGACAGGCTCAAAATAAAGCAATGGAGGAAGATTTACCAAGCAAATGGAGAGCAAAAAAAAAAAAAAAAAGCAGGGGCTGCAATTCTAGTCTCTGATAAAACAGACTTTAAACCAACAAAGATCAAAAAGGAAAAAGAAGGTAATGGTGAAGGGTGCAACGGTACCCATTACATAATCGTAAAGGGAAAATGCAACAAGAAGAGCTAACTATCCTAAATATATATGCACACAATACAGGAGCACCCAGATACATAAAGCAAGTTCTTAATGACCTACAAAGAGATTTAGACCCCCACACAATAATAGTGGGAGACTTTAACACTCCATTGTCAATATTAGATAGATCAACAAGACAGAAAATAAACAAGGATATCCAGGACTTGAACTCAGATCTGGACCAAGTGGATCTTGTAGACATCTGCAGAACTCTCCACCCCACAGCCACAGAATATACATTCTTCTCAGCATTACATCGCGCTTACTCTAAAATTGACCACATAATTGGAAGTAAATCATTCCTCAGCAAATGGAAAAAAATAAAAATCATAACAAACAGTCTCTCAGACCACAGTGCAATCAAATCAGAATTCAGGATTAAGAAACTCACTCAAAACTGCACAACTACATGGAAACTGAACAACCTGCTCCTGAATGACCACTGGATAAATGAAGGATAAATGACTACTGGGTAAAAAGATAAATGACTACTGAAGGAAGAAATAAAGCTGTTATTTGAAACCAATGAGAATGAAGACACAACATACCAGAATCTCTGGGGCACTTTTAAATCAGTGTCTAGATGAAAATTTATAGCACTAAATGCCCACATGAGAAGCAAGGAAAGATCTAATATCAACACACTAACATCACAATTAAAAGAACTAGAGGAGCAAGATCAAACAAACCGAAAAGCTAGCAGAAGACAAGAAATAACTAAGATCAGAGCAGAACCAGAAGGAGATAGAGACACAAAAAAATCCTTCAAAAATCAATGAATCCAGGAGCTGGTTTTTTGAAAAGATCAACAAAATAGACAGACTGCTAGTCATACTAGTAAAAAAAATAGAAAGAAGAATAAACTAGGTGCAATAAAAAATAATAAAGGAGATATCACCATAGATTCCACAGAAATACAAACTACTATCAGAGATTACTGCAAATACATCTTATGCATGTAAACCAGTAAATCAAGAAGAAATGGATAAATTTCTGGACACCTACACCCTCCAAAGACTAAACCAGGAAGAAGTTAAATCCCTTAATAGACTAATAACAAGGGTTGAAGTTGAGGAAGCAATTAATAGCCTACCAGCCAAATAAAGTCCAGGACTAGATGGGTTCACTGCTGAATTCTACCAGGGTTACAAAGAGGAGCTGGTACCATTCCTTCTGAAACTATTCCAAACAATACAGAAAGAGAGAATCCTCCCTAATTCATTTTATGAGGCCAGCATCATCCTGATACCAAACCTGGCAGAGATACAACTAAAAAAGACAATTTCAGGTCAATATCCATGATGAACATAGATGCAAAAATCTTCAATAAAGCACTGGCAAACCAAATCCAACAATGTATCAATAAGCCATCACAATCAACTAGGCTTTCCTCCCTGGGATGCAAATCTATAAGCATAATCTATCACATAAGCAGAACCAAAGACAGAAACCACATGATTATGACAATAGATATAGACAAGGCCTTAGACAAAAGTCAACAGCCCTTTATGAGAAAAACTCTCAATAAACTAGGTATCAATGGAACATATCCCAAAATAATGAAAGCTATTTACAACAAACCCACAGCCAATATCATACTGAATGGGCAAAACCAGGAAGTATTCCCTTTGAAAATGGACACAAGACAAGGATGCCCACTCCCTCCACTCATATTCAACATAGTATTGGAAGTTCTGGCCAGAGCAATCAGGAAAGAAGTCAATTTGTTTCTATATGCAGATGACATGATTGTATATTTAGAACACCCCACAGTCTCAGCCCAAATCTCCTTAAGCTAATAAGCAACTTCAGCAAAGTCTCAGGTTACAAAATCAATATGCAAAAATTACAAGCATTCCTATACACCAATAACAGACAAACAGAGAGCCAAATCATGAGTGAACTCCAATTCAGAATTGCTACAAAGGGAATAAATACCTAGGAATATAACTAACAAGGGATGTGAAGGATTTCTTTAAGAAGAATTACAAATCTCTGCTCAAGGAAATAAGAGAGGACACAAACAGATGGAAACACATTCCATACTCATGGTCAGGAAGAATCAATATCATGAAAATGTCCATACTGGCCAAAGTAATTTATCAATTAATTCAATGCCATCCCCATCAAGCTACCATTGACTTTCTTCACAGAATTGGAAAAAAACACCTTAAACTTTATATGGAACCAAAAGTGAGCCTGCATAGCCAAGACAATCCTAAGGGAAAATAACAAAGCTGGAGGCATCACACTATCTGTTTTCAAACTATATTACAAAGCTACAGTAATCCAAACAGCATGGTACTGGCACAAAAACAGAAATATAGACCAATGGAATGGAACAGAGTCCTCAGAAGAAGTACCACACATCTGCAACCATCTGATTTTTGACAAACCTGACAAAAACAAGCAATGGGGAAAGGATTCCCTATTTAATAAATGGTGTTGGGAAAACTGGCTAGTCATCAGCAGAAAGCTAGACTATATCCCTTCATTATACCTTATACAAAAATTAACTCCAAATGGATTAAAGAGTTAAACATAAGACCTAATACCATAAAAACCCTAGAAGAAAAGCTAAGCAGTACCATTCAGGATGGTCAAGGACTTCGTGAGTAAAACACCAATAGCAATGGCAACAAAAGCCAACATAGACAAAAGGGCTCTAATTAAACTTAAGAGCTTCTGCACAGCAAAAGAAACTATTATTAGAGTGAATTGATAACCAACAGAATGGGAAAAAAATTGCAGTTTACCCATATGACAAGGGCTAATAAACAGAATCTATAAAGAACTTAAACAAATATACTAGAGAAATACAATCCCATCAAAAAGTGGGTGAAGGACATGAACAGATACTTCTCAAAAGAAGACATTTTTGCAGTCAATAAACATATGAAAGAAAGCTCATCATCACTGGTCATTAGAGAAATGTAAATCAAAACCACATTGAGATACTGTCTTATGCCAGTTATAATGACAGTTATTAAATATCAGGAGACAACAGAAGCTGGAGAGGATGTGGAGAAATAGGAACACTTTTACACTGTTGGTGGGAGTGCAAATTAGTTCAACCATTGTGGAAGACAGTGTGGTGATTCCTCAAAGATCTAGAAATAGAAATACCATTTGACCCAGCAATCTCATTACTGGGTATATACCCTAAGTATTATAAAACATTCACCTATAAAGACACATGCACAGTTGCAAAGGATTATTAATGCCAAAGTCTTAGGCTGGGCGCGATGGCTCATGCCTGTAATCCCAGCACTTTGGAAGGCCGAGGCAGGTGGATCATGAAGTCGAGAGATGGAGACCATCCTGGTCAACATGGCGAAACCCCATCTCTACTAAAAATACAAAAAATTAGCTGGGCATGGTGGCGCGTGCCTGTAATCCCAGCTACTCAGGAGGCTGAGGCAGAATTGCCTGAACCCAGGAGGCGGAGGTTGCGGTGAGCGGAGATCGCGCCATTGCCCTCCAGCCTGGGTAACAGGAGTGAAATTCCGTCTCAAAAAAAACAAAAAAACAAAAAAAAAACCAAAGTCTTTTTCGTGTGTATTTCTCATGAAGTAACATTTTAATTTACTATTAATAATGTGTTGGACTTCTGTGAAAAGATATAGTTTCTCAATATAATGTAGCGAAACTAACTGCCAAATGCACTATGCTCTATCAATTCAGAGGAAAGGTGATTTTTAGGAATACTTATTCAAGGTTTTTTTGTCATGACATTTTATCTTCAGCAAGGTAATATTTTAGTTTGATGACCTCAGTGACTTACGGCCACATTATGCCAGTGATTTACAAAGTCCAATCTGTAATTTGATTAGTTTCCAATTTTCCCTCTCTTTTCTTTTCAAATTGAAAAAATATCTTTAGTCTATCTCAGTCATAATCATATTTTATAAGAATTTATGTATGTAGCCTTCTGACCTTTCTCTATCAGTCTGCACTCTCTTTCAGCTCCCAGTAATAAAAACCTGACTTCAGCGGTTTATCCTTCTTAAGGATTCATTCTCTTACTTAAAGGAGGTCTGAGAGTTGGCTGTCCAGGTTCTGATAGCAATTCCACAAAATGGAAAAGATTCAGATGCACTTCTGTTTTCTATCCATGTTACCAACTTTAGCATCAAGCTTCCAACCATACACAGAATGGCAGGTAGGATTGCAGCACTCAGCCCATCCCATCAACATTTCTAGCAGAAGGAGCCCTGCTGATAGTACCTTTCTTCATGTGGATCAAAGAAAATGAGATAAAGACATTTTTCTAAGTGAAAATTAAAACGATGTTAAAAAAAAACAGGTTTTATTCACTAAAGTTCTTAAAAGAGTAACTCGATTAAATGTATGTTTAGAGAATGTTAAGGTCCTTGAAAGATCATTTTATCATAGGCAGAGATTTTTGCAGACCTGGGTTTGAAAACCTGGTCGCCAGACCTACTGGTCATCCAAATTGTGGCTTAACAAATCATTTCTTTGTTTTATCATTTTTTTTTAGGAATCTTAGACCTCACGTATCAGGGTCGCCAAAAAACGGTAATGAGCTAAGGATGGTATACGGTATCAATGCATTTCTCTTGCACACCCTTTTGTTAGCAGTCTATGGATCTATTGATCAGCAATGTAAAGTACATTATCAGTGATTTACAACATATTTGTACCATTAATAATTTAACACAACAACCTTAGCAAACAGATTTATTTCCAAAGTTGCATATCTATTCATAAGATTTATTAAAATACCCATACGTATTTTTATGCACAATATAAAGTTTATAGTGATTGGACTATTAAATAGTTATAAATTGTCAACAACTCATAGAACTTAATTTTCTTTAATGGCTGATGATTTCCCAATAAATGGCTTATGATGCACTTCATCATCTTAATGAAACGTGAAGCTCTTTAAAATGGATGTGCTTGCAGAGGAGGTAATAATGCGCTTCCTAACAACATTGTAGATGACTCGTTATTTGCTAGCATGCTTTTCCCCACATGATTCTGCCATAAATACATTATTAGTGCATTATATCTGCCATTAAAATAAAGCAAGGAAAACACTCAAACAGTACAACTTAAGTTTTCATCCCATGCAAATATTTTGTGTCAAAGGGAAAAGTTAAATTAACGTTTGGAAACTGATGAAACCGACATTCACAATAGTTTTTCGTTGTTTTGTCCTAAAAATACCACAAAATCAATTGCTTTATCCTAAAAATACTGTGACAATAAGTCTGCTTCTTGTTTACTTGTAATTCTGTGTTCCCTGAAGATTTTGAGATACCTATGGTTCCCTACAGTCATCTAATATCCACAGACCTTCTCAATATTTTCTTCAAAAATGTTTACATACTGCATAATTGCATGTGCTATACTTTTACATGACTGACAGTGCAGCCGATTTGTTTACACTAGCATCACCACAAACACATGAGTAAACGTGTTGCATTATAACATTCTGTCATGACAGCTGTGACATCATCAGGCAACAGAAATTTTTTAACTTCATTATAAGCTTATAGAACCACCGTGATATATGGGGTCCATCATTGACCAAAACATTGTTGCAGTGTTTGACTATACTTCTAAAGTCATCCATCTATAATACATGACTTTTCTGTGTGTATTATATTTTCTATTGCCAGGAAATAGATTCACACATATGTAGCGTTTGAACCAACTGCATACCTATGAATCATCTGTAAATATTAGGAACAGGTTTTTATTATAGGATTTAGAATTTGGACCCTTTTAAATTTTTGAAAATTATTACAATATTAATCAAATAAATTATACTGCTTAATTCCTACAGTTGTCAAAGTCCTCACATAACATAGCATAACATGAAAACCAGTATTTGTCTTGCTTTTGCTTTATGTATGTTTCTACTTATTAGATACCAAAAAATTTTAGACAAAAGTTATATATACTCTTGTGATAAACAAAAACGGATTTCAAGTGCTATACAGTAACTCGTTATTCTTCCTGACCTTTTTTTTTTTAGACCGCAACCTCTGCCTCCTGGGTTCAGGCAATTCTCCTGCCTCAGCCTCCTGAGTAGCTGGGATTACAGGCACGTGCCACCGTGCCCAGCTAAGTTTTTGTATTTTTAGTAGAGATGGGGTTTCACCATGTTGACCAGGATGGTCTCGATCTCTTGACCCATGATCCACCTGCCTTGGCCTCCCAAAGTGCTGGGATTACAGGCTTGAGCCACCGCACCCGGCCCTCTTCCTGACTTCTTATTCAATTTCATCTTGGGCACTCAAACTGAAGGATGACATTTGACATGAATTAGACTTTTGTGACATTGACTACTCTAGCTGGAAAAGCCAAATACTTTGGAGAATAAAATTATACTGAGAAAATCTATGAGATCAACTTATCTCTCTACTGATGTCAGTTCAAGCTCTAATTCCTTAGGGAAAACATCTTTTAAAAGAGGCCCTCATTATTATTTTAGTACAAGGATGCCAAAAGACCTTATTTCACGCAGTGGTAATCCAAGAAATGCGATAGTATGTTTTGTTCAAACTAGGTTTGTTTTCGTTTTTTGTTCATTTGTTTTTTAGATGGAGTCTTGCTCTGTCACCCAGGCTGGGGTACAGTGGTGTGATAGAAGTCAAGCAGTTCTCCTGCCTCAGCCTCCCGACTGGCTGGGATTATAGGCACCCACCATCACACCGACTAATTTTTGTATTTTCTGTAGAGATGGGGTTTAACCACGTTAGCCAGGTTGATCTCGAACTCCTGACCTCAAGTGAAACGCCCACCTTGGCCTCCCAAAGTGCTGGGCTTACAGGCACAAGCCACTGTGCCCGGCCAGGTATAAAGTTGAAGAAATGCTTTTTTGACGTAAACTATAAAATATTGCCTCACATTAGCAATGTTATTGTTATTGAATTATTGTGCTTCTGAAATTACTACTTAGTCATTACGTAGTATCTTTTTTAAGAACCTGCTAGATTCAGTTTTAGACATGTGTCAGACACTAGTATTAATATTCATAAATGGCTCAGTCACTTTCTTTACCATGATGCAAATCTAGATCCAAAAATTAGCTTGTCTTAGTCAGGATAAACTAGATTGCACTGACATAATGAATAAACACCTAACTCTCGATTTTTAATGAAAGGTCTATTTTTGGGCGATGGCATAGATACAAAGCTGGTAGACTGGGGGCTCTCTTCCACAAAATCACAAAAGGACTTCAGTGCAAAGAATCGCCATTTCTGGCCGCAATGTTGGAACGTGGGAACTTCACAGTCACTTGGGCAGAATAGACTGCATGAGGATCTCACACTCACGGGGGCCATGCCAACCAAATGTCACATCTTGCAGCCCACTAGTTGCAACTAGTCTTGTGACTTATCAAATCTCTAGGTTGTGTAGTCTTCCTTGTGCCTGAATGGAGAATTGCATTTTAGTAACCCATAGCAGCCGTTAACAGATTTCTATGTTTGTTATGCTCTAAAAGAATTGCAATGACTTATAGTGCCTACTTTCTAGAATTTCTGTAGGATTAAATCGGTTAATATGTGTAAAGCAAATTGGGTCTGGCACATAGTATGCACTACAACCTATTTGTATAATTATTTTACTAATTAGTAATACAGTTGTCCTACTTATCCATGGGGGATACATTTCAGACCCCAGTGCCTGCCTAAAATCATGGATTGTAGTCCTAAACTGTGTATACATTACAGAGGATTTTATTTCCCATGTATACAAAACTTTGATAAAGTTTAATCTATGAATTAGGTACAATAAAAGATGAAAAATAATAACTAATAATAAAACAGAAGAATTATACCAATATACTGTTCAGAATTTCACAGAGAGAAGATTCATTCTTACCACGGATCTTTGAATCACAGCATGTAAGTTTTCTCTTTCTTTACTAAGTTGAGAGCATTCCCCTTTTCACTTAAAGCACTTTAGGGCTTCTCTGTAATATATCCCATGTTGTCACCATATCACTATAATTGTGCCTTGGGGCCATTATCAAATAAAATAGGGGTTGCTTGAAGCCCTGAGATTCTGCCACAGTCGATTTGATAACACAGAGTGCTACTAAGTGACTAACAGGCAAGCAGAGTAGACAGTTTGGATTTGCTGTTCAGGTCCCTGAGGGTTGGATAGTGTACGATTTCAGAATGCAATTTAATACTTAGAAATTGTTTATTTCTGGACTTT
This sequence comes from Leontopithecus rosalia, assembly GCA_028533165.1. NCBI lineage: Eukaryota > Metazoa > Chordata > Mammalia > Primates > Cebidae > Leontopithecus > Leontopithecus rosalia. The sequence continues at coordinate 8,118,258 of CM052649.1, forward strand.
CCGTCGGGCCATTGTTGGCCGCTGGTAACTGGAACCAAGGAAAGCAAAACTGCAGATAAGAAGGACTCCTGTAATAGTGGTGGTGGTGGCAGTGGCAGGGACGCTAGTAACAGTTACATTTGCAGTAGTAGCGGCAGTAACGATATTGGCAGTAACAACAGCAGCAGGAGTAATGGCGTAGTCATAGTGAGGACAGCAGTGTCAGCAGGAGCACTAGTAGCAGCAATAGCGGGGATAGCAGTAGCAGTAATAGTAGCAACAGCAGTAGTTGTAATAGAAACAGTGGTGAGGACAGTGGTCATAGTAATAATAGTAATTGAAGCAGCAGTAGCAACAATAGTAACATTAGTAGCAAGAGTGGTACTGGCCCCCTCATTGCTTAGCTGAATTCACAAAAATGGGCATATACATCAAACTAAATGTTGATCATGTGAATTTCATGTTACATTTTAATTGTATCCCATTGATTATACTATAAATAATTCTCTTAGAAATTTAGTAAAGATATAGCTATTTTAACCTTTTTTTTAAGTGTTGAAGTGGTTCATTCTACTATAATAGCACTTTATATGCTCACATGAGTGTTTTCATCTCCTCTGGGGTAGCTACAATCTTAGGCACTGGAGCCAGAGGCTTTGCTTCAACCTCCACCGTTTCTGAATTTTCTCTTTTTCTTAGTTTTAATACGTAACTCATAACGGTATGCCTTGTAGGATTTTTTAGGATTCAATGAGTTAATATGCATCAAGGTGACAGAAGAGTGTACATCCTGGAATAATTGTTCACTTAGAGCTGTTAGGGTCCCTTCATGGTGCTTCTGTCCCATGCTATCTATTTTCACCAGACCCTTTTTCCCTTAATCAGACATCAAACATTTTTTTATCTTTGACCTGATGGATTGATTGCTTTTAGGTTCAAGCTGTCATATTTCATAATCCATTTCTCATGCATTTTGGGTAATTTTTATTGTTTATGCCAAAGTCCTTCAGTCTTGTAAACAATGAATATATTTCCAGTGTTTCTTTGCTCAATACATGCATTTAATGTTATTTTTCCCTAATTTATTTGTATTTTCTTAATAGCTAATAAAGTACAGTATCTTTTCATGTCCCTGTTGACAATTCATGTATCTCTCCTCTAATGTGTCTTTTTTATTATTATTATACTTTAAGTTCTGGGGAATACTTTAAGTTCTGGGGGACACGTACAGGTTTCTTACGAAGGTATACATGTGCCATGGTGGTTTGCTGCATCCATCCCCCCGTCATCTACATTAAGTATTTCTCCTAATGCTATCCCTCCCCTATCCCCCCAAACCCTGCTATCCACCCACTAGACCCTTCCTCACGACAGGCTCTGGTGTGTGATATTCCTCCTCCTGTGTCCATGTGTTCTCATTGTTCAACACCCACCTATGAGTGAGAGCATGCAGTGTTTGCTTTTCATTTCTGAAATGAAATGAATGTTTGCTGAGAATGAGTTTCCAGTTTCATCCATGTTCCCACAAAGGACATGAACTCATCCCCTTTTATGGCTGCATAGTATTCCATGGTGTATATGTGCCATATTTTCTTTATCCAGTCTATCGTTGATGAGCATTTAGATTGGTTCCAAGTCTTTGCTATTGCAAACAGTGCCACAATAAACATACGTGTGTGTGTCTTTATAGCAGAATGATTTCTAATCTTCTGGTTATATTCTCAGTAATGCAATTGCTGGGTCAAATGGTATTTCTATTTCCAGATCATTGAGGAATAGCCACATTGTCCTCCATGATGGTTGAGCTAATTTACACTCCCACCAACAGTGTAAAAGCGTTACTATTTCTCAGCATCCTCTCCAGCATCTGTTGTCTCCTGTTTCTTTAATACTTGCCATGCTAACTGGCATCAGCTTTTCTCATTTTGATTTTTTTCTTCTCATTATTAAATAGTAAAAGTTTTCTATATATTCTTGATACTACATATATTCTGAATACTATATATTCTGGATATTTTAGCTGGTGGTACATCCTCTCTTTTTACTTTTGTTATCTTTAAAAGTGCACACATTTTTATGCATTTCTTTTAATGTTTATAATTTATGCATTCTAAGAAAATCTGAGTGCCTCGAGGTCACAGTTTGTTTTATGGAAGTCTTGTAATTTAAGGCTTTACATTTACAGTTAGGTTCCTGATCCACTTAAAGTAAATGAATGTTGTGGAACTGGTTGCTCATCCACCTGTTACCACACGTAAGCATAGCCTATTATTCTAACCCAGTTTTTTGAAAAAAAATCTGTATCATTTTGCTATACTGTTTTTTTATGTAACATTTGATGGAGTTTTTGTGACTGTTTCCTCTTTTGGTTCATTTTGTCTTCGTTCGTTTATTATCATCGTATGGCTTGTGGTTGTATGTTCTTTTACCACATGTTCAGGAATTACATTAGAGATTACAAGGTACCTCTGCATAGAGGGGCACACAGCAAAGCACAAGCTTGCTCTGCTCAGCGTTGCTCTGCTCAGCGTTGCTCTGCTCTGGAGGAGTTTGGCCTCTCTCAAGCATGAGTTGCCTACTACTTTGGTTCCAACTATACCTTTGGCATAAAATCCTAGAACAGCAGTCTTTGAGTAGATCTCTTCACATTAATAAAACTTGACACCTGTTCTAAATTTTCTTTCACAAAGGCTGAATCCATTTACTCTATCACCGAGGTATATAGCAGAAAGTATATTTACTTATAAAGTGATTAGCTTCTTTTTTTTCTTGTAGCAATATAGGTCATAAATGTATATGTACAAAATTGAAGGAGTGATTCTGTCTACAAGAAAATTATTCTATATATTAGGGAGAAAATATAGTGGGCAAGAATCCTTTTTAGCTTAATAAAAAAAGATAAACTAATGGCTTTTCCTTGATGAACTCCTAGCAACATATCAGTATCACTATAAATTTAACACTAGACAGTATATTAAAGAATAATATTACAGAGGATTTATACTTTCACTTATATCACTTGGCTGTGAGAAAAAGTAAACCTTTGTTTTGTGCCTTTCACTGTTTTGTGTAGATTTTCACATCAAGGCATAAATGATGTGTTTTCATAGACTGTGCATGATTTGAGGTGTGAAACTCAACTTATTCCCATTTACATGTAACAGCTCCCAGTGTGCTGTTAGTACTTAATAAAAAATGTGCTGAATGAATGTTTTATAAAGAATCTAAACTTTGCAACATCAGCAAAATCTTTGATCTAAATTATGCCATCATCAGAACTGCCTTTTCTGAAAATTTTCTGATGAGTGACAAAGAGAATTCCCTTCTGTTGATCAAGACTTTATTGGTGCATTTAACATATGGAGAGACCTGGACTTAGCTGCACATGTCAGTACTGAATAAAAGTAATCGAAAAGAATCATATAATTTGTATTCTCAATTATTGTTTAAATATACATTTTCATATATTTTCTAATTTCAGAGTCTTATGTTGCTAGTACAGCTAGTATACAAATAAGAATAAATTATTATTTTTATAGTATCAAATCTGAGACTTACTTAAAAATTTTTGGCAATTTGCCATGATCCCTGCCTTATGCTCCAGGGATCTATGAAGCATGGGTATGTGTGATTCTGAGAACAAACTGGTTCCTGCAAACGTGGAGAGATGACTGTTTGCACATACTCTACAATGTAGCAGAGAAGCCTGAAGAAGTGTTTGCCTACTTCCCTCATGTGTCTTAGTCAAGATTCTCCTTGCACCGTAATAAGAGCCTTTTGACCCAGTTGGCCTTGGGGTATTAAATATGTCTGCAAAGTTTCAGGCACATCCTCACAAAGGTTCTCTGTAAGTACACTTTTTTTTTACAGAGCAATGGAGCCCAAAGTATTGATAAAACTATTAATCAAAATGTCATTCCTTCAAATTTTAAATTATGGTATTCAATATTCTTGTGACAGTTACAAATTTTAAAGACCTAAACTTCATATTTTTAGATGAAAACATCTCAAGAATTCTCAACAACTAAATGTCCCAAGGGATGAAAATTTTCCAAGCTATAAGCATTCTGTTGAATTAAGATAAAACTATGGTAGGCTTTCAGGGGAAAATCTCTTACAAACAACTATCCCAGCAATGTTAGGGATGACTGTTTCTGCCTCAACAACTTGGTCACCATTTATTCTTTTGCTTATCCAGGTAACAGTATAGTTATATATATATATGGCAAGTTAAGAGATAACACAGCATACACCCAGCAAAAATATTATTTGAACTTGTAAAATGCAAAGCTATAAGCCATGGAATATATGAAGTAGAGGGAAACAAAAGCAATATTACCAAATATAGTATCTAATGCTTTTCCTGAGGAACTGAGGGTACTTGTCCATATGTCTGAAATTTGTTAATTTTGTGTGAGTTAATACACTTTTTAAATTAATTTAGGTTATGTACAATGCATACAGTTTAGTGTATAATGTTTATTCACTTAATTTTTTATGTGAACAGTCTTAGTGCATCAATACCAATAAATAATTTGAACAGATATGGAAAGGGTATTTCATTCATTGTTTTCATTGGCTTCATCTTTTTATTCATTCACCCATTCATTCATTTATATTACTTCTGCATATTTTATTTCTGTTCTGAATCACTTTAGAGTATGTTTTTGATGTCTCATGTTCTTCCCCCTTCCTCCTTAAATGTGTATTTCCTAAGAACAAAATGTTTCCATACCTAGCCACAGTATAGTTGTTAACTTCAAAAAATGTAATAGTGGCATGATAGTCTCATCTGACATTCCATATCCCAATTTACTTATTTGCCTCAATAGATTCATGTTTACTATTTTATTTTTCTCTGGTACTGCTCTAGTCTGGGATTATATATTGCTTTGTCATTCCTCCTTAATCTTCTTCAGTCTTTCAGACTGCATTTATCTCTTGACTGATATTTTAAATACAGGTCAGGTTTTTATAATTGCCTCAATATGAATGTGTGTGATCTACCCTCATGACTCAAGCTATGCATGACCAGCTGAATCAGACATGATGATATCCAATGCTCTTACTGGAGATGCAAATTTTGACAATCTGGTTGAGGAATTTCCTTGCAACTCTTGCAGTAAGAATCCTAGCTTTTTATATCATTGTTACATTTACTAATCTGCTCAGCTGCAATATGCACAAAACAATTTCAAGGTCACTGTACTTACATAAGTACAAAAAAGAAACCTAGCGATAAGAGGGGAAGAGGCAAGATTTATTTATGATCCAGACAAGGAGAAATCTTGGCTTCTGTGTGTTGGGTCACATTGCTAAATAAGTCTAATAATCTCCCTAATTAAAAACTACTAATACAAGCTTTTATGATGTAGAGTCTATACACTAATTTTCTTTGCCCCTCATTTTTATTATTTGTTTTAGAATATGTCATCTCATTGCACTACATTTATCTATATAGATGAATATGTTGGCTAACTCTTTAACAAACCATTTAAAACAAGAATCATTGATTTTGCTCATGATTCTGCAGGTGGGAAACTCAGTCTGGGCTCTATCTGGTAGTTCTGCTGATCTTTGTTACTGTGACTCACACCCAGTGGTCAGCCGGAGAGATGGCAGGTATTGACTGGTCCAGATGACATCATGCTTAACAGTTATATGGTGTTAGTTGGGGCAATAAGGGGTGATTGGATAATGTGTTCTTGTCATCCACCAGTCTGCACAGAGGTTGATTGCACTGAAGTAACAGTTTAAATTATTAAACTGTCTATTATTATTTAAAACAAGAATCATAGACAACTAGCAAAGTGTACAAGACCAGTTGAGGCCAGGGTTTGGGACTGACTCACCTTCATTCTCCTATATTTTATTAGCCAAAGCCTCTCAAAGGACTGCAGAAGGCAAGAGGTAGAAAACATACTCTACCCCTTGAAAAGGGACATGGAAAGTTAGGTTACAAAGCACAAAAATCAGAGAGAAGTGGAGAATTGTGGCTGTCTTTTCCATCTATCGGAAGACCTAAGTCTTTTTGAGAAAGGTTGTGACAAAATAAAATCAAATAATAAAAACCAAAAGGGACATTTTGTATATTATGCAAATCCATTGGTTTTTATTAAAATGATATGAAAAACCACATTTAGCTTTTTTGTATTTTTTATTATACTTTAAGAACTGGGGTACATGTGCAGATCTTGCAGGATTCTTACATAGGTATACACATGCCATGGTGGTTTGCTGCCTCCATCCCCACACCGTTGCCTACATTAGGTGTTTCTCGCAATGTTATCCCTCCCCAATCTCCCCACCCCCTGCTATCCCTCCCCTAGCCCCCCACCCCCAACAGAACCCAGAGTGTGATATGTCCCTTCCCGTGTCCATGTGTTCTCATTGTTCAATACCTGCCTATGAGTGAGAACATGCAGTGTTTGATTTTCTGTTCTTGTGTCAGTTTGTTGAGAGAATGATGGTTTCCAGGTTCATCCATGTCCTTATTTGTTTATTTTTAAGGTCAGATTTCTATAGCTAGACACAGAAATAGATATACAGAGATAGTTACAGATACAGATATACATATAGATACAGATAAAGATAAGATACAGATATAAATATAGATGCAAATTTTATAGAGATACAAATATAGATGTATAGAGAGATGCAGACACAGGTTATAGATACAGATATAGATATTGATATATCTTGTCAATGGAGAATATGCACCAGAGTGGGAAATGTTGAGAATGTGTACCACAGCGGGAAACACTGCAGGATACCAGTCTGAGCAGAAGAAAGAGAATTAGTTGCCCCACAGATCTAGACTTAGATAAAACCCAGGAAACTTCCATCACAACAGATTTTAGGCAACCTCTGTGGAGAATACAAGCTGGCCATTTCTTACATGAGAAAGTAAAAACAATGAGGTAGTTTCTATCGGCTGCATCTTTATAATCCATAAATTGGGAGGCAAAGAAATCTGCTGAGACTGAAAGGAAGAGGACAATGCTAAGAGTTTGAAGAAAGAGGCGAAGATGTGGAACAGCCAAGGTAGGGCCGGGAAAGCAAATGCACAAGGAAAGTGTTGTGAGACTGCTGGCTGATGTTGAGCATCCATTTGAGACTATAGTCATAAAGGGAAAAAGAAATCAGTCAGTAGGATTAAATTTTTCATTTTTTTTTAATTGTACTTCAGGTTCTAGGATACATAGGCAGATCATGCAGGGTTGTTGCATAGGTAGTTACATGGCAAGGTGGTTTGCTGCCTCCATCCCCCATCACCTGTATCTGGCATTTCTCCCCATGTTATCCCTCCCCAACTTCCCCACCTCCCAATGTCCCTCCCCTAGCAGGCCCCAACAGACCCCAGTGTGTGAATCTCCCCTCCCTGGGTCCATGTGTTATTGTTCAATACCTCCCTATGAGTGAGAACATGCAGTGTTTGATTTTCTGTTCTTGTGTCAGTTTGATAAGAATGTTGGTTTCCAGATTCATCCTTTTGCTGCTCACTTGCAGCTTCTAAGAAGGTGTGGTTTAATTCACATTGGTAATTGTTGGGGTTTTATTAGGTGATGGAGAATAAAAGCAAAATGTGAAGTAGTTAAAGATATTAATGGTAAGCTTAGTGCAGTGCCAGACAAAATGACTCCAGTTGGCCAAGGAGGAATCTGGGATATGAGGGAATAGTGGACAATGACAGATGCAGCAATGCTGAGAATTTGATGTGGTTCTCAGCATAAGGATTTGAGGTTGTTCAAACATAAGTGGGCTGGAGGGACAGGGGGAGATGGGTATCAAAATATCAGCATGGAACAATTCCTAATGATGACAGAGGCTAAAAATGTGGCTGAGATGGGAACACTGGAAAGAGACTTGGAGTTGAGGTTAGAAAGTAAGAATCAGATAAGTAAGAAGCAGATAAATTCATAATAAAGGGAAGAAAACAGCCTAAAAAGGCTGAGAATACCCAAAATCAGAACCTCTCTCCCTCTACAGGGGATTGCAGTTCCGTATCAGCAACGGAACAAGCCCTGATGGAAAAGGACTGTGTCCCATTATCTGAAGTAGGCTTTAGAATGTGGATGATAAGAAACTTCTGGGAGTTAAAAGAACTTGTTATCACCCAATGTAAAGAAACCAAGAACTTTGAAAAAAGGTTTGACGAAATGCTAAAAAGAATAGGCAATATAGAGAGGAATATAAATGAACTAACGGAGTTGAAAAATACAACACAAGAACTTAGTGAAATATGCACAAGTTTGAATAGCCAAAATGATCAAGCAGAAGAAAGGATATCAGATGTCGAAGACCAACTCAATGAAATAAAACGAGAAGATA
>CM052649.1:8127067-8152032 GCA_028533165.1 Leontopithecus rosalia
CAGACCCATTTTATATCCAAAGATACACAAAGACTCAAAACAAAGGGTTGGAGAAAGATTTACCAACCAAATGGAGAGCAAAAATAAAGAAACAAAAGGCAGGAGTTGCAATTCTCGCATTTTATAAAATAGATTTCAAAGCAACAAAGATACAGTGGTAAAAGGATCAATGCAACAATAAGAGCTAACGATCCTAACATCCAGATACATAAGACCCATAAAGAGATTTAGACTCAATGAGACAGAAAATTAATAAGGATATCCAGGACTTGAATTCAGATCCAGAACAAGTAAACTTAATAAATATGTATAGTGCTCTCCACTTTAAATACACAAAATATACATTCTCCACTTTAAATACACAAAATATTGATCAGCCATTATTAATAACCATTCTTAGAATTAAGCAATATTCCTGTTCTCTCTCCCTCTTTTTCTTCCTCTTTCTTCCCCTCCTTCTCTCCTATTAATAAACTTCTGCTCTAATCTCTTTCTTTCCCCCCCCAAAAAAAAAGCAACTGGAGAAAGACATAAGGGTGTTATTTATTCTCCTCCCCCCTCCTCAAAAAAAAAAAAAATTCTTGGAAACATGAACTATGATATTAGATTAGCTCAAAAACTCTTGCAATTCTTGTTATATTCATACCCTGAAAGAGTACATTTGTGAATAGATCAGAAATAGCATGTCTGTGGTTTATATTTGAGAACTTTGGTAGAGTTTGGCAGAATGGGGGAGAAAACTTGGAATAACTTATTATAGTAAGGCAATATGTGAGGTTATTCACACTAACTTGTGGAAGAAGCAAAAGGCCATCACAGATACTTACTTTGCTCTGCACATGAAAATTTTCTTTACCATTTTTGATAAACTTTAGCCTACGGATAATTATATTGGTTAATACTAATCCAACGTTCTAAAGAATTCATTTTTGCAGTCATTTCTGTGATTTCGCAGCCAAAATCGATTTGGTTATTTCTTTACCATGACATAAGTGAGAGGTTAAGCTCGTTTACAATGAGCTCCATAACAGTCTAAATTTTAAAAATCACATCGTCTTCACTTAAAAAATTCACTCTAATTTTGTCATAAAAGCATATATCCAAAAGTTATTTTACATAAATAGAAGAAACAATTTGGCTCTTGAATGTCTTTACATGAAGAATAAACTAATGGAAAAATAAACATTTTCCAAAGGGTATAATTGCTGTTGTCCATTTCCCCGGAGGACCGGCTGAATGTTCCTACTCTAAACGTACTTTGTTATGCATAACATATTGCTACTGTATCTTCTGAAAGTCAGAGAGCTTTTGTTACCCAGGCTGGAGTGCAATGGCATGATCTCGGCTCACCGCAACCTCCGCCTCCTGGTTCAGGCAATTCTCCTGCCTCGGCCTCCTGAGTAGCTGGGATTACAGGCACGCGCCACTATGCCCAGCTAATTTTTTGTATTTTAAGTAGAGACGGGGTTTCACCATGTTGACCAGGATGGTCTCAATCTCTTGACCTTGTGATCCACCCGCCTCAGCCTCCCAAAGTGCTGGGATTACAGGCGTGAGCCACCGCACCCGGCCCAATAAACTTTTTAAAGCAGCTTTGAGCTCACAGAAAAACTGACAGAAAGATACAGAGATTCCTCATATACTCTCTGACACATACATGCCTAGGCTTCTGCATCGTCAATATCCCACACCACAGTGGCACATTTGCTGCGATCAGTTAACCTACATTGCACATCAGGATCACCCAGAGTTTACATTTGGGTTAACCGTGCATGTTATACACTCTGTGAGTGTGGAAAAGTGCATGATGATATGCATCCACCATAGAGTGTCACACACAGTAATTTCACTGCCCTGAAAATCCTCTGTGCTCCACTTTTATACTTTGTTTCTCTGCTTTTATTTTTCATTGAATATATTATAATTTCAAACAGGTTTAATTTTAACTTGGCAATAATTACCAAATATTTTACAGTCAAACATCACAAATCATTTCCACCCACATATAGTTTATAATCAAAGAAGATTCACCTTTTTCTGATAATCATTTGCTGACTGGCTGATGTGAAGAGAGGCCTCCTTTTTAAATTCAGTGCTAACCTTAGAGAATCAACCATGTTTCCGAGTTCACATTTGCATGGTGCTGTCATCCATGTGCCTGAACTTTTAAAAGATAAATAAAAGAAGGCAAAATAAAAAGTAAAGGAGACAACGCCTGTCTCAGTGTTTAATTGCAATGGAATCATATGCATATGATAGAACATTTAAAAAGAGAGAAACACGCTAAGAAACACAGTGGCATCATATTAAATCCCTTTTCCATGAGAAAAATATAACTGCTTCCCACTGTTAAATTTTGTGTTGCATTTTTTGCCTAGTAACACAGCATATTTATATATGCTCACATATACATGCATGCACAGACTTATACAAACCTGAGAGGACAGTCTGACATTTGTAGGGTTATATTTACTGATTGCACATATGCTATTTTCCATTTATCTGTCGTATTTTTCTGTTATTTCTTTTTTCTAAATAATGGCTTATACTCCCTCAAATATTATACGCACACACAAACCAACGTGAGCCTTTCAGCATCCTGTTCCTGCCATGTTGGATGATCCACGTGATGGTAACTGGGTTACAGCCTTTGCTCTCCTGCCTGTGAGGAGCCATATTATCCCAAAATTTGCAGCATCTGCCATCTAACCCATAGACATATGGGCCCTGCTTTCTAAGGATGCTGTGTCTCTTTTCATCTTCCTAACCTCAGAAGCACATCCCAAGTTAAATTTGTGACTTCAGAATACTTTGCCCTGTGATTGGTGTCCCTAAGTGAGGGTGACCAAGTGAGGCCACATAAAGAGAAATACTAGGATTTATCCCTATCTTGTTTCTGCCCTGGACAGCATGCTTTAGCAGAGAATCTACTCATGATACTAAGGATGGAAGCATAAAATCTCTCATTACAGTAATAGTAAAGAGTATTGTTATTGATGTCTAGCTGTAAAGAGTGTTATTTAGGATGTAGTTTAGATTTTGTAGGCCTCAAGTGATCAATTTTCATAAAAACATGATGTTTTTCATTGTAAAATCTGTACTTTGTTATTTTCTATTACAGTAATTTATTTGCTTCACTAATGATACGTTTAGTACAAATCTAATCTTCTTTCTCTCTCTCTCTCTTCGTCCCTTTCTCTTTTCTTCTTTCTCTGACTTTCACAACACCTTCTTCACCCGGCTACCTTTAACACTGAGCCCTTAGACATTCAACATTCCTGGGGAAGTAGATCTTTCCACTTCAGTGGACAGGAGCTGTAGAAAAAAGACGTTTCTGTAACAGGTCAGAGAAGTGAGTGAGTCAAGTAATTTGACAAAGAACAGGAGTCCCTGTTCATCAGCCTGTGGAGATACTAGCAGCTCCTTATCTCTCTGCAGAATGGTGGACCAGGGCTACGCCAAGATTTGAACCAAAAGGGGTCATTTCATACTGCCTTCAGCCGAGAAGCTCCTCCCCAAATGTAGCACACCTTTTTAACTTCTCAGAGATAAGAGCAGAAATAAGAGAAAGGAAATATACCAGTAGTAAGAAACAAGAAGAGTCAAAAGCAATACTTTAAAAAAGTGTTTAATTACTTGCACTCCCTTTTCTTGACTATTATGCATTAATGATATGCTATCAATTTTTTTTTTTTTTACTTTTTAGAGACAGGGCTCCCTCCATTGCCCAGGCGGAAGAGCAGTGGCACAATCATAACTACCTGTAATCTCAATCTCCTGGGTTCGATGACCCACCCACCTCAGACTCCTCAGTAGCTGAGACTATACATGCGTGTCACCATACCAAGCTAATTTTTTTCCAAGTTATTTTTTGCAGAGATAGGATCTCACTACATTGTCTAGGCCAGTCATGAATGCCTATCCTCAACATAATATTCTTAATGTTCACAGTATGAAAGGCTTGTAGAATGTATACAAAATAAATTGTAGTGACTTTACAAAAATACATGTTTGAGTTTGAGTTTTTTGTTTGTTTGATTGTTTGAGACAGAGTCTCACTCTGTTGCCCAGGCTGGAGTGCAGTGGCATGAGCTCCACTCACTGCAACCTCTGCCACCCAGGTTCAAGCGATTATCCTGCCTCAACCTTCTAGTTAGCTGGGATTACAGGCACCCGCCATCACACCCTAGCTAATTTTTATATTTTTAGTAGAGACGGGTTTTCACCATGTTGGCGAGGCTGCTCTCAAATTTCTGACCTCAGGTGATCTGCCTGCCTTTGCCTCCTAAAGTGCTGTGATTACAGGTGTGAGACACCATGCCCAGCCTATGTTTGAACAATATTTATAATTAACTGGAAGAAGAAAACGTAAGAACTATCTAAAGTTATGTGACAAATGTACATACATTTATTAAATATTTTACAGATCAGACTGCATATGATGAACCCTGATCTGTATATAAAAATTCATCTTGACAACTTTGTAAAATGCATCTCTGTTAAGTAGCTAACTTTCTGAATTCTGCTTTATGCAGTGTGTTTCGCTCATATATAGAGACCATGGGAAGATAGAGCTTGGCTTAAATATGCTGGTTTCTTTTGTCTACATTACCATCAGTTTAACGTAAAATTTAGAAGAAAAAATATATTAAGGTATAATATAAGTAGGCACTTAATGTGCCACACTTCCATCTAAAAACAAATTCAATATATAGAATGTCAGTCTTCAGGCATTTTCATATTGTCTGGTAGCACTTTTCTTAACTATAGCAATTAAAAGATTAGATTTGTTCTAAACATATCATTAATGAAGCAAATAAACTGCTGTATTAGTAAATAACAAAGGATAATATAAGAAACATCATTCCAAAACAGTGAATTTTCTCTTTAAAATTTTTAAATGAATAGATTTCAAAAATTTTAATATATTTTCTTTTTCTTTACATAAATTGAGGCATGTATAGACATCTCTTTTAGTGGAAATAATCAAATAATCTTTATTTAAAGCCTTGGAGGGCTCAGAAATGTCAAGACAAACATCAAATATTTAACAGATCCATGATGCAAAAGCAATTTCAGAGGCTTTTGAAATAGACTTTTGGCCTCGTGTGGAATCATCCTATTCTTAGGTGCCCTTTGGGTTATTACATTTGCCTTTCAGGTTTGTGTTTTTCTTGTGCTATTTGCTGGTATTTCTTGATACCACATGTTTTCCTCCTTAGAGGAATTGTTTCAGAGTTGTGCCCTGGCTTGACCAGCTGCATAGTCAAACCCAGTGTGAAAGAAGAGAGTAAGTAAAGACCAAATCTAACAGAAGAAACTTTAGAGCTGGGAGCATCTTATAACGACACATAGAAAAAGACATGCTCAAAAAAAAAATTAAAAGACACATTTTCAAAGGTGCACAGGAACCAACTGAAAGAGCTCCAAAGGATCAAAACTGGAATGATTTCAACAATAAAGAAACATTGGATAATAACCCAAAATATAAAATCAATATCCATAAATACACTCTGATATAAATAAGTAATACAATAATTGAATAAAATGGAAAAGACAAATCTTCCAAACAGAAACAAATCCAAATAATTCATGTTAATGCTGTGCTCTCAAGAAAGCAGAGCAAAACTGTCATTCCTTAGGTGTGGACTGTGCATAGTAACTTCCAGCCAAGGAATACAGAATGACAAGAAGAGAGAAGAGAGTGACTGAACATTTCAGAAACTCAGTAAGTCCAGCATCCACAGGGATGGGTCATGTTAATATTATGTACCCTTGATAAGATGTGATAAGAAAGGCATGTTACCTCTCTAGCCTTCATCAGAAGAGTCAAGAACCCCTGTCTAACCTTGAGAAAGTGTTAGGCATACCCAAACGGAAGGAAATTTTACAAACTACCTGACCAGTAATCCAGAAGTATCAAGGTCGTAAAGAACAAAATATGTCATGAAGTCTTTACCAGGGCTAATGTCCAAAGTGGTATTTCCTACATTTTCTTCTAGGCTTTTAATAGTTTTACTTCTTACCTTTAAGACTGTAATCCATCTTTACTTAATTTTTGTATATGATAAAAGGAAGAAATCCAGTTTCAATCTTCTGCAGACAGCTAGCAAGTTATCCCAGCACCATTTATTCAACAGGGAGTCATTTCCCTCTTGCTTATTGTAGTTGACTTTGTCACAGGTCAGATGAGTGTAGGTATAACACCTTATTTCTGGATTCTCCTATCTGTTACATTGATCTATGTCTGTTTTTGTACCAGTCCCATGCTGTTTTGGTTACTGTAGCTTTGTAATATAGTTTGAAGTCAGATCGTGTAAGGCCTCTGGCTTTGTTCTTTTGCTTTGGATTGCTTTGGTTGTCTGGGCTCTTTTGTGGTTCCAAATATGTTTTTAAATAGTTTTTTTCTAACTTTGTGAAAAATGCTGTTAATAATTTGACAGAATACTCCAAAACCAATTGCAACAAAAAGAAAATTAATGATGGTGCTTAATTAAACTAAAGAGATTATTCATAGCAAAAGAAACTATCAACTGGGTAAACATATACCCTACAGAGTGGAAAAAATAATATTTACAAACTATGCATCTGACAAAGGTGTAACATCCAGAATCCACAAGGAACTGAAACAAATCACCAACAACCCCATTAAAAATTGGCAAAGGAAAAGAACAGAGTCTTCTCAAATGGAGTGTCATGTGGTCAACAGCATAGGAAAAAAATACTCAATTTCACTAATCATTAGGGAAATGCATATCAAAACCACACTGAGATATTATTTCATACCAGTCAGAATGACCATTAATAAAAAGTCAAAAAGTAACAGATGCTGATGAGATTGTGGAGAAAAGAGAACATTTATACACTGTTGGTGGGAATATCAATTAGTTCAACCACTGTGGAAAGCTGTCTTGAGAGTTTTCAAAGAACTTACAGTGGAACTACCATTCAACCTAGCAACCTCATCACTGGGAATATAAACTGTTCTACCATAAAGACACATGGACGCATATGTTCACCATGTGCACACAGCAAAGTTGTGGAATCAACCTAGATGCCCATAAACAGTGGAGTGGATAAATGAAATATTGTACATGCACACCATGGCATAATATGCAACCATAAAAAGAATGGCATCATGTCCTTCCTTAGGACAACGTCCTTTGCAGCAACATGGCTGGAGCAGAAGGCCATTATTCTAAGCAAATTAGCACAGGAATGGCAAACCAAATACCACATGTTCTCATTCATAGGTGGTAACTAGACAAGAATTACACATGGACACAAAGAAAGGAAGAGTAGACACCAGCACCTGCCTCCAGGTGGAGGGTGAGAGGAGAGTGAGGATTGGAAAAGTACCTATCAGGTATTATACTGATTCTTGGGTGATGAAATTATCCATACACCAAACCCCCACAACCCACAATTTACCCATGTAAGAAACCTGCACTTGTACCCCTTGCACTAAAATAAAAGTTGGAAAGAAAGCATAAATAAATAAAACATAAACAAAATGAAACAAAGCAAAGAACATCTCAGATGCTATCACACACAAGAGGAGCCTGAGAACTAAATGTAATGTGATATCTGGATGGGATCCAGGGAGAGAAAGCCCAGAAACAACTGAAACAATGACATGAAGTGACTTTTGTGAAGAACCTGCTATTAATTCTGGTTTATTTGTTGTAACAAATGTAACATACTGTAATGTAAGTTCTAGTTATTGTTAACAGTATGCAAAACTGTGCTTGGGTGTACAGGAATCCTCTATATAGTCTTTGCAACTTTTCCTAAGCCTAAAACTATTCTAAAATTAATACTTTATTACAAAAACAGCCTCTTTTATCATATTTGTGTGTTAAGTATTATTATTTGTTATATAATCTTTTGTTTTAAATCATGAGTTCCCCAACCCTAACCTGCTGGAGAATTGCTAATATCTTTTTTAAAAATGAATTAATAGTTAGGAACTTTGCTCTATGTTGGATTTCCTTATAAAACTAATCTACCCGGATCCCATATTTAGAGATTCCAATTTATTTGCTCTTGTGTGTGCTTGGACAACAGGATTTTTAAACACACTCTAGAGATTTTGGTGTACAGCCAAAGCTGGGAAATTCTTCTTTTTCATAATCTACATTGCAGATGTTAGCAGTGTCCCCACCTCCTCAAAATGTGAAGAGCTAATCAATTGTATCAGTGTCTCTAGAGATGCTTGTTAAGCATGTAGCTTTCTGGTTTACATCCAGAAGTCAGAATTATCGTCCTTTTCTGGCCAGCAGGGTGGCTAACAGAAAGAAAAATACATCTAAAAAATGAGAAGATAATAAAGAGGGAGAAGAAAGAAGCAAAGAAAAGTAACTGGGAACTAAATCTTACTGGGTTAATGATTAATTGTCTGGCAAACATACTTTCAATAGTTTGTCGTATTAAATTCTCACAACAATCCTTGTGAGTTGGTATTGTTATTGCCACTTTACAAATGTGGAAAGAGACTCAGTGATGCTTAACAACTTGCCCTGAATCACTTAGAGATTTCAGTGCACTTGGGTGTAGAAAGTGCACACACACAAACACTGTCGTCCCCAGGATACCAAAATACAGAGATACTTTAGTCCCTTATGTATATTTGCGTATAACTTACACACATCTTTTTATATCCTTTAAATCCTCTCTGGATTACTTATAATATCTAACACAATAGAAATGCTATGTAAATAGTTGTTATATTTTGTTGTCTATGGAATAATGACAAGAAAATAGCCTGTACATGTTGAGTACAGATGCAACCATCTATTTTTCTTTTTCTAGTATTTTTGACCTGGGTTAGGGAACCCATGAATCTAGAAAGCTGCATGTATTTGCTTTCTAAAATAATGTTCCGCTTAATATAACCATAACAATGTGGGCATCCGCTGTGTATTTCCTAGCTATTCATGTTGCTTCTATTTTGCCAGGAGTTTCTCCTAGAGCACTTAGAAAGAACTGCCAGATTCATCTGATTTGTACACGTCAGAGTGGATTATTCCATGTAGAGTCTCTTACAGTGGCAGCTGTTTCCATAGTGATGAGTATGCGGGTCGATATAAGGAAATGTTGGTATGCAGATCCCAGTACCACACTCTGATAAATGACTAGGAAATAATATTGCTGTAAAGTCCAAACTCCAAAGTGTGAAATGAGAACATTCAATGATGCTATAGTGCAGCTGCTGGACACGACGTGCAAGTGAGAAACAGCAGGAAAATATACAATGCAATTTGGGAATACCGTGTGGTGAAACATTGTTCACTTAGGAGAGTCACCGTACTGTTGAACTTATCTGTACTGAAAACATGAAGAGAAATTCATATAAGAAGAACTAGACGCATTCTCCCATGACAAGGAGGAACACGCCCTACGTTGAAGGAAGAATCTGTTCCATTAACGAGTATCACTTGTGTCATGAAGAGAAATTCATATAAGAAGAACTAGACGCATTCTTCCATGACAAGGAGGAACACGCCCTACGTTGAAGGAAGAATCTGTTCCATTAACGAGTATCACTTGTGTTGCTGTATTAAAATCAGATAAAGGTCTTGACTACAGATGGTGAGAGTAAAATGAGTGAGGCAGGCTGTATAAACAGCCTCAGAGGGCGGCTCCATCACAAGCTGTATGAAAGGCGACAGGAAAGAAAGCACAATTCTTATGGATTTTGAGATAAGATTCAACAGGTCTCTGAATTTGCTAATTTTTCTGTGTAGAAAGAAAACAGTCTCAAAATGACCGAAAAGAAAGCCATCTGGGAAGAAGGGTAGTTACGGAGAATGCTAGGGTAGGAGAAATGAGAATAGAACTTCCTAAAACAGAAAATCTGCATCTGCGAAAATGTTTTCAGAAGAGAATAGGTGCTAAAGTGATTTTATTTCTATTTGCTTCATTTTCATGATTTTTATTTAATATTTTAACTGACAAATAAAAATCATATTTGTGAGGTACAATGTAATACTTTATATGTTTAAAATGTAAATGATTAAATCAGGCAAATTAGCTAATCCGTCATCTGATTTACTTTTTAGTTGCAGACCAGGTGTTCTGGTTCACTGCTGTGTGTATATTAATGTGTGATCTTGATCCTGAATTGAGACTCTGAGAATGTATGACAAATAATGACGGCCATCTACCAACTACAGAGCTGTGAACTGTTCACTCATTAACAGTTTATAAACAACAAGATGACATCCTACAGCTGATCTTTCTGCTCCAGAAGAGGTGGTCAGAAAGGATTACTATTCAGTTCCTCTCTTGGGAGGTCTGGTGTCATGAGCATGAGCCCTCCAGTAGGGCACTCCAGGACAGCTCTCCCTGTGCCCAGGGACAGACCAGCTCAGGGGCTGCCATCGAAGCTTCAGATGGTGCAAGGCTCTTAGTGTGTGTGAGTATGAGGAGTATGTGTGAGTATGTATGCGTGTGTGTGTGTGTGTGTGTGTGAGTTCCTGAGTATGTGAGTATGTATGAGTGTGAGTTTCTGAGTATGTGTATGTGTGTAAGTGTGTGTGTATGAGTTTCTGAGTGTGTATATGTAAAAGGGAGAAAGAAAGCAGCATCCAGTGAGAGAGAGAGAGACTTTCTAATCATCAGCTGTGATGGTGAAATTTATGTTTCAAGTTGACTGGATTGAAACAAGCCCAGAAAACTGGTCAACTTTACTTCTGGGTTGTGAGTGTATCTCTGGAAGAGATGAGCACAGGAATCAGTAAGAGACTAAGGAAGATCCACTCTTACCTGCTATTCCTGAGAGAAGTTGTCCTCCAGTACCTGGAGGAATCCAATAGAGAAAAAGGTAGAGAAAAGGCAAATTTGCTCTCTCTTCCTCACCTGGGACACCCACCTTTTTCCCCGCAGATATTGGCACTCCTCGGTCCTGGGCCTTCGGGTTTGAATTGGAACAATATCACTCACTTTTCTGAGCTCCCAGCTTGCAGGTTGCATAGTGTTAGACTTCTCAGCCTCCATGAACATGTGAGCCTATTCTTCAAAGTAAATCTCTCTCTCTATCTGTCTAACTATCTACCTATTTATCTGTCTATCTATCTATCTATCTATCTATCACCTATTTACCTACCTATCAATCTATCTATGTATAATCTATCTACTTACTTACCTACCTATGTATCAACCTATTGATCTACCTGCTTACCTGCCTATGTATCTATTGATCTATGAACCTATTGATCTACCTGCTTACCTGCCTACATCCTACTGGTTCTGTTTCTCTGGAGAACGCTGACTGAGCTATCATCAATATCTAGCTGCTTTTGTTTCATTAACAGCTTCCCTTCAGGTTTGGCTCCACTCTATCTTCAATTTATGGTCTGAATTTCCCTAGGCACCACCATGGAAGAACATCACTGACCCACTGTGAAAATTTGCTTAATACATTCAACAATTTGTTGAAATAACAAAAGTAATAAAAACACTCACTTATCTGCCGATTTGAACTGCTAACCTTACGAGAAATGTGCCATGGCTTGTCCATCCTCTTAGATGTTGTGCAAAAGCATTTGAAAAAATAATGTGTAATAATCTCACAGGAAATGTCATCAGCTAGGTATTATTAGAGTTTGTTCAGGTTGGATGTTTATCAGGTAGTTCACAATGCTGATTTGATCAAAAAGGCCTCCAATCCAATAGAATATAATTTAATTTGTTAAAGTAAGACACTTAGTCCTTATGTATTTATATTTAATATGCCCCATGGAATTTTGAACTTAAATTTCCTGACGGTAAAACATAAATCATTTTAGGCATCAACATTTTATGGAAGAAGTGTGCCATATGTGATTGCCCATGTCACTTGGTTTTAGGTGACATTTTGGTTCCAGTAGGTGGTGCCATGAGAGCATGATGGTAAGAGTTCCAGAAGGACCTTAGGTAGTTGGGGACTCTTGGAGTCATCGGAGGCGATAGAAAGTGTCCCAGAATTTCTGTGGGTCTGAATGTTTATGTTTTAAATGCTCCTGTTGTAGATTTTAAGAAAGTATGTTATTCAAAGTTTTTAACTTGTATGTTAAGTTAGGTATACCTGTGTTGATTTGTTATATAGGTAAACTGTGTCATGGGGGTTTGTTGCACAGATTATTTCATCACCCAGGTTTTAAGCCTAGTTAGTACCCATTATTCATTTTTCCCTGTTTCTCTCTCTTCCCACCTTCCAGGCTCCAAAGGACCCCAGTGTGTGTTGCTCCCTTCTATGTGTCCATGTGTTCTCATCATTTAGCTCCCACTTATATGTGAGAACATGTGGTTTTTGCTTTTCTGTTCCTGCATTAGTTTACTAAGGATAATGGCCTCAGATCCATCCATGTTCCTGCAAAAGACATGATCTTGTTCTTTTTTATGACTGCATAGTATTCCACAGTATATGTATCACATTTTTTAAATCAGGCCTGTCACTGATGAGCATGGAGGTTGATTCCATGTCTTTGCTATTGTGAATAGTGCTTCAGTGAATAGATGAATATATGTGTCATTATGAAAGAATTATTTCCGTTCCTTTGGGTATATGCCCAGTAATGAAGTTGTGGGATCCTGAGGTCCTTAAAGAGTGAGAGTCATGTCAAAGAACTATATTTTATGGCTAGTTGTGTTAGAAGTTTCTAATGTTGTAAAGTGTAAAAAACCAAATATTTTAAACAGTGTTTTCCTTATATGTAGCCTAAGGCAGGCTAGAGGTTTTCCTCATTTTGTATTCTGAACTGGAACTGAGGGATTGACTCTGGGAAGTCCTGCTGCTTTAATGAATTGAATGTTTGTATCCCCCTGGAAATTCATTTGTTGAAGCCCTAAACACCTAGACGATACCATTTGGAGGCAAAGTTCTTTGGAATATGATTAAATGTAGATGAAGTGAGGGGGATGAGGCTTTTCTAATAGGATTAATGCCCTTGTAAGAAGAGGAAAAGCCACCAGGGCTTTCTCTCTCCACCACGGTGCGAGAACACATCAAGAAGGTAGCCATCTGCAGGACAAGAAGTGAGCCTTCACCAAATTACTAGCACCTCTACCTTGGAATCAAATCTGCTAGCACCTTGACCTTGGAATTCCCAGCTTTCAGGACCTTGAGAAACAAATGCCTGCTGATTAAGCCACCCTGTATATGATATTTTCTTACAGTGTCTGCAGATGACTGCAGCACTGTTACATTAACTCAGCACATCCTAAACTTAATTCACAAGTTTTCAGCCACCTTAGCTCCCAGATCAACTGTCTGTTCACAAGAAATTTCCTACCCAGCGGAACATATTCTCAGGTACCTGCTCACAGCCTTTTGCACCTTTCTTTGTCTCTGCTTCTTCCTTTTCTCCTGTAATTCATTGCTTAATGTTTGCCTTTCTTACTCCCCCTGTCCTCCTGTCTCTCTTTTTACTTTCCTTTTCTATAATAATTATATCATTATACACTTTGCCCTTCATTATATCCTGGAAGATAAAAAAAATACTTTTACTTTAGTTTGGTTTGAGATTCTCAAAACTCATCTTTGGTGGGTAAGAAATGCATAGTCCCTATTGTCCAAATTAAGATCTGAACATCAGGAAAATCTTGGCCATTGATATGGTTTGGCTGTGTCCCTACCCAAATCTCACCTGGAATTGCAATAACCTCCATGTTGACACATGGAGGGTGGGACTAGTTGAAGATCTCTGGATCATGGGGGTAGGTTTCCCCATGCTCTTCTCATGATAATGAGAGAGTCCCATGAGATCTCATGATTTTATAAGCATCTGGTGTTCCTGCTGCTGGCACTCATTCTCTCTCCTGCAGCTCTGTGAAGACGTGCCTTCACCATGATTGTAAGTTTCCTGAGGCCCCCAGTGACATGCAGAACTTTGAGTCAATTAAACCTCTTTTCTTTATGAATTACCCAGGCTTGCATATTTACTCATAGCAGCATGAGCAAGGACTAATACATTAAATTGGTACCAAAGACTGTGACATGCTGCTGTAAAGACACTCTAAAATACGGAAGTGACTTTGGAACCGGGTAACAGGCAGAGGTTGGAACAACTTGGAGGCCTCAGAAGAAGACAGAAATATGTGGAAAAGTTGGGAACTTCCTAGAGACTTGTCGAGTGGCTCTCACCAAAATTCTGATAGTGATATGGACAATGAAGTTCAGGCTAAGGCAGTCTCAGATGGAGATGAGAACTTGTTGGGAACTGGAGTAAGGTCACTCTTGCTATGCAAAATGACTGGCAGCATTTTGCTTCTGTCCTAGACATCTTTGGAACTTTGAACTTGAAAGAGCTGACTTAGGGTACCTGGTAGAAAAATTTTCTAAGCAGCAAAGCGTGATCCCATGAAAGTGATGAAAGTAGCTGGATAGCCCCCAGTCAGAGCTGGCCCACAGTCCACTCCCGGCTGAGCCTGGTAGTGAGTACTCCACAGGCCAGGAGGGGCCACAAACTTGCTAGAGCATGAGTGTGGCTGCAGATTTACAGACCTGTACTGACGACCTGGAGATGTGAGCTGGACAGGGAGAAATACTTAGTGGGGCAGGCCATGTCACAGAGTAAGACTATAAGGGCGTATTTGGAGAGGAGACCAGGCTGGCACAATTGATTTTCCAACATCTGTGGTATGTTTTATTAACTCACACATTCTCATTTTGTGTTTTCTGTCTTCCAAAATGCTTATACCTGACAAGTGGTGATGCATCTGAGCACTAAAAGACCAAGGATTAGTTCAACAAAAAGCCACATGCAACAACATGGCCAGTGTAGTATCTTAGGAAGGAAGTTAGGATGTAGTGTGCACCTTGAATGAAAACTTGGTGGTAACAATTCAGTTGCTCAGCAACAGATGAGTGTTTAGTACATGTCAGACTGTCACGGGGGAAGTGAGCATCTTATTTCATGGAAAACGAACCACACATTAAAGAACAGACCTTTTTAAGAACAATGAATGTGTGTAAATTCAACGCACACATAGGAAGTTGGTTATTATCACAGTGAATAAAGTTTTAATTGCACTGGAGAGTCAGTACTCTAAAGTAAATGTGTCTTCTCCCTTTCTCTGTCTCTCAGAAGGTTTTTCATAATATGAATAATGTCTTAAATTATTTTTATAAATTCAAAATTGTAACACTCAACTTTCATAAAACTAGTTGATCATGAAACTGGTAGTGCCACATACACTTAATATCAGCAACCCATCCTGTCACGATAATGTCTGAACTCAGGTCATTCTTCACTGATGATGCCAGGCCATTATCTCTGTATGGTTATTGTCTCCTGCCTAGGAAGGACAGGAAGAGAGACGGCTTTAACTTCACCTGACAGGATTAATGCCACAGTTGT
This sequence comes from Leontopithecus rosalia, assembly GCA_028533165.1. NCBI lineage: Eukaryota > Metazoa > Chordata > Mammalia > Primates > Cebidae > Leontopithecus > Leontopithecus rosalia. The sequence continues at coordinate 8,142,409 of CM052649.1, forward strand.
TGAGATAAGCTCACAACATAAGCCAGCAAGTCTTTTTTTTTTTAGACAAACAAACAACAGCTTTATTGAGGTATAATTGATTAAAAATAAAAATGCTGCACATAGTTAATGTGAACAATTTCATGAATCTGGACATCTGCATACCCATGAAACCATCACCACAGTGATGGTAATAGACAAGGCCCTGGTTGCAATCCCCCGAAAACACCCTGGAGAGTATGAAGAGTTGCCATAATCTATGTAACGAATTGGACTTTTATAATCCTTCAAAGAAAGGCTGCTTCCAAATTGGCAGCCTATGAGGTTTTCTGGATCCTATATTGTGGAAGAAATGCATGGCCAAAGTATGAGTGAGGGGAGATGAAGGGAAGGGGCCAGCGGGAGTGAGGGGAGATGAAGGGAAGGGGCCAGCAGGAGTGAGGGGAGGGTGGAGCCCCACTAATGATAGGGCTTAAGGCATCCGCTCAGTCAGCCATTCAGTCTTCTCATTTGTGATACCAGTCATTTGGGGAAAATGAGACAAATCTGAATTTCATAATTGCCCTTTGTTTTAGATATGACTAACTTTTAATGATAAATATAAATCAAGTAAAGTAAGTTATTTTGTTTAAAACGAAGAAAATCTGTTGTATCATTCACTTTCCCAGAATGATCCAAAAGAGCCATTTATTTATGCATTTAGGTTGAAATAAAATGTCAGGAAACTCAGAGAGAGAGAGAGAGAGAGAGAGAGAGAGAGTAAAGAAAATTCCAGCACTTAACGATGCTTGAAAAGTTCTGAATGACAATGGACCTTTCTATTAGTTTTATTCATATGATAAAAGCTCAGGAAATGTGGGGTAATTGGCAGAATCTGTGGACTGAGACATGAACTGAAAATCAAATTCCATGGGTAATATTTTCTTTTTGCTGGAAGATTCCGTAACACTTCAGTTTCTGAATTACAAGGAAACTCTGGGGATATTTCAATGTCCTAGAGAGAATTATTTACATTTCCAATACAGCGCAGGTTAAAGGTCCTCAAAGAAAAGTGGCATGTAATATCCTAGGCCCCAGGGGTCCTCTACAATGATGGGCAGAGCAGGGGATTGGAAGAACACAAGGCAAATATCACCGTGTCCATAATAAAGGGCTCTTTCAGAAGACGAGTTGTGGGAGAGAAAATCATATATAGCTTTTCAGGTGACAGCCAGAAAATAAGGTATTACTTTGTCTAAAGTGAAGCAGTGAAGAATATCCAAGGTATGAAATTCCATGTGAGCTCTGGGCACCAGGAGAACCAAGCCAGGGGTGGGACAAACCCTCACTCCCAAAGGCAAATGGATCACAACAGATTTTCCTCCTTTTGAACTCAGAGTACAGCAGCTAAGAGGGACAAATGGAAAATTTATTTCAGTAGCCCCATCCCTGATGCTCCTGAAAACGTTTAGACTTCCGGAGACCATTGACAGGTCCTGGGTCATGGGTGGGCCTGGTGGAGACCAGACTTCAAACAACATCTATGCCCGCCCTTGCTGTGTGGCACTTGGCAAAGTCTCACTTCCACTCTGTGTGAAACAGTAATGATCAGAACTTTTGCCAGCTGCTGCTGTGAAGAGACAATTAAGGAAATAAAGTGGAGATTTTTAAAATAAAACAACCTTGGATAACTTATACTTTGCATGCATAATAGAGCTTACTTGCTATCATAAAAGGATTGTTTTGGAAATTTTAGAAGCTTTAATCAGGTAAAGGTTCTACTCATTAATTATTTGGTTCTGATTTTTGAGTGATGCTTCTTTAAGAAATGCAAACACAAAAAGAAACTCCTATGCGAACTCTGCAAACGTGAGTAGATCAGACTTGGAGGGTAGCATAGAACCCTGCCTCTGACACAGGGATTAAACTTTGCTGTGCTATTTGCAATCTCCCTCATCACAGTTTACACTAAGGTGGTCATCTGTCTGATAAAGCTTACCCAAAAGTTTCAGATGTAGTCAGGGTTACTTTATGGTTCATAACAAAGAAAAAAATCATTTTGTATTCTTATCGAGGACCTCTCAAGCTACATCTTATATATTTCTGTGGGAACAAGGATTCTCTCAGGAACAAGAATTCTATAAAATTCTAAATTGTAAAAGTCTAAAATGTTAATTTCTGCAAAACCTTTTTTTATCATGTTGTGTTTTTAGCTCATTTATCCTGATTTATTTATGTATATTAAGGACAACCTTTCCTTTTAAATTGATAACCTGATTTTTAGTGGATACTTACAATTTTACGCTGCCTCATCATCCATTTTCAAATATGTTTGATTTTCTTATGCCAGAAGCAAGGCTCAGTCACGGTTGACAGTTTTTATGCTATACCCCACCCAATTGGGTCCAATCAGCGGTCAAAGATAAAATTTGGAAGCAACTCTCCCACCTGGCAGATTGAGCTTCCCACTTGCCCGTCTTTAAACAGGCCATTGAGATATTTGTCTGCCAAGTTAAAGTGACAACCCCTCAGTCACAGCATGACCTCCTGCAAGTAGTACCTGCTGGCTTTAAATCTACCAGTTAAAGCTTTCATAGCGAAACCTGTTTGGATTACACCCTGAACCCAATAAAAACCTTGGCCCAAGGATCCCTACTCTCTCTGTGCTTATGCTCCTTGGTGAGTGGGTGGGTGTGGGTGTGTGTCCTTGTGTCCTCCTTGCTTGCTCTATAGCCTTCGGGATCTGTAAGTACTAAACATTCTTTAACTTTTACATTGTGACTGTGTCATTGAAACGGTGGGTACAATTGGATCCCTGATAGTGAGGTCACCCCAAAGGGACCCATGCATGTGCACCCCCTCTTGGTGCCCTTCTGTTCAGGCTTCTCAGCTGCTGGTGACAATAGTTGCCAGATGAGATGACAGAATTGTATAAAACATTGTTGAAGGATGTTTTCATTGAAGAAGGCTTTAGATTCTTCAGATAGTCTTTTGCAAATTAGGATTACATGTGCTTTCCATTTTGTCTTAACATTTTAAAAAGTTCCCTTACTGGAGTTTAGGTAATTCTGCTCAACACGTATCTACATCACCATTTGTTCCTAGAACTTTGTATGTAACTCAGTAATAATAAGCAACTTGTCTAGTTCTGGATGTTCTAGATAACTGCCTTTGGTTTGCCTGTTCTCCTGAATTTCTTGTTAATAGTAAAATATAACAATAAAATCTGTCTGAAGTTGGGAGAGTATTGATCTTTATATATTTAACACAAAGAAAAATATTTTGGATTATCACTCTCTGTATTCATTTGTGTAAATAGAGGAAAGAATACACGAATAAAGCAGAATAAAGCTCCCTGGAGGCAAAATGAAAAAAAACCTATGTCTGTTGATTAGCTGGAAATCCATTTCAGCATTTGAAATAAACCAAATGTTGAAAGCCAATTGTCCATGTGTTTCTGGTGTTTCTGAAAGTCTTGTGAACAGAGATAATAATTGGCTTTATTCTAGATTGTCCTTTCTGGAATATTTCTATAACAAAAAGTTTTAGAAGACACTGACAGAGTGCAGATATACTTACTATGTTTCCCTCCAAGCAAAAAGCAGGCAGGATTACAGCCTATTATAAAAGACATGGTCTCCCTAACTAGGATTTCTCTTCTTCAATTAGCCTACAGAGTGTGCAGGTGTCATCTAGGTCTCTTCATATTTCTCCATGGCAAATGAAAAATATATGCTTTAAGTCATTTAATATAAAAAACTTAAAGAAACTGGAAATTCAGAAAGGGAAATATAGCTGTGGAATTCGATTTATGAACATTTAATGCAGATATACTCTGATTCCAACAAAAGGTCTGGAAAAAACTGCAGGGATTTTCAGGAAGGCAATTTTCAGGTGAAGTTTTCAGGCATTTTGAGGTGACTGACACTCAATAGACTACTTCTTCAAGTAAAAATATCCCTAGCCCTTCAAGCAGAGGCTTCATGACCATGTGAAGATATGGAATCTGTGCCTCCGATGGCATTGGCTAAATAAGCTCCAAGCAGCCTCGTTATATAATTATTAAGTTACGTGGCTGGAGGGCAAGGCTGCTGGGAATTTGAGGGACGTGAGGCTCACTACTGAGACAGTTTTCCCTGCACATTCCTCATGACAGCAAGTGCAGTCACTGGAAATTCTGTAAGGATTCACAGTTTCCAGCATGGCAGCAATGTGCCTGTTTTCCTGTCATATCTCCTTCCACAAATTATCACTAATCATTTTTGTTTCTTCTTCTTCTGGATAAATCATAAAAAATTTATTCATACTGAGAAGAAGGGTAGATTACAGCCATTTTTTTCCCATTCTCTTGGTTGCTGGTTCACTCTAATGATTGTTTCTTTTGCTGTGCAGAAGCTCATAAGTTTAATTAGATCCTATTGTCTATTTTGGCTTTTGTTGCCATTGCTTTGAACGTTTTAGTCATGAAGTCCTTGCCCATGCCTATGTCCTGAATGGTATTGCCTAGGTTTCTTCTAGGATTTTTATGGTGTTAGGTCTTATGTTTAAATCTTTAATCCATCTGGAGTTAATTTTTGCATAAGGTGTAAGGAAGGGGTCCAGTTTCAACTTTCTGCCTATGGCTAGCCAGTTTTCCCAACACCACAACCACATCCAAAAGTGGGTGAAGGATATGAACAGACATTTTTCAAAAGAAGACATTTATGCTGCCAACAAACATAAAAAAAAATCTCCTCATCACTTGTCATGAGAGAAATGCAAATCAAAACCACATTGAGATGCCATCCCATGCCAGTTAGAATAGTGATTATTAAAAAATCTGGAGACAGCAGATGCTGGAGAGGATGTGGAGAAACAGGAATGCTTTTACACTGTTGGTGCCAGTGTAAATTAGTTTCACCCATTGTGGAAGACAGTGTGGCAATTCCTCAAGGATCTGGAACTGGAAATACCATTTGACCCAGCAAGCCCATTACTGGGCATATACCAAAGGATTATAAATATTTCTATTATAAACACACATGCACACGTATGTTCATTGTTTACAATAGCAAAGATTTGGAACCAACCCAAATGCCCATCAATGATAGACTGGATAAAGATAATGTGGTACATAGATGCCATGGAATACTATGCAGTCATAAAAAAGGATGAGTTCATGTCCTTTGCAGGGACATGGATGAAGCTGGAGACCATCATTCTCAGCGAACTGACACAAGAACAGAAAAACAAACACGGCATGTTCTCACTCATAAGTGGGTGTTGAACAATGAGAACACATGGACACAGGAAAGGGACCATCACACACTGGCATCTGTTGGGGGTGGGGGGATTGGGGAGGGACAACATTAGGAGAAACACCTAATGTAGGTGACGGGGGATGGAGGCAGCAAACCACCATGGCATGTGTATACCTATGTAACAATCCTGCACAATATGCACATGTACCCTGGAACTTAAAGATTAATAAAAAAGAAAAGAAGATAATTGTTTAATAAAACATGTCATATGCCCTTTATCTGGGGTTTGCTTTTGAGGATTAAGCCAGTTCAAACTTGGTGATGGCTACAAAACCTTATGTAATTACCTAAATTCACAAATACCCCTAAAAGTAAATATTTCTGTTTGTCAATAAAAACAACAAGAAAGAAAGATCAACTCTAAAGTTGCTCTCATTTTTAATCATGTTGATTTAATGAAATTGATCCTGTGCAGTGACTAACACCTGTAGTCCCTGCACTTCAGGAGGCTGAGGCAGGTGGATCACCTGAGGTCAGGAGCTGGATACCAGCCTGGCCAACATGGTGAAACCCTGTCTCTACCAAAAATACTAAAACTTGCCAGGGTTGGTGGAACATGCCTGTAGTTTCAGCTACTTGGGAGGCAGGAGAGAAGCACCTGAACACAAAAGGTAGAGGCTGCAATGAGCCAACATCAGGCCACTGCACTCTAGTCTGGGTGACAGAGAGAGACTCCATCTCGAAAAACAAACAAACAAAACCAGAAAGAATTTATTTTTACTTCCTGGAAATTCAACATTTTAACAGAGTGCCTTTACCTGCCTGCTTTAGAAAGATCCCGACTTACACAGGCTATCTCACTCATTTTGAGAGAAGACTACATCATATTCATCTTGGACTGAAAAGAATTTCAACTTCCAAGTGGTAATAAAATTAGCTTTATAAGGAAAGAAATGACTTATTGAGTTGAAATATCATCCCTGGGAGTTTGTAGAACTGCATTGTGTTTATTTGATCCTAGAATAACACCTGGCATTATTCTTTACTTCCTAGAATCCCTGTTAAATTAACTATAAAGGTATTGACATTGGTGAGTCTTGGTATTTACTTGATACTGTGGAAAATGTCTCACATATATTTTTATCTGTAATCCCTCCAACAACCTTGAAGGGTCAATACTGTATATATTTTTATGTTTATAGAGAGAAATAATATTAATCTATTCTATGATAGTCATTTAACTAATTAATAGGCAGGACTCAGATTTGAACCTAAGTCTCCGTGTCTCAGGAGTTCATCTTCTCAACTATGTGCTGGTTGTCACACAAGTCTCAGCTATCCTGAGCTCTGTTTAAATTGATTCTGATGTACAATTGCATCCATGTAAATTCTGTAACATTCTTAGAAAGCAATAACAGCTCCCTCCTCTGCTAAATATAGTATTTACAAATAGGGTTTCGGAATGCTACTTTCTGTCACTCAAATCACATTTTACATCCACCATTGTCACCGTCCATTTGAAGTAAAGAAAGCAAAGCACTATTAGGGACTGTGAACATCCTCACAGATGTGTTCCCAAGAGCCTGTCTCTCCGTGATTGTCCCAGAGAGAGACGGACCATGAGGACCTTGGCAGGTTCTGGGACTGGGGATTAGGAAGATTTTGAGGAGGAGGAAGCCTATGAAGACTTTGAGTTCCTATTCCCCTAAGTTTAAATGGTGTCCTCCAGACAGTGGCTGCTCCTTATTTCACCTAGGGTACAACATATAGATTGAAAGCAGCAGGAGGTGACACATTAGCACGTTATGGAGTTGAGCTCAAGTTTTGCTTCTGAACATTACATAGAATCAAAAGTCATTCTGTTTCTAGGCATATTGTATTAAGTTATTTTGGACAGATTTTAGTCAATTATTATTGCAAGAGGTTATTGTAAGTTAGCTTGTGAGTTTCAAGTTTTATTCCGGTCACTAAACAAAGTTCTGTTAGTAATTCAATGGGAGCTCTGTGGCTGTGAACCCCAGATGACAATCCTGTACAACAATGGAAAATGAAATTATTGATCTTGAGAATTGAATCCTGGTTATTATTAAATCTCTTCCATGCTATTGCTTTATGGAGCTAACAAAAGCCCTTTTTCTGTGTTACCTACAAATCTTTTCCCCACACCGTATTCTATTTTCCTGTAAAATAACTATCATTGTTGCTAGTGATTGGGAAATACTAAATATAAGCAGAGCTTCCCTATTACCCATTACTGCCATTTTTGTTATAATAATCTGGTTTGTGAAGCAGTAGAAAGAAATATGTTCACTTAAGGAAAATATAATAATGTCCCTTATATCCCTCCAGTGTTTCACTGGCAATGTTAGATGGTAGGAAAGGAGAGTCTGTGACAGTGGCTTTAAGGTAAATTTCTTCTTCCACAAAGTGATGCTCTCATGTCATGTGGACCTTGCTCATAAACAGTCTGGATAATGGACATCACTCCAGAGAGTATGTTACATTTGTTTGTGTGTGAGAGGTTCCCTTTCTGTTGAATTTGGAGATGAGTGTGCTGCAGTGGATCTGTACGGAACGTTAAAATCAGGGGGCTGTGAAGTGTGAGTTCCTGTCCCCAATTTATCATGGGTTTCCACTTCAGTCATTCTGTGACACAAAACATCTGTTCAAGAGCTGGTGGGCCCATGTCACCCTTCCCACCTTCCCCAGTATCCCCAGAAGGAGAGACCCAGGCTGCCTACGGGGCTCCCCAAATGATGCCCTGTGCCTTTTCATTTCACCAGATGCTGCCTGAGCTACGACCATTAGCTTGAAAACTTAGACACAAAGAGGAAACAGACAAAGGAATAATACCACAAACCACAACCGCTTGGTGAGTCTCCTAAGACTTACAATTTCACAACGTCTATTGAGAGAACTAACAGGGTGTGAATTAGTCATTGTTGTGACTGATACTGAAGTGCATGACTTTTTTTTTACAGAACTCACATGTGATCTAAGCTAATTTGCAGGAGTTGAATAAACAGATTTTTCATGCCAGCATAAAAAATAAATCTCACGTGATGAAAACCTATTTAAACCATTCAAATAATCAAAATAGTCTGTAAACTGTCATTTCTGATATTCATGAAAAGAATACCTTAAAGGCTTCAGCTAAAAATCTACTTTATTCTTCTTTTAAAAGCAACTATGATTCCCTGAGTGGAATCCAGATTCTTAGAAACTCAGCCTGGATGTAGGCAGTACCAAAGACAAACTGCCTAGTGGCACATGGCTGGCAGGGCCACCAGGTCAGCTGTGTGCCCGGAAGAAATGAGGGCCCACGAACCTGCTGCACTCCCTGGTTCTAGGGCTTCTCGGGAACGACAGGCCAGGCACAGGCTGAGTCCTTTCAGAGGGCAAATACACTCACACTTCCCCCTGCAGAGAATCACACAGGCTGCAAAGGTGCTAGTCACCCAGGATAGACTTCCTCAAACAGAATGTAACAGAAGCACCCATGCAATCACTGCAGATGAATCTGCACAGCAACAGTTTTTTCTTTTAAAACAGAGTCTTAATCTGTCACCTAGGCTGGAGTGCAGTGGAGTGATCTAGGCTCACTGCAACCTCTGCCGTTTGGTTCAGGAGATTCTTCTGCCTCAGCTTCCTGATGGTGGCTGGGACTACAGGCATGCACTGTACTGGCTAATTTTTGTATTTTTAGTAGAGACGGGGCTTCATCATGTTGGTCAGGCTGGTCTCAAACTCCTGACCTCAAGTAATCCACCCACCTCGGCCTCCCAAAGTGCTGGGATTACAGGCATGAGTCACGGCTCCCAGCCCATAATGACTATTGAAAAAGACTGTAACAATTGTCTAACAGTCAGAGATGGCCTCCAGGATAATATGACAAAAGATAAGGCTCCACCGTGTATTCTCCCACAGATCACAGAAGGGCTAAGATGCAACGTCGAATCTGACAGTGCCATGGTGTTTGCGCCCACCTCTAAGCTCCTGACGAATCTCACAGAGAGGAACCCCAGTCCTTAGTGCTACAGTTATGATGGCTGTAGTGGAGAGGTAAGGATGTGGGAAGCCTCGGGCAAGTCATGACCTGGAGTAACCAGGAGATGGGTTCCTCCCATAAGTTCCCCATGTTCAGAAGCGAAAGACACTCTGAGTGTGATTCCTCATTTGACCTTCAGTACAGTCCTGAAAAGTAAGCCGGTGACCACGGAGGAAACAGATTTTGAGAGACTAAAGCACTTGCCTCACATCACTCAGCTAAGAGCCAACAGAAGGAGGGATCCAAATCAGGATGTCTGACCCCAGAGTTTAGTTTTTCTTTCTGAGATGGAGTCTTGCTCTGTCACCCAGGCTGGAGTGCAGTGGCAGGATCTCAGCTCACTGCAACCTCCACCTCCCGAGTTCAAGGGGTTCTCCT
>CM052649.1:8158513-8169046 GCA_028533165.1 Leontopithecus rosalia
GAGAAGTGAATTTGTTGTTTATCAGACAGTCAGTGGCATTCTGTTACAGCAGCCCTAAGGAACTAGGGCATGTCTTGACCACAGTGTTTTCCTTTCTTTTGAGCTAAGCAATTTATTATTATTAACCCCCCCATCCCCTGACAGGCCAAGTGTGTGATGTTCCCCTCCCTGTGTCCATGTGTTCTCATTGTTCAACTCCCACTTATGAGTGAGAACATGTGGTTTTGGTTTTCTGTTTCTTGTTAATTTGAGAACAATGATTTTCGTCTTCTTTCATGTCCCTGCAAAGGACATGAACTCATCCTTTTTTATGGCTGCATAGTATTCAATGGTATATATGTGCCACATTTTCTTTATCCAGTCTATCATTGATAGGCATTTGTGAAATAAATATTTCTAAAGTTCTCTCCTCCACCAACTATGGAAGATGGCCTTACATCTTCCCAACAGAAAATAGAAGTCATAAAGCAAGACCCTGCTCAACTTCCTACATTACCAGGTACTAATTATTCATTTATTCTTTCTTCCCTTCTGTCACAGATTGTGCCTGTGCCTATATAACATAACTTTCCTGCCCACATTATTTTCAATGTCTAAACTTGCTCATCGAATCTCAGTTCTATTGTATCTTTACCTTCCACAGTCCACTGGCTCCTACTTACCAGCCTTTAAACCAATTTATACAACATACACCCAAACCATTTTCACCAAAGAAAAACCTCTATTAGCCCTTCTGTCTCAAACCATACCATCTCACATATTATCAAATTCTTTGTGTAGTTTTGGTAGTGGTCATTTTTAGTAAGATGTGTTCTACAGATGGAACAAGAGGAATTATACCTTTGCTTCTCCTATAGGCCTTGATTTCATCAATCCAAGGTCGCATTTTTTGGTGTAGTTTCAAGTTGAGATTTCTTGTCCATGCAGGTTATGCAAATTCAGAGTCCACATCCGTGCAGCACGGGCTCAACTCATAGGTTTCATTTCATTCAATAAATATTTACTGCTTTAGGTTGCACTAGGTCCTAAATACCCCAGTTAACCAGAGTAAAATCTCTTATCTTCAGGAAGCTTATATTTTTAGAAAGAAGTGAGTCTTTTATCCTGAGGCACAGGATGGTAGAAAGCTCTTGGTCCACTTTTGGATGGTGGTGGTTTTCTTGCATGCTTAGACTGGCAGCATTAAAGGACCCTCGTTCTATGCCAGTGAGTCAGAACTATGACCCCTCTTGGTTAGGCAGAAGGCCACAAAACATGCCCTCCACTGAGATTTAGAATTCTAGCACCCTTGTGTGTGTGTGTCCTATATGTACTGGGCTGCTGGAAATTCATCTTGAGTTCCCCAATAATTTGCTATAGACTAAATGTTCGGTTCTCCATAAAATTCATTTATTGAAACCCTGACACCCCCTGCCCCCACCGCAATGTTATGGTATTAGAAGGTGGGCTTTGGTAAGTTATTATATCATGAAAGTGATTCTCTCATGAATGGAGTTAATTCCCCTATAAAAGAAACCCTGGAGAGCTTCCTTGTCCCTTCTGCCACATGAGGACACAGAGAGATGGCACCATTTATGAACCAGGAACCAGACTCACACTAGAATCACATAATCACTAGACACATAATCAGCCAGTGTCTTGATCTTGGACTTCCCAGCCTTCAGAACTGCAAGAAGCGAATTTGTTGTTTTTGAGACACTCAGTGTCATTCTGTTACAGCAGCCCTAAGGAACTAGGGCACATCTTGACCACAGTATTTTCCTTTTTTTGAGCTAAGCAATTTATTAAGGCCATTTTTATTGTCTTTTATTTAATGTACTTTAGGATGTCCATGAAATTCTGGAATTATCAATAAAATTTTTAGGTCAAAAATACCCTAGATGATGGTTTGTATATTAGTCTATGCTCCCAGGTTTTAGCAACATACTTTTCTTTAGGATATGTGAGAGGGAAAGGGCAGGTTTTGATTCAGCACAGTTCACTAAGACACTAAAAGGATATAACAAATTTTCACAATCTTCCTGTATAGGAACCATCTCCACTTTTCAACTTCAGACATTAGTATCATCTTATTAGGGAGTCATAAAAGGGAATGAGTTATAGACCATGTCCTAATGAGGGATACACACTGTCTAAGGAGCCGAGGCTCTCTTCTCCTTTGACTTTCAGCTGAGTTCATGCATTGTGTTATTACTATCTCCCTCCCTCCCTCCCTCCCTCCCTTTCTTCCTTCTTCCCTCTCTCCTTCCCTTCCTTTTTTTCTCTTTCTCTCATTTTCTTTCCTTCCTTCCTTTCCTTACTTCTATTCCCTTCCCCTTCCTTCCTTCCTTTCTTTCTTTCTTTCTTTCTTTTTCTTTTTCTTTCTTTCTCTCTTCCTTTCTTTCTTTGTTTTCTTCTTTCTCTTTCCGACAGAGTCTCACTCTGTTGCCTAGGCTGGAGCACAGCAGTGCAATCACAGCACACTCCAGCCTCAACCTCCTGGGCTCAATGAATCCTCCCAACTCAACCTCTCAAGTAGCTGGAACTACAGGTGCATGCCATCAGGACCAGCTCATTTGTTTTGTGTGAATGTGTAATTACCATTATTTTTTGTTGTTGTTATTTTTGTAGAGATGTGATTTTGCCACGTTTCCCAGTGGCAAACCAGCTGGTGATCACCATTTTCTTCTTGTGTTTGTTTCTGTACCTGACCACTAAGGTAGTGTACAATCTGATCCTCAGGTCTTCCTGTTTTCTTCCTTCTTCCTGGTGGTGAACACTTGTTCTGGGCAGCCAGCATCCCTTTCCTTCACCTTTGATTACAATGTCCACCTCCACCTAGGAAACAACTTCTTCTCAACATGAGTGTTCTGCTGTCCACGGCAACAAAAGAGGAGTGAGCCAGTTTTCTCCTCCAAGTGTCATTGACCAAAGTGACTCAGGAAGCCGTATTCCGTTACTGCAGAGCTAGGCTGAGATGGAGGTCAAAATAGCCCTCTGTCAAGTCTTGGGCTTTGATGTGCGTCAGCTTGCCTCTCCTCCATACTACTCTTCTCTACATGGTCTCTTATCCTCCAGGATATAGCCGCAGGTCTTCTCATCCCTCTTCAGCAGAATCACCTGGGATTCTTTGTAGCATGACCCCACATCTCAGAGAACAAATTGAAAGCTCCCAAGTCTCTTAATGACTAGTTTTGTAACTGGCAAGAACATCACACCTACCACCACCTATTGGCCAAAACAAGTCACAAAACTGGCCAAGATCCAAGGAGAGGAGAAGTAGATTAATCTCTGGATAGGAGAAGAAGCTTTCACATATAAAGGGGAGTTGAAGGGTCAGTATTCCGCTTCAGAGGTGATTTACCACAGACACAGCATTTGGTACAAGAGAGCTATAGCACCCAAGCCAGGAAAGCAATAAATCAGTATTTCTGGATTGCAAATCATGGAGATGAGAGCTGCTAGTCATCCTATGACCTCCAAAAGAGGAAGCCAGTGAGGCCAACACACCAAAGTTAAGCAGACAAATGGAGAGATGCAGAGAGTAGACATGAGAGAAAAGCAAGTCACAGACTCAGACTTCAACACACTCACCTCATGGGAGGTTCCTCAGAGCCGCTCATGGTTGAGGCCAAGTCCAGGCTTCTTCTTATAGACAGGTGAATTATTGCATTTCTATTTATCCAATGTCTGCTCTTTCTCACACTTGCAGGTGAATGAATCCTGAGTATTTCCATTCGTTTGCACTGCTGCCACTTCAGTCTGCATTTTTAGAGCTCCCACTTTGTTAGCTTCAACTTGCTTTTGTCTCCTGAATTTTATATATACCTATTAAAGTCACCTACAATTACTTACTGGATAGCTGGACCTCCTTGTCACTTCAGAGCCTCAAACTCATCGAAAGTCTACACTCCATCATGAAATCATGATTCTATGTAAATTTATTCTCTTGTTGCCAATCCTACATCAGTCCTAGGTACCTCTTTCCATCCAGTTTTCTAAGGCAGTGTTCCAGGAGTCTTCTCTCACACTGATCTTCTATTTCCTGAGTAGCCTCGTGCTGGGAAGTGCTCCTCCTGAAATTCTCAGCTCTGTCTACTTTTCAGTCCCTGCCACATCTCAGTGACTTCCCTCCCTCACAAATCCTCTGCTACCATTCACCTTATCCTATCAAATGCTGTTCCATGCAGTTGTCATGGTGACATTTTGAAGCAGTAATTTGACCATGTCTTTGCAATACTGATTTCTTCAAAGGCTCCCCTGAGATTTCAGCAGAGCCCAGAAACGTGGTGTAGTGTCATAAAACCCATCACTTGCTGACCCTGCTGCTTTCTACAGCCGTAACCCCACCATGGCTTCCCTTGTCCTCACCTGAACACTCTTGGCCTTCACCCACAATGAAATGGTCGCATTTACATAAGTATGTCACATTTTCCTTTAGATACAGGAGTTTGGGGCTTCTGCCTGGATGCCTTCTTGTCTTTTCATCTGACCTCCACTGGACCCACCCTAATGGCTTATGTTCATCAGGTGTTTTGGTAAGGTCGGGACAGCAGATGGGAGAAACTACACAATAAACATCAATTCAATGTAAACACACACTTAACGTTTCACTCAAATCTTATACTTCTAGTCACTTAAAAAATACTGTTCTCTAGGATGATCTCTAGGATGATCATGTAACAGTGTGAACATATATCAGAGCAGCAAATTATGCCCCATCAATATGTAATACATACAATTGTTATTTGACAAAAGTAAAATTAAAAAGCAACATTTTCTATTATAGCAAAAGGTGGAAATAACCTAAAGGTTTTCCCATAAGAGACTGATTAAGAAATGTTTTGTTCATCCATGCAATGAAATATAATACTAGGTACCTACTAAATCCATATGTAATAACAGCAAATGAAAAATCATATTATTAAAGGATATGATGAAGGTCCTCCGTGTCTGGGAATGCTAATTACTAGAAAGTTCTACTCTCTTTGTGTTCATTGGAATTTTATTACTTACTGTCAGAAAAAAACGTATATTTCATTTTTGGAACATAGAGGTAGATCAATTTAGATTTATGAGTAAATAAATCTCAACCTATCAGTTAGATTTAAAATTTTTATCTCAGGATTAAGATGGCCATTTTCTCTCTTTGACTCTTTTCTAGTTTAATTTTCTTTCCACCCTATGCAGCTAAAGTGCATGGAGGATCTATGGAATGCAATTAGATATGTTCAAGGAACAAACTTTTATTCTAAACACCTTTTTAGGCACTTAAAATTCTTGAAAAATAGCCTTTGGCCTAACATTTCTCTAGCTGTTTTTAAGCTAATGCTCAATTTTATGTGGAAAGCTGGGTGGTTTAAATATTTCAGTTTTCAATATTTAAACCAATGTTTTTAATGCACTGAAAGGAAAACATAATGTTCAAACACTTTTTATTTACGAGTAACCTGAAAAGATTTCCATTAAATTACCCTCAAGCTGTCATGGGTTGTAGTCTAAATTAAAAACAAAAAGAAAACCAAAGCATGTTTCCTTTATCCATACTGTATCCACGTAAGCAAAACTGAGCAGCAGCAACTGAAACACGATTGTCTTTGTGGCCTCTCTGTGTTAGCATCAACTTTCACGTGAACCCACACAGACAAACAAGTTGTGGCACTAGACCACAGTATAAGTCTTTTATTGTGCAAATGATTTATCTTTCCATTTGTTTTTTAATTATGGCAGCAAACCAATATGGCATTTCTAGAATGTTAATATTATGTCTCTCTTCTCTCTCTCTACCTCTCCCTCTCTCCCCATGTCCCTCTCTCTCTCTCCCCTACCTCCCTCTGTCTCTCTCTTTCTCTCTTTCTCCTACTTCCTACTTCCCTTCTCTTGCTGTCTCCCTCTTTTCTCCCTCTCTCTGTCCTCCCTCCCTCCTTTTTATTTGTCTCTCAATTCTGAGCATTCTCTCTTTGACCTTAGCATTATTCATTATTTATGTAAAAATAATGATCCAGGCTGAGCACCATGGGGGATTAAAACTTCAACAGGATTGCCTGATTTCCACACTGGGAGCTAAGACCAGGCTGCCTGGGTGAAAACCAGGAATTCTAACCACTAGACCACCAGAGAAACAGGAACTGTTGCCTGGCTCCAGGCTCTTGGCCTCTCTAACCCTGAAGAATGGGGAAAGGGGCCCCAGAGGTGTGGTGAGTTTACCCTTGGAATAAATATCATGGACCCAAAGAGTTTTGCAAAAGAGTGACTCATCAGATAGAGAGAGAGAAAAGGCAGCCACCCGTGCTGTCATGGGAGGGGACCCAGAGAGGGAATCCATTCAGGTAGATGAGGCTGAAGTTTTAACCCTTGAGTTATCCCTCCCCATTCATGTTCTGGTCCAATGAGAGGAGTTCTTTCAAATTTCCTCTGGATTGATTGATTTTTGACTCTGACACTGGATTGGCTACTTGTTTTTTAACCGTGAGTCACAGTGCTCTCCTCCGGGAGCCAGTGGCGGGAAATTTGGAGACAAAGAGCGTTACCTGGATTGTGGAAGGAGAAACAAGCAGCTCTACCGGGCCTGCCGGAAACCAAACAAAGAACCTTACCTGGCCCGCAGGGAGGATGTGCACAAAAAGCCCTAGCTTTCTGAGGCAGGAAGCCAGGGAATTCCTGCACTTGAAACCACACCCCTCACAGACCCAGAAAGAGAAGTCCCTTTAACACCGTCCCTCACCTGTAATCCCAGTACTTTGGGAGGCGGAGGCAAGTGGATCACCTGAGATCAAGAGCTCGAGACCGGCCTGGCCAACATGGCAAAACCCCATCTCTACTAAAAATGCAAAATTTAGCCAGGCATGGTGGCACGCGCCTGTAGTCTCAGCTACTTGGGAGGCTGAGGTCAGAAAATTGCTTGAGCCCGGGAGATCGAGGTTGCAGTAAACCGAGATCACGCCATTGCCCTCCAGCCTGGGCAAAACAGAGAGACTCCATCTAAAAAAAAAAATTATCCTTGGTATGGGCTTATTTTCGTGTAATACTATTTATAAAAAGCTTCCCTTCAATTTCCTAATGTTACTCCCTCCCTCCACGTTCTGAGACACCTGCTGGTGCCAGTTTTCAGCCATCCAGTAAAGCTGCCTTGTAAAGTGAGTGAACTTCTGGCATTGCTCACCACCTTCTATGGGTGTATATGTTACACTTCAAATTACAATAAAATCTGGCCTTGGGTGTCCAATGTCAGTTATTAGCATCTTTTTCCAGCATCCAAAACACTTTTGCTATTGTTGTCTCTCCTGTTCCCACAACACTTGTATTTTGTGTGTGTGTGTTCCTTAAATTCGTTCTAGTGGTGGTTCCTGGAGGGAGCATATTTAGTTCTCATACTTTGAATTTTTTTTTTTAAGACGGAGTTTTGCGTTTGTTACCCAGGCTGGAGTGCAATGGCGTGATCTCGGCTCACCGCAACCTCCACCTCCTGGGTTCAGGCAATTCTCCTGCCTCAGCCTCCTGAGTAGCTGGGATTACAGGCATGCACCACCGTGCCCAGCTAATTTTTTGTATCTTTAGTAGAGACGGGGTTTCACCATGTTGACCAGCATGGTCTCGATCTCTTGACCTCGTGATCCACCCACCTCGGCCTCCCAAAGTGCTGGGATTAGAGGCTTGAGCCACCGCGCCCGGTCGGATACTTTAAATTTTATTCACCAACTTATCCTAGAAAGTGTGTAAAATTTGTCAAGTGAGCATAAAGCAATTTTCCTTTGTAAGTGGCCCTAGAAAGCTGAAAGGGCAAATAAAATCTACCATTACTGCCACACTTTTTTCTGTACTATTTTAGGAGGAAAAAAATGCTTGAAGTCTTCAGAGCTACATGTCATAGGCAAAGTAAAATTTTATATCATAACAAACTAAATATATCCCAGAACAGCAGTACTAATGCATTTAAATTTCTGTGTTATTGAACACAAATTAAAGAATCATATACTCTCTTACATATTAAGATGCACAGTTAAAACCGAACCTATAAAATATACAAATTAAGTTTAAACAGAAATACCTAGTGCCTCTGTGTGAGGAAGATAATTATTGGTAACTTCCCAACCATAAGCTATTTATGTTTTAAACATGAACTAGAGAAACATTTAAAGTGAGTTTTGTAATCCATTTTTTATTGTCCAATTTAACTTCCTCTAAAAGTTCAATTAGAAATTTATGAGGAAGAAATCAGAAATCATTAGAGTAAAGTTGCTATCAAATTTCTAATTTATGGACTTTCAAACTTTTAGCCTTCTACCCTTTCTGTTGATTAAACCTCCTATTATTTACTAATCCACATGAACAAACAATTTTACTCTAATTTGTCATTGCCAAATGCATTTGAAATGTTTCTTGTTGATGGAATGATATTTGTGACTCTACATAACACTTACTTTTAAAGGATTTGTATTAATATTCTTATATATGAAGATAACTATATCTGTAGCTGCATCTATGATTAATGGTTTGTGTGGATTTCTACTTCTAGCAATATGACAGACTAAATATAATGCAACTCCATCTTGGATGAATTGAACAAACACATCTTAAATTTACTGTGAGGCTTATGGATGTAAGACAACTGCCTAAAGGGCAAAAGGAAAATAGAACATTGCAGGTAAAACATATATTATAAAACCTGGAATTTCACTGAAAAAAAAACAAACTCCAGATCTGGTATCAGGAAACCAAGCCTAGTACCTGTAAATGTTGGAGACTTAAATGCAACACTCTTTCTTTAATCCTTGATGCACTGTAGGCCTTCAGTATTTCTATGATTAATTTTAACCAGTGAGGAAAAACATACCACAAATGGCAAAAGAAAACAAGTCACCAGTGATTGGTAGTCAGTAGAAACAATCCAATATAAATAAAACTTCAAAGGCTTCAGATACTAAAATTATAAATATAATGGAAAATGCTATGTATGAAATATGAAGAAGAAGGAATCACATATTAAGCAGCAATATGCTATCAGAACTGGCAAAGGAGAATCGGAAGATCGCTAAATAAGGCATTTAAAGATGAAAAATATAATCACTAATAATAAAACCTCAGATGATCTATTTAATGCTAATTAGGGGAAGGCTGAAGAAGTAACTGTTATCTTTGGATGTAGAAACAAAGAAATTATGCAGAATATATTGAAGCAAAGCATAGTAACAGACATAGTCCAGATTCGATTGAATTACTAACAACCTATCCCAAAACTTAATAGCCTAAAATATCAATTATTATATCATACTCATGGATTTTGAAAGCCAATAGTTCATTTAGGGCAAAATTATAAGCAAGGATGGTTTCTTTCTGTTCAAGGATGTGACGGACCTTAAAAGCTGGGGGTGACTTCAGCTGCTGGCTGATGGCCTTGGTGACATCAACACTCATCTCTGATGGGTGATGTTGGTTGGCAGTTGTACCTACGTTGGGCTGTCAACCACAACAACTTCACATGTCTCCAAACACAAGGTTTTACCTGTGTACCCCATGAGAAAACTTGTTTGAAGTTTCTCATATTGTGGGGCTGGACCCAAAAGCAGGTGTCCCAAAAGAGTGTAGCATTGTTGTGCCCTAGCCTTGGAAGTCAGATGGAATCACATATACTATACCCCAATGGTTGACACAGTCACAAAAATCCAGAATTCCAGAGGCAGGGAGCTGGGTGCATCCCACTCTTTGATTAGATGAATGTCAAGATCACATGGCAAACAAATCACATTGAATCATTTATGAAACACACTTGGCCACAGGAAGTTAAAATCTATGAAATGAATTGAGAAGGTCCAAAATAAAGATAATCAGAATCCCAGAAAGGGGAAAGACAACAGCAAGGAAACGATTTTCCAAGAAAGTGGCTGAGAATTTTGTAAAACAACGAAGACAGAAATTCCCAAACACAGGAATCACAAGCTATACAAATAAGAATAAATAAAAGGAAACACATCTTTTCATACTGTAATGAAGCAGACAAACCAACAAACAAGACAAAGAAAATTCTTAGGATAAAAAGAGGAAAGACAGCTCACCTAATAGAATAACATGAAGATGGCTCCTTAGACAAAAAGGTGAAGGCCAAAAAAAGCAGGGAGGTATGTCATTAACATCTCATAGAAATGTAATCTCCTCCTGGAACTGTCTATTCAGAAATGTGGCTTTGCATTAGTGACAGTAAAATATATTTCAGATTCTCAAAAACTAAAAAAAATAAAATAAAAAATAACCATTTAACAAAATCACCATGTGTCAAACTTTGCTAACGAATTTTCAAGAATATATTTTTAAAAGAAGAAAAATGACAGTAGGAAAAGAATGAATTAAAACGCTGATGAACATGTTGTTAAATACAAATTCAGATTTTTTTTTGCATTAAAAAATAACAAAATATCTCTGTTTTGATACCAGTACCATGTTGTTTTGATTACTGTAGCCTTGTAGTATAGTTTGAAGTCCGGTAGTGTGATGCCTCCCACTGTGTTCTTTTTGCTTAGGATTGACTTGGCTATGCGGGCTCTCTTTTGGTTCCATATG
>CM052649.1:8169546-8200697 GCA_028533165.1 Leontopithecus rosalia
GATACCATCTCACGCCAGTTAGAATGGTGTTCATTAAAAAGTCTGGAGACAACAGATGCTGGAGAGGATGTGGAGAAATAGGAACACTTTTACACTGCTGTTGGGAGTGTAAATTAATTCAACCATTGTGGATGACAGTGTGGCGATTCCTCAAGGACCTAGAAATAGAAATTCCATTTGACCCAGCAATCCCATTACTACGTATATATCCAAAGGACTATAAATCGTTCTACTATAAGGACACATGCACACGAATGTTCACACATGCAGCACTGTTTACAATAGCAAAGACCTGGAATCAACCCAAATGCCCATTGATGATAGAATGGACTGGGAAAATGTGGCACATATACACCATGGAATATTATGCAGCAATCAAAAATGATGAGTTCATGTCCTTTGTAGGGACATGGATGAATCTGGAGAACATCATTCTCAGCAAATTGACACAAGAACAGAAAAGGAAACACCGTATATACTCACTCATAGGCGGGTGACAAACAATGAGAACACATGGACACAGGGAAGGGAGTACCACACACTGAGGTCTATTGGGGGAAATAGGGGAGGGACAGTGGGGGGGAGCGGGGGAGGGACGGCATGGGGAGAAATGCCAAATGTGGGTGAAGGGGCAGAAGGCAGCAAAACACACTGCCACATGTGTACCTATGCAACTATCTTGCATGTTCTGCACATGTACCCCAAAACCTAAAATGCAATAAAAATTTAAAAAAATAATAAATAAAATAAACCATGGGAGAAATACAAAAAAATACATAAAAAAATAAAAAATAACAAAATAAAAGTATCTTTTTTCTGAAGTTAAGATGATGAAGAATTTAATCATCTTAAAATTAAAATATTAGACTATAATAGCATGTGATATGGTTTGGATCTGTGTTCCTGCCCAAGTCTCATGTGGAATTGTAATACCCAATGTTGGAGGTGGGGCCTGATGGAAGGTGATTGGATCATGGGAGTGGTCCTTCATGAATGTGTTAGAACCCTTCTTGGTGCTGTTCTCATGACAGTGAGTGACTGATTTACTGTGAGATCTGATTTTTTAAAAGTGTGTAGCACCTCCCTCCTCTCTCTTGCTCCTACTCTGGCCATGTGATGTATGTGTTTCCTCTTCACTTTCTAACATGATTGTAAGTTTCCTGAGGCCTCCCCAGAAGCTGAGCAGATACCAGCATGATGCTTCCCGTCTAGCTTGCAGAACCACAAGCCAGTTAAACCTCTTTTCTTAGTAAATCGCCAAGTCTCAGGTATTTATAGAAATGTGAAAATGGCCTAATACAACATGTAAGTTGAGATATGGGGAAGAATATGAACTGTTAATATTTTCTAAGCTCATCTTGCTATTCAAGAGGAAGGTTCAGATATTGATTGATTCTAGACATACTTAAGTGCAGTTTACATAATTGAAGGGATAGTCATTAAAGTAATGAAAAACAAGCATACAATTTACATACCAGTAAAGGGGTAACATGAAATTTGAAAACAAACATGTAAAAACATAACAATAAAAATACATCAAGAAAGAAGGATTTTTAAAATATGAATACAGCAGGTCAAAAAAGCAATCAAAATGAGTCCAAATATTACCAATTTCAGTAGATATAGATCAAATCATTAACCTATAGAAAGCAGAGGTTACCCAACTGCATTTTTAAAGAAATCAAATGCTTAATATGAGACAAAATCTAAAACCTACACACGTTATAAGACTGGGCTCAGAGGTTGCTGCTGTGTTTCACATCCCCCATACAGATTGAGACAGTCGCAAAATGAGGAATCTGACATCTTATATTCCAGCAAGACATAGGTTTACAAGGCTTTTCTGATATTCCGTGAGATAACTAAATGGGGGAAAAAGAGAACTGAGTATGACTGGGCAGTGCAAGAAAGAGGCAGCAGTGGATACATTACCCCAATCCTTGGCCTGGCAAAAATGCTGTGCAAGGTGGCTTTGCAGGAGGAACCTTGAGTGACTCTCTTAAGTGGATTTACGGCTTGGAGAGGGCCCCAGTTACAAAGTCTGTGGGGAGTTCTATCATGGTTAAGTGCTGATTTGGGAGAAAGAGGCCTAGCCATGACCAGATACCCCACACCAAGGAAGACTGCAATAGGAATGCCCATCTCAGGGCGAGAAAAGAAATAACATGTGCACCCTACAAGAAGGAGCCGGGATGTGGACCCTGTCACAGAGAGTGTGTGTGGCCAATAGAGGTCAGCCAGATAGGCAGCAAAACCCCAGAGAGAGGAAGGTGCCATAAGCAATAAAACCAGGAAATATTTAGTCTTTTTCCTCTGTTCTCTTTCTTAGTCTAAAACACCAGAGGAGTTAGGCTTAGCAAAGTTGTGGGGTAAAGACATGTTAAATGGACCCTGCCCTCCACTCACCATGGCTGGAATGGAGGAAGTAGTAATTGAGCAAAAGAGCCCCTTTCTTGCTTTAGATCCCTGGACACACCAGCCTGGCCAGGCATGCTGGAGAAAGACTTTAGGCTGGACCTGAGTTTCAGAATTTAAACTGAATGGGATTTTTTAAAGCTAGTGTATATGGACTAGATAGAATTAAAGTCACTGCTGCAAAAATGGAAAAGGAAGTTTTAATACAGCCTAGTTAGTGGGAGCAACTAAGAAAAACAAAGCCACACCATGAGCATTCCCAATCAAGTTGAGACTGTTCACTAAGTTAGAACCCAACTTGTGAGTTCATGTCAGGCAAATAGGTAGACAGTCCATCCATTGTTACATAAATTGACTTCCTCCATTTCTCAATTTACTTTTGTGTGTGTGTGTGTGTGTGTGTGATTTTGGAGACAGAGTCTCACCCTGTCACTCAGGCTGGAGTTTAGTGGCACAATCTCAGTTCATTACCAATTCTGCCACCAAGGTTCAAGCGGCTTTCATGCCTCAGCCTCCTGAGTAGCTGGGATTATAGGCAACTGCCACCATGCCCAGCAAACTTTTGTATTTTTAGTAGAGTTGGGGTTTCATCATATTGGCCACACTGGTCTTGAACTCCTGACCTCAAGTCATCTGCCTGCCTCCACCTCCCAAAGTGCTAGGTTTACAAGTGTGAGCCAACAAGCCAGGCCAATAACATATTTTCTTAATCTTTAAATTTTTATTTCTCAGAAACATTACTTTGTACATGTCATCTTACAACAATTGCCACATAAATGATAAATACACACACAGCAATATGGGTGCACACAAGAATATATAAGATTTTCAAAAGAATGATGGATGTTGCCAATACACGGGCATGAAGGAGATGAAGGCAGGGAAAATATATGACTGGATTTATCTTCAGATGGGTGTCCACTAGCAATTAGGACTAGATTAAGACCATTTAGAAAGAGATTACAGTATCACAGGAAAATAATATAAGTCCATTTCAATGGGAATGGAATACAGAAAGCACTTGGAAAAGTATATCTGAGGCATCAGAAGCACTGCTCCAGAGGTGAGGATAGAGGAAGAGGGAGTGTTCTTAGCTTTAGACAGGCAGACTATTTGGCTGGAGAAATAGTGACTCAGCCAAGAGAAACAGATTTGCAGAGTTTTAGTATGTTAACATTTCCAGGACTCACTTGATATCAGGGAGGACCTGTTACTAGTGTGGCTGCACGTAACAGGCAAAGCCCAGGGTAGAAGTATGGGCTGGGACTCACGTGTGGGAATCCTCTCAACTATGAGGGGAAATAAGGTAGGCCAGAAAAAACCTGGATATGAAAACAGAAGTCTGTTAGCAATACCCTTCCTGGTGTAGAGAAAGCAACTTCTCTCCATTAGTGTTTCTACAGACAGGTCATCTGCTCCTCAAAGAAAACAGCCAGAATATTTTTAAAAGACATCCATGGGTCTGAGGGTTGGAGATATCAGAACAACACAGATGGGTCAATGAGATTTGAGGAGAAATTGCCTTTCAGGAAGGATCTAATTTCTAAACAGTGAAGAAGTTATGCTTCTTTGGTTTTGGTAAGTTACTAAATAATAATTAGTGTCAATATTTAGAATATTCTTTAGAATTCACCTTATCTCAGAATAGTTTTTGGAAGCAGAGACCCAGCTTAGAAAAGACACCCTGTGGCAGTCTGTTCATGCTCAGCAAGTGAGCTCAAGCTCACTTCCTAGGATCTCCAGCCTCAGCCTTACGTGCAGCTATTGAAGGGATGGCTTCCACAATCACCCTCGGAATCCCCCTCCCCTTTCCTGTTGACCTTGAAGGCTGCCAGTTCCAGGTTTCAGAGTTACAGGTTAGAGGAAATCCACTGATCCACAGTGAACCACAATATAGGCAAAAAAATGTTGCCGAACCCATGAGACAGGGATTTTTGTTCATCACCTGGCTGACATTGCTTACTCTAAGGAATACTCAACCTTAAAACAGCAAAACCTGACCCCATTGGAATTGAAAATTATTTAAAAGTATTCAATCACTCAGATAGAATATAAGCGGGTGCATTTTCTTTTTGATTTAGCCCTATTTGTGTAAAATGTCTTCCAACAGAAGAAATCTGTCTATTATTCTGTGTTAGAAGTTACTCGGAGTAACATTGCTCAAAACTTGATAGTTCCTTAGAGGAACATGGAGACTCAAGTCGATCTGACTCTGCACCACCCCTCCAGCTCATCCTCCAGGCCCCAGGGACCTCAGAAACAGGTCCTCTCCTTCATACTCCATGCAGGCTACTGATCTCGCTGTCTGAAATTCCCCTTTTCAGCAGCTCCACGTTCTTCAGAACTACACCCTTCTCAGTCCATCCATGCCAAGGCCCCAGCCTGGGATCTATGCTTCTTCCCAGCTCTTGTGGTCCTTTGTCTACTTCTGTCCTTGTGCTGACTACATCCAGCTCTGACTGCCTGAGTGCTATCACCATTAGTAATGAATGCTGTAAATACATTGGATAAAGGGAAAAGAAAGAAATGTCTCAACAGGACTAATTATGGAAAACAAAACACAATGGCTCCCTGTATGCGCTGGAAAAAAGGCAGAGAGAAAAAGCTGGCAAGACAGGCCTCCTCAGTGAAGCAAATTAGGACCCTGTTTACACCCCTGTGGAGCTGAAAGAGAAAGTTCTCCAGGGTTCCTATGTGTCTCTGGTCTCTCCACTCAGAGTGGGGTGTGGGGCTGTAGGTGCCTTTCTACTTCCTGGGCTCTTGATCCTAAGGTGTAAGGTCCCCAGAGTGCTGAAACCGTGTCAGATGCAGGTATAAATCCACTTCTGTGTCTGACTCCTGGGGACAGGAGGTTCCAATGGGGCCTGGGACTGCATGCTAATTCCCCTCACTCAAGGCCATGTCTGTCAAATGAGCAAAAGGAAAAATAGTGAGTGATGCTCATCACACCCTCTGCTGAATTGGTACCTGCAACATTGGACAGAGGTGTCTGGATGGGGATGCTGTCGGGCCTGTGTTTGAAGCTGATGATGTTGAACATTCCTGTCCAGGTGCCCGGTTCGGTGACCTCAGGCAAACACAGAAGAGAATCTGGAAGGGTTAACTGAGGAATGTCTATCTCTGCTGTGAGTTGTGGTAAGCACCATTTGAAGAGTGTCTTACAATGCGGGGAAGGATGTGTCTAGTCAGTCTCTACATCCTGCTTGTATGAATGTGCACCGATAAAACAGGCTGAGGGTGAGTCACCTGTGGAGGAGCCACTTTATATTCTAAGGTGAAGTTGGTAGTCAGTATATCCACAACAATACAGGAACAAATCTGTCTTCTCCTTTCCCCGATAAAGTCTTACGTTGTTACCATGGCAACTCACTCCACAAAATTGATAATAATTAGAAACAAAACAGAACATCTTTACCTACTGGAGCTGGGAAATAAATCCCCCAAAGTACAAAGAAAAGATAGGTAAATACCAAGCCAGTGGTCATATGTAATAAAACACACTTGGGCAGTTTCTGGGAATGAGGAAATGTATTCTGCCCTTGATAAGAACTGTTTTATTCTCTGTCACTCTGTATTTGACCTTTTTAAAAACTGTCTTTTTAGACTTTACATTTAAGTGAGATCACACAGCATTTTTCCTTCTGTGTCTGGCTTATTTCATGTGGTATGATGTCTTCTAGGCTCATCTATCTTGTAGCAAATGTCAGGATCTCTTTGTTTTTTTAAGGTTGAATAATATTTTAATACACACACACACACCCCATAGTTTTTTAGTCCATTCAGCCATTGATGGATACTTCAAATGTTTCCATATACTGGTTATCGTGAACAGTGCTGCAGTGAACATGGGAACACAGGTATCTTTATGAGGCAGTGATTTGATTTCTTTTTGGTCTGTACCCAGAATGAGGATTACTGGGTGGCATGTTAGTTCTATCTGTAACTTTTTTAGGGACCTCCATACTGTTTTCTCCATGGCTTCACTCACGCACATTCCTACCAACAGTGTGCAAGGGCTACCTTCTCTCCATAACCTCCCCGGCACTTCTTATACAATCTTAATTGATACATAAAAATCACTTGACACAGTTAAACATATTTTCTTGACAAAAATCGTTAACAATTTTGGCATATAAGAAATTTCCTCGATATATTAAAGAAAATTTATGAAAAAGAAACCCAGAGTTAACATCATAAGCAGTGGGGGGAAAATGAAAGTTTTTCCTCTAATAGTCACTACAAAGCAAGGATGTCGACTCTCATCACTTCTAGCATCTACTGGGTGGAGGCAAAGTTACTTTAATTAGTCCTGTGGAGACATCCTACACACTGTAGGATGTTTGGCAGTATTCTTTGCCTCCACCCAGTAGATGCTAGTAGCATACCCCTCTCCAGTAATCAACAGATTACTGGAAATACAAGAACAATCAGAAAAAATAAATAAATAAATAAAAGGAATAGATCAGAAGGAAAGAAGTAAAATTATCTAGAAGTAAAATCCTAGATCTCTAGCTTTTCATTTATAAAATGTACATGACACCACGTTTTTTTTAAAAAAATTGACACAAGAACAGAAAAGGAAACACCGTATATACTCACTCATAGGCGGGTGATGGACAACGAGAACACATGGACACAGGGAAGGGAGTACCACACACTGAGGTCTATTGGGGGAAATAGGGGAGGGACAGCAGGGGGAGGGAGTGGGGGAGGGATGACATGGGGAGAAATGCCAAATATGGGTGAAGGGGCAGAAGGCAGCAAAACACACTGCCACGTGTGTACCTATGCAACTATCTTGCATGTTCTGCACATGTACCCCAAAACCTATAATGCAATAAAAACTTAAAAAAAAATAAAAATAAATAAAAAATAAATAAATAAATAAAAATCATTTGAAAAATACAGTAGGGTGTTTTGTAAAATATACTATATTATGTTTATAATACATATATTAGTATATACTCTATATTCTATAAAAAGTCTAAGTTCATTGTCCTCACTCTGAGTTTCCAAATGTTGCCAGCCAAATCTAGTCTCTTCCCTAAAGGAAACCACTTTTAACAAGTTGTATGTGTGTCTTGTAGGGAGCAGGGGGCAAAGGGAGAGGTAAAAATATAGCAAGGCTTCTAAACCTCACACTGTCGACATTTTGGGCCATATCATTCTTTGGTCTGGGGTGCTGACATATACACTGTGTAGGATGTTTGACAGTATTCTTTGCCTCCACCTAGTAGATGCTAGCAACATACCCCTCTCCAGTTTTGTCAAACAAAAATACTTTCAGACATTACCACCTGAGGTGGCTGCTCTAGAGAAATCTTTCTTTACTTCATTTTCCTTTTTTCCACTTACACTTCAATGAGCGATGATGACATGAGTCTCCCCAGAAAAGGTTCTGAATTCATTTCACAGCTGTGATGGTAAGAGGCCAGGAAAAGTTCCTCAATATCGTGCTGCTGGGGGCCTAGTGCCTCACAGTGGCATAGTCAAGAATTTCAGAACTGTCACATTGGGTTGGCTCCATATGTCCTCACAATATCTTCAAGTATAAGACAGGAGTGTAAAGTTGTTGCTACGTGGATTGAGTTTGCTGCAATCTGTGGGAAATTAAGAATGACAGGACCTCTTGCTATGGAAAATTAAAACTTCTACTTTAAACCAAGCTAGCCTCTCATACATTGCTTATAAGAATTTAAGTTTCAGTGACATCAACAGCATGGTGGAATTGGAGGCTCTTGACTCTTCCTCCCCTGACAGACACAACAAGTAAACACCTAGATGTGAATCAATTGTCTCCAGAGGAAGCCAAGATCTACTTTAAAGACTCCGAGACACCTGGGGACTGAGAAAATATCTGTTTCAAAATAGATGGGAAAAGTGAAGATACACCTGTTCACTAACCCCATGCTGAGCACAGCACCTTGTAATTAAGTAGGAAACCCAACTCCCAGCTCTTTTCTGAAGTGAGAGACATATACCACACGCAGAATGCCCAAATTTTACAGTTCCTGTAGGAGGGCATGGCTCTTATGTCACTGTAATTGAGGAATGGCTGTGACAGAGCACTGGAAAATTTCCCTCAAGCACAAAAACCAAAGAGGAGTTTTGAACCACATGGACACTCCAAGATGCTGTAGCATCTCCCGGAGAGAGTTTGGATGCACACTTTCCCAGTAGCTTCCTGTCATTCTGCCCTCCATCAAGCCAGCATCAGGAAGCACACTAAGAAAATAAAAACTGCCTCTCTTCAAGCCTAAACAGAAAGCCTGGCACTCCCTGTGCCCTTCTCTCCTGGCTTGTTTCAGTGATAACGCAAGACAAAAAAAATTTCTCTGCAAGAAGGGTGAGAACCATCTGTTTCCTTGCAAACAGGAGTGGGCTCGCCCTACAATCTCTCCCAGAAAAGAGGCTAGAGGCCTCTACAAGTAAAAACGGGAGAAACAGCACTGCTCACAACTTTTCTCCTGGCTTGCTTCTGAGGAACATTTCTTCAATTTCTAATTATACTGAGTCTAAGGGACGTCTCTGGGAAAAGGGGAAAGGGAAAGGGGAACTCCAGTGTCTTTCTCCCTGGCTTAATTCAATGATAACTCCAGACCAGAATCTTCTTCCTACAAAAGGAGTGAGAAGGCTGCATGCTTGAACAAAAGAGTAAGCAGTTTTTTTTGCCCTTTTCCCCAGCTTTCTCCAGCAATAATTCCAGCCCTGAAATCATTCTATAGAAATAGGTTACAGGCCTCTGCCAGCAAAAACAGTAGGAATGACACTCCTCTGCTTTCTCCCTCAGCTTGCTCCAGAAACTAACTTCTTCAATTTTTCATTGGAAGGAGGCAAGGAGACTTCTCCACGCCTGAAATGGAAAGTAGACACTCCACATGCCTTCCTTGCTGGCTTGCTTCAGTGACAACTCCAGACCAGAAATCTGCCTCTGTAAGGAAGGTGTGGGACTTAACTTGCTCAAACAGGAGACTAGGTACTCCCTGCACTTTCTGTCCAGGTTTGCTCCAGCAGTAAATCCAGATTGACAGAATCTCCCTTAGAGTAGTTTCTGTATTTTACATATTGAAAATTTTAACATTTATAGCTTCCACCCAAAGGACTGACTCATAAATTACCTAACTTTGGGAGTTGACAAAGCTCTACACTCCTTAGACTCCTATACTACAGAAAACAAATAGGTGGCATTTAAACGTGCAAACATCTAGCAGCCATCTCTCCAGGTTCAATGTGAGCAGTGTGATAAAAAGTACAGACATCTGCCTTAAACCTTATCCTTGACATAGGGCAGAAGGTGTAGAAAGTAAATTCTGGCTCTAAGCATCTCTGCAAGGAAAGAAAAAACTGGACCACAAATTTAACACTCTGTGTTCTTCAATTGTATCTGAAGGGACTGGCTTCTGTCTCAACAATCTCAAAGCAATAAAACAACATTTGACACTTTCTAATTTCTTGGGTGACACTCAGAACAAAGGCAGCAGGTTGGACAAGCATAAAGAATTTTGAGGCACCTAACATCTCTGTTCAGGCTGAATAAAGAGGAATATCTCTGACACAAGACCAACTTAACAAGACTTTGACGAAGTCTTTTGTTTTGTTTTGTTTTAGGTTTTGTTTGTTTGTTTATCTAATACATAGAAAAAATGCATAAAGTCAAGGAAAGTGAAGACAGGGAAATATATTCCAAATAAAAGCGCAAGAAAAAGTTACAGAAGAAAATCCCAATGAAATAGAGATATGTAGTTTACCTGACAGGAAATTCAAAAAGATAGCTGTAAAGATGTTCACTGAGGTAAGGAGAGCAATGAGTGAACAAACTAAGACTGTCAACAAAGACATAGAAAATATTTGAAGGTACCAAACAGAAATAATTGACCCAAAGTATACAATAGCTGAACTCCAAAATTCAGTGTACATGTACAACAGCAGACTAGATCAAGCAGAAAAAAAAGGATTAGCAAACGTGAAGACAGATTATTTAAAATATTCAATCTGATGAACAAAAAGAAAAAAAGACTGAAGGCAGCCTTTAAAAAATTTACAATATTATCAAGTAAAATAATACATGCATTATTGATGTACCAGATGAGAAAAGAAAGAGAGGGACATAAATCATTTTCAAATACTGGCAGAAAAATGCCCAGGTTTGGAAGAGGAAATAAATTCAGATCTAGGAAGCTCAATGAACACCTGATATGATGATTTCACAGGGAAACAGATCAAGACACTTTGCAATCAAATTGTCAAAATTTGAAGACAAAGAATATTAAAAGCTACAAGAGGTTTCATAAAGTTCTCATGCTGTGTTTTTCAGCTCCATCAAGTTGTTTATGTTCTTCTCTACAATGGTTATTCTAGCTAGCATTTTATCTATTTTTTTTT
This sequence comes from Leontopithecus rosalia, assembly GCA_028533165.1. Classification (NCBI taxonomy): domain Eukaryota; kingdom Metazoa; phylum Chordata; class Mammalia; order Primates; family Cebidae; genus Leontopithecus; species Leontopithecus rosalia. Next base: position 8,180,344 of record CM052649.1, read on the forward strand.
CAAGGTTCTTAGCTTCCTAGCATTGGATTAGAACATGCCCTTTTAGCTTGGAGAAGTTCGTTATTACCCACCTTCTGAAGCCTGCTTCTGTCAATTTGTCAAACTCATTCTCCATCCGGTTTTCCTCCCTTACTGGTAAGAAGTTGTGATCTCTCGTTGGAGAAGAGGCATTCTGGATTTTGCCTTTTTCATCCTTCTTGTGCTGGTTTCTTCCCATCTTCATGGATTTTTCTAGTTTTGGTCTTTGAAGTTGGGGACCTTTGGATGGTGTCTCTAAGTGGACGTCATTTCTGTTGATGTTGAAACTATTTATTTCTGTTTATTAGTTTTCCTTCTATCAGTCAGTTCTCTCTGCTTCATGTCTCCTGGAGTTTGCTAGAGGTCACTCCAGACCCTGCTTGCCTGGGAATCACCAGCAGAGCCTACAGAACAGCACCAGCAGAGGCTGCATATTGCTTCCTGTTCCTTCCTCTGGTAGGTTCATCCCCTTCCTCTGGAAGGGTGCCCACCACATGCCAGCCAGAGCTCTTATATGAGGTGTCTGTCAGCCATTGCTGGGAGGTGTCTCCCAGTCAGGATACAAGAGGGTCAGGGAGCCACCTGAGGAGGCAGTCTGCTACTTATCAGAGCTTCTCTGTCCCAGGAAGGTGGGGGCCTTATTTATAAGTCCCTGATGAGCTGTTGCCTTGTTTCAGAGATTCCATGCCTAACGAGGAGGGAGTGGCACATTCTGTCTACTGTAGCCTTGCTGAGCTGCTGTGGGCTCAGCCCAGATGCTATGTAAACTTCCTGAAAGTGATGGGGAGAATGAAACCAAGTTGGAAAACACTCTTCAGGATATTTTCCAGGAGAATTTCCTTAACATAGTAAGACAGGCCAACACTCAAATTCAAATTTAAAATTTCAATAGTAAGTCCTTACCTATCAACAATTATTTTAAATGTAAACAAATTTAATTACCCAATCAAAAGGCATCCAGTGGTGAATGAATAAAAAAAATTGTATGGTACCTATAAGACTCACTTCACTTCTAAGAAAACACATAGACTGAAGGTAAAGAAATGGAAAACTATATCACACAGAAATAAAAACCGAAAGGGAGTGGGTGTAACAATATGTATAACAGACAAAAACTGTAAAAAAGAAAAGAAATTCATTACTTTATAATAATATCATCAATTTATCAAGGAGATATAAAAATTGCAAATATATATGTACCTAACATCTGAAAACCTAAATTCATAAAGCAAATACTAATAAATCTGAAGGGAGAGATACAATGTAATATAATAATAATAAGATATTTCATTATCCCACCTCAACATTAGACAGATGATTTAAACCAAAACTTTATAAGGAAACATTAGACTTGAACTACACTTTAGACCAAATATACTTAAAACAGCAACAAGTGACAGGGTCACTAATTTTTCCAGTGGCCAGAGAAAATGAAAAGATGGCCTTGATCCTGGCAAAGATGTAGAAGAAACATATAGATCTTTGCATATGTCCCTCCCATCACATGCCCAGAGGCCTAGGAGAAAAAATATGATTTTGTGGGACAGGTCCCGGCCCCCTCTTCTCTGTGTATCCATGGGTTGTGACAACCTGCATCCCAGCTGCTTGAGATCCAGCCACAGTTAAAAAAGGAAAGGTACACATTGGGCCATTGCTTCATAAGGTACAAGCCCCAAGTTGTGGTGGCTTCCACATGGTATTGGGCTTGTGTGTACACAGAAGGTAAGAAGTGAGGTTAGGAACCTCCACCTAGATCTCAGAGGGTGTACGAAATGTCTCGAAGTCCAGGCAGAAGCCTGCTGCAGGGGCAGAACTTTGATGGGAAACCTCAACTAGGGCAGTGCAGAAAGGAAATGTGGGGTTGGAGCTCTCACACTGAGTTCCCACTAGGATACTGCCTACTGGAGCTATGAGAAGGGCCATTGTCCTCCAGACTCTAGAATGGTAGATCTACTCACAGTTTGCACCATGCACCTAGAAAAGCCACATGCACTCAATGCCAGCCCATGATAACAGCCACAGGGCTTGAACCTTACAGAGCCACAGGGGCAAAACTTCTCAAGGCCGTGGGAGCCCACCTCTTGCATCAGCATATCCTGGACGTGAGACATGGAGTCAAAAGTGATTATTTTGGAGTTTTAAGATTTAATGACTGCCCTGCTGGGTTTTGGGCTCGCATGAGGCCTCTAGTCCTTTGGTTTTGGCCAATTTCTCCCTGTTGTAACAGGAACGTTTGGCCAATTCTTGTATCCCCATTGTATCTTCGAAGTATTAAAACTAACATGTTTTTATTTCATGGCTCATAGGTGACAGGGATTTGCCTTGTCTCAGAGGAGACTTTAAACTTGGACTTTTGAGTTAATGCTGAAATAAGTTAACTCTTGTGGGGACTGTTGGGAAGGTATGATTGGTTTTGAATGTGAAAATGACTATTTTGGAGGGGGCAGGGGCAAAATGATATGGTTTGCCTCTATGTTCCCACACAAATCTCATATAAAATTGTAATCCCCAAGTATTGGAGGAGGGACCTGGTGGCAGGTGACTGAATTACTGGAAGAGATTTTTTTTTTTTTTTGCTCTTTTTATGTTAGTGAGTTCTCATGTGATCTGATGGTTTAAAAGTGTGATGCTTATCCCTTCCATCTCTCACTCTCCTGCTCTGCCAAGTAAGTTGTGCCTGCCTCCTCATCACCTTCCGCCATGATTGTAAGTTCCCTGATGCCTTCTAGCCATGCTTCCTGTACAGCCTGCAGAACTGTGAGTCAAGTCAAACTTTTTTCTTCAAAAATTAGCCCATCTTGGGTAGTTCTTTATAAAAAGTGTGAAAACAAACTAATATACCAGATATAATAAATTGATTTTTATAATTATTGATATAGCCAACTATAAAATGGGAATGAGATTAACAGACACCTACCAGATCAAATATGAGAACTAGGCACACTGCTGGATAATACATTTGTTTTATCTTTGACACATAATTTACACTCAACATAAAATAGCTAATATAATTATTCTTAAAACACACGTCTAGACTATAGTGCTAGAAATAGTAACAACAGTCATTCCTCCTCCTTTGAAAATGAAAGAAAAACACAACTATATGGTAATATCAAAATCAGTATATATTAGTGATTTTATTATTTTGTAAAATTTGAAAGTTGAATAAATCTCTACACAGTAATGTGGAACCATGTTAAAATGTAATATAGTAAAAAATCTTAACATGGTTTGTTGATTAGTCAAGTGTAAAATAACTAGATAAAAATGAGGCATGAGACAGACAATGCCACATGCCTGTTGTCCCAGCTACTCCAGTGGCTGAGGCAGTAGGATTGCTTCAACCCAGGTGTTAGAGGCAGCCTGGGCAACATAGAAAGACCGTTTCTCTTTAAAAAAACAAAAAAAGAATTTCACCTAAGAGAATCCAATTAGGTGATTCACTTTTCTTTAATAGAGATCATTTTAGAGCAGTTTTAAGTTTAAAGCAAAATCAAGCAGAAAGTACAGAGTTTCTACATTCACTGCCCCAAAATATCTACAGCCTCCACTATCAACGTCTTGCAGGACAATGCTGCATTTGTTAAAATCAATGTTTGTATCTACATATCATTATCATACAAATTTTTACACCTTACATTCAAGTTGACTCTTCTTTCACATTCTATGAATTCTGAAAAATACATAATGACTAGTGACATGTATTCATAGTTGTGGTATTGCATAGAATAGTTTCACTGTTCTAAAAGTCCTATATGCTGCACCTATTCGTCCCCTTCTAACCCTCAACCTTGGAAAGCACTCATCTTTTTACTGTCTCATAGGTTTGCCTTTTCCAGAATGCCATGATACATTATATAGCCTTTTAAATGAACTTATTTCACTTAATATTATGCATTTAAGGTTCCTCTATATATTTTCACACAGTTCACTGCTTTTTAGCACTGAATAATATGACATTGACTGGATATAGCACAACGTATTTATTCATTCACCTCCTGAAGGGTATTTGGTTGCTTCCAAGTTCAAGCAATTGTGAATAAAGCTGCTATAAACATCTATATGCAAGTTTTTATGTTGATATAAGTTTTCAAGTTGTTGAGTAAATAACAAGGAGAGCAATTACCGGATCCTATCGTAAGAGTATATTTAGTCCCTTAAGAAACCAAACCTAAATTACCGTATCTTTTTGAATTCCCATCAGGTACATATGAGAGTTTTTATTGCTCCACACCCCCACCAGCATTTGGTGTTAATGTTTTGGACTTTAGCCATTCTGATAGGTGCGTAGTTAGTTGTCTCTTGTTTAAAATTTCTATTCCCTAATGACATATCAGATCAAATGTATTTTCTATGTTTATTTTTCAACTTATATTGCCTTGGGTATGGTGTCTGTTCAGGTAGTTTTGCCATTTTATAATTTGGTTGCCCATTTTTTTTGTTGTTGAATGTTATGAGTTCTTTGCCCTTTATTTGACATGTTTGCTCAAGTATTTCTCCACAACCTGTGATTTGTTTTATCATTATTTTGACATTGTTCTTCACAGAACAGTTTTTAATTTTAATAAAATCCAGCTCATCGATTCTTTGTTTCATGGATCATGCCTTTGGTGTTGTATGTGAAACTCATTACCTTACCTAAGGTCATCTAGATTATCTCCTATGCTATATTATAAGAGTTTTATAGTTTTGTGTTTAACTTTAAGTCTGTGATCCATTTGAAGTTAACATTTTGAAGACTGTTATGGTCTTGAGTTTAGATTTTCTTTTTGGCATGTGAATGCCCAGGTTCCACCATCAATTGTTGAAAAGACTATATTTACTTCATTGTATCACCTTTGGTTTTCTGTCAAAGACTAGTTGACTATATTTATGTCGACCTATTTCTGGGCTCTCTGTTCTGTTCCACTGATACATTTTTATATTCATTTGCCAATACCACACTGCTTTGATTATTTTAGTCTTGATGTCAGGTAGTGTCAGTTTTCCAGTTTTGTTATTCTCTGATATTAATTGACTGTTTGAAGTCACTTGCCTCTCCACATAAACTTTAGAATCAGTGTGCCAATATCCACAGAATGAATTACTGAAATGTGGGATTGCATTGAATGAATATATCCATTCATAATCCACAGGATGGATAGGAAGACAAATCTTCCTGTACAAGAACATGGATTATCTCTTCATTTATTTTGCTCAACTTTGGCTTCTGTTTTCAGAGTTTTGTAGTTTTCCTCATATAAATATCTGCAAATTTTGTTGGTTATATGTGTTTATTTTTGACAGGTTGATAATGGAAATGGCAATATTTTTAATATCAAATTCTACTTATTTATTATTGGCATGTAGGAAAGCAATTGATTTATGTATATTAAGCTTTTATCCTGTGATCTTGCTATATTTGCTTATTAGTTCAGAAGTTATTTGGTCAGATCTGTCAGATATTCTCCATAGACAATTATGTCACCTGCAAGTAATATAGTTTGGATCTGTGTCTCCACCAAATCTTATGTCAAATTGTACTGCCCAGCATTGGAGGCAGGGCCTGGTGAGAGGTGACTGGATCATGGAGGTGAATTTCTCATAAATAATTTAGCACCGACCCCTTGGTATTGCCCTCATAGCAGCGAGTGAGTTCTCATAAAATCTGGTTGTTTAAAAATGTATAGCACCCTCTTCTATCTCTTCCTCCTGCTCTGGCCATGTTAGGGGTCCCCTTTGCCTTCTGTCATGACTGGAAACTTTTTGAGGCCTCCCCACAAGCAGAAGATGCTATATTTTCTGTACAGCCTGCAGAACCATGAGCCAATTAAAACTCTTTTCTTTAAAAACTACCTAGTCACAGGTATTTCTCTTTTCTGAAAAAGACTTTCTAGTTCTTTATGTTTATTATTTTTGAGACAAAGTCTGTTATTATTATTTTACTTTAAGTTCTGGGGTACATGTACAGCACGTGCAGGTTTGTAACATAGGCATACATGTGTCATGGTGGTTTGCTGCACCCAACAACCCATCATCTTCATTAGCTATTTCTCCTAATGCTATCCCCAACTCCCCTGGAATGTGATGTTCCCCTCCCTGTGTTCATGTGTTCTTATTGTTCAACTCCCACTTATGAGTGAGAACATGCGGTGTTTGGTTTTCTGTTCTTGTGTTAGTTTGCTGAGAATGATGGTTTCCAGCTTCATTCATGTCCCAGCAAAGACATGAACTCATAGCTTTTTATGGCTGCATAATATTCTGTGGGGTATATGTGCCACATTTTCTTTATCCAGTCTATTATTGATGGGTATTTGGGTTGGTTCCAAGTCTCTGCTATTGTGAACGGTGCTCTGCTAAACATATGTGTGCATGTGTCTTTATAGTAGAATGATTTCTAATTCTTTAGGTATATATCCAGCAATGGGATTGCTGGGTCAAATGGGTATTTCTAGTTCTATATCCTTGAGGAATCACCACACTGTCTTCCACAATGGCTGAACTAGTTTACACTCCCACCAACAGTGTAGAAGCGTTCCTATTTCTCAGCATCCTCTCCAGCATCTCTTGTTTCCTGACTTTGAGAATAAACTAATACAACAACCAAAACAGTTGTATTGTTTTCTTCTCACTCTGCAGGCCTTTGATTTATTATTCTTATTGCATTAGCTAGGACTTCTGGGATAATGTTGAAAAGTAGTAGCTAGAAGAAACATTCTTGCCTTGCTTTTAATACCTTGAAAGAAAGAGTCTAGTTTCTCAGCATTAAGTATAATGTTGATGGTAGGGTTTTTGTATATATTTTTGCTTCATTTGAGGAAATTCTGCTCTATTTGTATTTGCTGAGATTTTATTTTTTTAATCCATAAATGAGTGTTGAGATTTTTCAGATTATTTCTCCAAATCCATAAATATGATTAAATCATTTTTATTCTTTAGTTGTTTGCATGAAGAGTTACATAAGTGATTTTCAAATGCTGAGCCAACCTTGCATACCTGAAATAAATAAAATACATTTATGGTCTATGATTCCTTTTACCTAATGTTAAATTTAATTTGCCAGTATTTTATCAATTTTTTTGCATTCATTTATGTTTATAAGTGCTACCAATATGTAGTATTCATTTATTTCAGTGTCTTTGGTGATGACATTAGGGTCCTGCTGCCCTCATATAAAGAGTTAGAAAGCATATACTTTTATTATGTTTTCATGTAATTGATATAGAATTGGCATAATTTCTTTCTTAAATGTCTGGTTGAGTTCACCAATGAATCCATCTGGGCCTGGTGCTTACTGCTTTGTTAAGTTATTAATTATTTATATATTTTGTTTAATAGATATGGGCTATTTATATTGTTTATTTCTTCTTGTGTGAGTTTTGGCAAAGTATGTCTTTCAAAAAATTGATTGCTTTCATATAGTTTATCACATTTGTTGGCATAAATTTTTTCATAATACTTACTATTTTTGATGTTATGGTATCTGTGGTAATGTTCCCTCTTTTATTTCAGATAGTGGTAATTTGAGTCTTCTTTCCCTGTAATTTAGTTAGCCAGTATGCTTCCTCTACAGTCTGCAGAACCATGAGTCAATTAAACCTTTTAAAATATTTCAAACATTTTACTGCAACAGGTAAAGACCCTAAAGCTTTCCTTATGGTTTTTTAAAAGTGAAGGTCATATGTAAGTACATCTTGACTTATGCAAAACATCTTTGCACTTAAAAGATGAGATGTAAGTATGTCCTCAACCTTCAACCACTGTCTTCACTATCACTATTTTTGTATATTCTTTCCCTCTCTCTCTCTCTCTCTCTCACACACACACACACACACACACACATACACACACAGAAAAATCTAAATTTATCCCTAAGTGCATCTTATATTATTCAGCATTGTTAAGGAAAGTTTATAAGATGATTAGGGAATTTTCTTAAAGATGCAAATAATTTTCTAATTATATTATGTCAAATTAAAATAAAGTAATAATCTAATTTGATTACAATGCATAGTTGTATAGTTGACTATAAAGGATAAACAATACATTGATTTCTACTTGAAGCCTTCAGTTTGATCCTGCATATATTGAACAAATATAAAGTAGGACTTAAAATTTCATGCTTGCATTATTCATCCAACAATGGCTTACTTTGTTAAAATGAAGACATTGAGGAATCTGAAAACAAGTTGAGCTGGTATTTTGTCTAAAATTAAGACAGAAAGCAAAAATAGTTGTTTTATCATATGGACAAAACATGGAAGATGGCATGAAATATTCTGTTATTATTAAAGCTGCAAAATTTTATAACACAAAATGTTATATTACTAATACATGCAAAGGATAGAATTATCACTTTATTTATACTGCTTTTGGATGAATAGACTAAAAATATGTAAATGCAGTTTAATATGCAATGCATAACTTAACTGGAATATTAGGCACTCAAATTTTGTTTAAGATCATTTTTTGCATACAATAATCCTTTCATTAAGATATAAAGTCTTAGTAACAATACAACTTGAAAGGAAATAGAGCATAAAATAATAATTGTTGGAATAGAAGCATTTTCTCATTAAGAACATTTTTGCATAAAATTATATATTATTATGTCAAAATATACCTTAAGCATTATAATACAGGCTTCCTTATAAGTTATTATTTATAACAGGAGGACAAATCCTGAAAATTCATTCTGTGTGATTTTCTTCCTCACTGAGTAAATCAGAGCTGAATGCTAATGCTGTTGCAATTAGAATATTTCCTACTTAAATATTTTTATCCCTTCAGGGTACCATGACAATATTTATATTTCAGTCATTAATTTACATAGATTTGCAGCACCAAAAATTTAGATTCAAACAGGATACACTGAGCTGCTCATTGTTTATAGTTTACTTGCTGATTGATTGGTTGACTCATATAGTATCTATCTTTAGAAAGACCTTAAGTAAGTTCACATTAACATACATAATTCAATAAATTATAATAATTCAAGTGGATTAGAAGAGTGGGCTACTTTTTTCCTTCATAAGCCCCATTATGTATTCCTTGATATGATTATACTGTTTTAGTCAAACACTCCTATTTGAGGACAAAAAAATTGGATCCATCAAAGATAGTCTAAGCCACATGATACTGAATGATTTAGAATGTCATCTTCAGACATTCTGCCCATCCATAGGTATGCAGTTTGGGCAGTTTTCCATCTAGCAGACACATTTCACATAAGACCACCAGCCTATTCTTACATGATTCCCCTTTGTAAATTATTTTACTTTGCTCTGCAAGGTTGGAGTATCTTCATAATTACAAGCTCACACAGAAGAAGTGAGACATGGTATTTATAATACTAGTACTGTGGAAGCTTGGAAAATGCTGACTAGAATGCTAAAACACTCTGCTGTGGGACTAGCATGCACCTGTCACTCAAGATAAATGCACTATAAGCAATGAAGGTGAAACCCCTCAGCCTTGGGCCAGACCACTCACTGTTATGTTCACTCTCTCTAGGAACTGATGCTAGAATGACTTAATCAAAGGTAATTTCCGGCAACTCACTACCTCTTGATTTACTCTATTTAGTAGCGTTTTAAATTATAATCAATGATATTGTAGTCAAAATTTGTTTTTATAAGTCTCCATTACTTTAAAAAATTTACTTTTTTTGTAAATATGTAATTTTATGCTTCTCAAATATGAGGCAAAGTCAAAAGTTTTAAAAAATAAAAATTGTCAATCTTGACAAATAAGTGGTTTATCCTGATCTTTAGTAAAATTGATAGGATGGATGAAGCCTAGAAAATTCTGTCAAACCTCTGCCTTCCTCAAGTTCTATTGTCCATTTGTCGCAGGACTTTTCCTAGTTCAGCTAAAGACAGGGTCCTTGTCTTACGTAGCCTTAAAAGTTTAGGCTCGCAGACAGTTTGAATGGTGAGTAAAGCTGAGTTTTATCAGGTGAAGAGGAAAAAAAGTGGGGAAACAGGGACTCTCCACAAGGCCAGAGGCCCTCTAGTGCTTCCTGCCTTGCAGTTGGAATCCCAGGTGCCACACAGGAAGAGGAGTGGCCAAGCTCCTCCTTGCTGCAAATGGCATGGATTTCTGTGGCTCCACCCCAGTGTGCACTCCTGCCAGTGGGAAGGTTGGTTGGAGTTTCTCTGGGGATCCCTTCCCACCTGACTGTCTAGCATTCACTCAGTTGCCTGTTGACTCATCAGCGGCTTAGGGAGTGCTGGATCTGTTCTACCTCCCAGGGACACCAAACCAAACCAGGCAAACTGGTACTCATGGAACTCTGGGTCCACTGTCTAAATAAGTAAATAGACAGGAAGTTAGAAACTGTGACGTGTCTTACAAAGCAACAATGACTGCCCTAACCTGCTGTATCAGACTGGCTGCTTTTCCATCAATAATCTCCTCCCTGTGCTATAGAAAGTGAAACTGCAGAGCCCCCACCCAGGCTTCAGAGCCACCCTTGGCTTTGAAATCTCTCATCATCTCTGCATGTAACCTTGGGCAATTCAATGAGTCTTCCTGTGCCTCTGTTTTGTCATTTCTAAGATGGGCACAATAAATAGTATTCACCTTCTCCTGTTACCATGAGAATGAATGAATTAATGTATTTACCTGCTTAGAATAATAGCTGACATATAGTCAGGAGGAGTGAGCTTTTGGTACTTACTGATTTTTACCCATAAGAATTAGAGATTCTGACATTTATTTTAAAGAGAAAAATTTGGAGAAAAAATAAAAGCAATCAGTTAAAAGGCAATGACTTAAAGCACACAATTTTGGAAATGAAAGAACCCTAGATTCTTTCTAATCCAAACTTTGCATTTTCCAAATCAAGCAGAGAAACAATTTGTTTTGTGATGAATGCACTCAGTAAGTTAGCAGCAAGGCCCAGCTGGGATGAAAAATGTCTGTGCCTGGGTCAATGGGTTTTCTGATGCACTACATCCTCACTCTATGGAATCTCCTTCCAGAATCCAAGTGGGGAATGTATTTGAAAAATCACCAAGGAAAGTCAGAATAGACCAGGTTTACAGCATGTACATTCTGATGGAATAGCATGCCTTATTTTTCTCTCCTGTAACTCATTTTTTTAAAAATTCCAGTTTCCTACCTCCAAAGTAAAGCAGAAAGAATTACTTATTGTCAACTCTTTCAAATGTGAAGAGACACTAAGTTGTCTACATTTTCTAATTCTCAGCCTACAGGGAAAAGGGCCATGTAAGTTATTAATCCTAAAAATGGTTACCCTCCACAGCACACTGAACAGTCAAAAACCTATAAATCTCACAAAACAGACATTCCTATTTTTGCTTATTGGGTTCAAAAGGTTCTTGATCTGTTAAGATAAGAAAGACTTTTAGAAAAATCTCTCCAATACCAGGACACACATAAAAGCAATTACACCAAGGAAATAGTTGGAATCGGATGTTCTAGTTCTCATTCTGGTCGTTTACCAAGGGAGTATCAGCACGTATCTATACAGTGAGGATTGGGAGACACCTCAGAATTCTCTCCAGGGTCCACAAAGCTATGCCTTTTAAATGTCAGATAAATCCTTTTGCTTCCAAGGAAATAAGCTTATTCATGTGTACCTAGAGGCAGAAGACTGAGGGAAAGGAATGAATATGTGTAGGTGTGGCCTTCCTGCATTCTAATTACTAAAATTCTCTTGGGGCTGAATGAAAGTCTAGCTCTTATCCCAAATATACATATCTCGAGGGTTTTACACCCACCATTTTTAGGGTACACTTAGCCTTTGCTTCCCAGACCATTGCCAAGGTATCCTTTGGTGCCTGTGCACACACCACCCAATGGCTTTGTTCCTCCCTCCCCAGCCAAATCCAGGCTCACTCATTCCTATTTGTTTTTTTAAAATGGAGTGGAGATTTCACTTCTTCCAAGTCTCACTGGAGGAGGTTTGGGGTGCTCCTGTGTGAGCCTCTGCTCTTCCCTCTGTGACTTCATTGTCTTGCCTGTCTGCCCCTCTGAGCGGCAATACTGCTGGAGCATAAGATCTGATTTCTTAATCTCCATCTCCCTGGAACCAAGCATTAGTCCTGTGGCATAATGAATCTTCAGTGGATGTTTGCTGAAGTTTTCAATTAATTAATTAAAGCCCAGCCTTTTCTACCATCTGGCAGAGCGTATGCATGTATATATGCTCAAGCATCTGCATGCTGAAGCCAACTTTTATTAACCACTCAAGAAAGACTATTAGTAGCCAATGTGTTGCCAGTGGAGGATGTCCAGGTTTTTGGCGTCTTGAACAAAGAACTGAACAAAATGCACAAACAAAGCAAAGAATCAATAAGGCAACAGAAGCAGAGATTTATCGAGAATGAAAGTACACTGCTCAGGGTGCTAGAAGTCCCAAGCACAGGGGATCAAGAGCCTGGTTACAGAATTTTCTGTTGTTTAAAAACTCTCCAGTTTTCCATTGGTGACTTGGCGTACCTAAGTGAAAAGGATAAAGTAAAGTTACAAAGTCATTTACTCAGCATAAGCCCAATGCAAATGGAGAGGCTATTTCCTGTCATTCCTGAAGTATTTCCATTTGATTTAATTTTCACAAGTCAGTGTGAATCAGCCTTAAGTTCCCTATCTCCAGACCCTATTCTCCTGCCTCAAGGGTGCACCACATCCTAAGGATAACACTTAAATCTACTTCATTACATATTAATGAGATGACTCTGGCCAGAATGAACACTGGCAGATGAGGTTTGGAGTAAATCTGAGCTAGCAGAGAACTGTCCTGCACAACACAAAGCTGCTCCCAGCCTAGGATGTGGAAGGCAAAAGCAACACAAATAAGGAACTTAACACAAAACTGAAAGAGACCACAGACCCTTTGAAGGAAGCCACAGGCTCCAGCCTATACCTTGAGCCAGGTGGAAAACCAAAGGTTGCAAGGGAGATAAACTGCCTTTATATACTCCCTCCAGGGAACTTGGCAGTCCAAGCCATAGGGGACATCCTTAACCCTACCCACCACTAGAGCGGATTGAGTGAGTGGTGGGAACACGTGAGAAGGAGCAGCACTGGAATGATTTGTGCACACTCTCAGGCTCCAGTGGATGTGGATGGAAGCCATTTCTGATCCAGTCTCACAGAGGACCTCTCAGAAGTCTGTCGTCTAACTCAGGTGGTGGTCACATGTTAAAAGCAGTTCCCAACTGAGATTCTAGGAATAATCCAGAACCAAGTGGGAAGTGGGAAGTGGGCTGTAGCCATGGGCACTGAAGCTGAATGTTCCTGCTGCTCTGGCTGACCAGAAAAGGCATGGCCTGAAAGCCAAGGATTCTGTCTTCTAAGGGAAGGCTAATGGCCTGCGGGAGTTTTGACTTCTGAGTGAAAACAGCCTGGAACATAGTTAGCTGCTGCTAGAGGAACATTGTGATTGTGAGACCTGCTTTGCCAAGTGTATCAGAGCTAGATGGGTAATATGATTTGGTTGTGTCCCCACCCAGATCTCATCTTGAATTTCCATGTGTTGTGGGAGGTAACCAGTGGGAGATAATTGAATTATGGGGGCAAGACTTTCCCGTGTTGTTCTCATCATAGTATGTCTCACGAGATCTGATGGTTATTATAAGGGGGAGCTTTCCTGCACAAGCTCTCTTTGCTTGCTGCTATCCATTTAAGACATTAATTGCTCCTCCTTGCCTTCCACCATGATTGTGAGGCTTCCCCAGTCATGTGGAACTGTAAGTCTAATTTAACCGCTTTCTTTTGTAAATTGCCCAGTCTTGGTTATGTCTTTATCCGTAACATGAACACCTAATACAGACGGGCAGCTAATACAGAGGTGCTTACTGCCATCTTCTACTGCCTGCTTCCTATGTGGATTCTCCTTTACAGCAGAGGCAGTGGCACTCTTCCCACAAACATTACCCACCTAGCCAGAGAACTGTCCTTTGAATGAATAGCAATGAATCCAACCAATATGACATCTTTGAGATATCAGTTAGAAAATTCAAAATATTGATTATTTAGTTACTCAAGGAGGTACAAGATAAAGGTGAAAGCCAACATAATAAAGAAATTAGAATATGAATAAAATATGACTCATATTCAGGATATAAATGAAAAATTTTCTAAAGAGATATATGTTTTAAAGAAAAGCCAATCAGAACTTCTGGAAATGAAAGACACATTTAGGAAATTACAAAATGCAGTGGAAAGTTTTAATAACAGATTAGATCAAGTATAAAAAATAATTTCAGAGCTCCAACACATGACATTTGAATGAACCCTATCAGACAAAAATAAAGAAAAAAGATTTCAAAGAAATGAACAAAGCCTCCGAGAAATATTGGATTATGTATAGCAGCCAAATCTAAGAATCACTGATGCTCTTGAGGGAGAAGAAAAAGCAAAAATCTTGAAAATTTCATTTGAAGAAATAATTGAGGAAAACTTCTCTGGCCTTGCTAGAAATTTAGACATCCAAATACAAGAAACTCAAAGAACTGCTGGGATATTTATTACAAAAAGGAAATCAAAAAGTCATCAAACTATCTAAAGTCAATATTAAGGAAAGAATTCTAAGGGCAGTGAAACAAAAGCATCAGATAACCTATAAGGATAAACCTAGCAGACTAACAGCAGACTTCTCAGCAGAAACTTTACAAACCAGAAGGGTTTGGAGTTCCATCTTTAGTGTATATAAACAGAATAAATGTCAGTCAAGAATATTGTATACAGCATAACTAAGTTGTATAAATGCAGGGGAAATAAAGCCTTTTTCAGACAAGCAAATGCTGAAGGAGTTTGACATTACCAGACCAGTCCTAAAACAAATGCTACAAGGAGTTCTAAATTTTGAAATGAAAGCTGAATATGCACCAGAATGAAACCTCTTGAAAGCACAAAACTCACCAGACTTATAAAACAATAACACAATGAAGAAAACGAAGTATTTGGGAAACAATAAATATCATGACTGGAACAGTGTCTGATATCTCAACATTAATGTTGAACATAAGATGATCAAATGTTCCAACTAAAAGACACAGATTGGCAAAATTGGTAAAAATAATGACAAATAAAATATCTGCTGTCTTCAAGAGACTCACATAACACAGAACAATTCTTGCAGGCTCAAGGTAAAGGGTGGAAAAAGATATTCCACACAAATGGAAATCAAAAGTGATCAGGATTAACTATTCTTATATCAGATAAAACAAACTTTAAGGCAACAGCAGTAAAACAAAAAAAAAAGAAAGAAAAGAAAAAAAGAAGGCATTATGCTAAAAGCAAAATGTATAATGCTAAATGCCAACATCAAAAAGTCTGAAAGATCACAAGTTGACAACTGAATATAGTAACTCAAGGAACTAGAGAAATAAGAACAAACCAAACTGAAAGCTAGCAGAATAAAAGAAATAACAAAGATCAGAGCAGAATTAAATGAACTGGAAACAAAAAATACCAAAAAAATGGGACAAAAGGTAATTATTTGAAAAGACAAAAACAGTTGATAGACTATTAGCTACATTAAGCAAAAAATAAAAGGAAGATTTAAGTGAGCCTGATTAGAACTAAAAATCAAGACGGTACAACCAGCATCACAGGCATATACAAAAGATTATTTGAGACCACTATGAACACCTCTGTGCAAACAAACTAGAAAAACTAGAGGAAATGGATACATTCCTGGAAACATATAACCCTCAGATTTAATCAGGAATACATAGAAATCCTGAACAGAGCAATAGCAAGCAGTGACATTGAATCAGTAATAAAAAAAGACTGTCAGCTAAAAAAAGCCCAGGACCAGAGAGATTCACAGCCAAATTCTACTAGAAACTTAAAGACAAATTGGTACTAATAGTACTGGAAGTATTCCAAAGCATTTGAGAAATAGGGTATCTCCCTAACAGATTCTATGAAGCCAGTATCATCTCGATACCAAAACCAGGAAAGGACATAACAAAAAAGAGAAAACTACAGACCAATATTCCTGCTGAACATAGACACAAAAATACTGGTAAACCACATCCAACAGCACATCAGAAAGATAATTTGCCATGATCAAATGGGTTTTATCCCAAGGATGCAGGGATAGATTAAAATACATAAGTCCATAAATGTGATTGAACACATAAACACAATTAAAACAAAAAAAGTATGATTATCTCAATAGACACAGAAAAGGCATTCAAAAAAATTCGGCATAGCTTTATGATAAAAACTTCAAATAAACTAGGCATAGAAGGAACATAACTCAAAATCATAAAAGCAATATATGACAAATCCACGGCCAACATTATATTGAATGAATAAAAGTTGAAAGCAGTCTCCTTAAGAAATGGAACAAGACACGTATGCCCACTTTCACCACTTCTATTTAACATAGTACTTCAGGTCATAGCCAGAAAAATCAAACAAGAGAAAAGGAGAGTATCCAAATTGGAAAAGAGAAAATCAAAATATCCTTGTTTACCAACTACATAATCCATGCCTAAAAAGCCTAAAAACTCCTGCAAAAGATTCTTAGATATGACAAATGGATTCAATAAAGTCTAAAGTTATGAAATCAATGTACATGAATCAGTAACACTGCTATACAAACCTGACAAGAACAAGCAATGGGGAAAGGATTCCCAATTTAATGAATGGTATTGGGAAAACTGGCTAGCCATATGCAGAAAGCTGAAACCAGTTCCCTTCCTTACACCTTATACAAAAGTTAACCAAGGATGGATTAAAATCTTAAATGTAAGACCTAAAACCATAAAAACCCTAGAAGAAAACCTAGGCAATACTATTCAGGACATAGGCATGGGCAAAGACTTTATGACTAAAACACCAAAAGCAAAGGCAACAAAAGCCAAAATTGACAAATGTGATCTAATTAAAATAAAGATCTTCTACACAGCAAAAGAAACTAAACTATCATCAGAGTGAACAGGCAACCTACAGAATGGGTGAAAATTTTTGCACTCTATCCATCTGACAAGGGGATAGATAATATCCAGAAGCTATAAAGAACTTAAACAAATATGCAAGAAAAAAACTAACAACCCAATCAAAAAGTGGGCAAAGGATATGAGTAGAAACTTCTCAAAAGAAGACCTTTATGCAGCCAAAATTATATAAAAAAAAAGCTTGTCATCACTGGTCATTAGAGAAATGCAAGTCAAAACCACAATGAGATACCATCTCACTCCGGTTAGAAAGGTGATTATTAAAAAGTCGGGAAACAACAGATGCTGACTGTTTTTTTCCACAACAGGATGTGGAAAAATAGGAATGCTTTCACACTGTTGGTGGGAGTGTAAATTAGTTCAACCATTGTGGAAGACAGTGTGGCGATTCCTCAAGGACCTAGAAATAGAAATTCCATTTGACCCAGCAATCCCATTACTGGGTATATACCCAAAGGATTATAAAGCATTGTACTATAAAGACACATGCACATGTATGTTTATGGCAACACTGTTCACAATAGCAAAGACCTGGAACCAACCCAAATGCCCATCAATGGTAGATTGAATAAAGGAAATGTGACATATATACGCCTAGTAATACTATGCAGCTATAAAAAAGAATGAGTTTATGTCCTTTGCAGGGACATGGATGAAGCTGGAAAACATCATTCTCAGAAAACTAACACAAGAACAGAAAACCAAACATCACATGCTCTAACTCATAAGTGGTAGTTAAACAATGAGAACACATGGACACAGGGAAGGGAACATTACACACTGAGACCTGTTGGGGATGGGATAGTAGGGGAGGGATAGCATTAGGAGAAATAGCTAATGTAGGTGACAGATTGGTGGATGCAGCAAACCACCATGGCACTTGTATACATATGTAACAAACCTGCACATTCTGCACATGTATCCCAGAACTTAAAGTATATCTATCTATCTACAGTTCTATCTATTCATCTATCTATATCTCTATAGATAGATACAGACTTTTTGTAGCTATTGTAAAAGTGATCTAGTTCTCTCTCTCTCTCTCTCTCTCGCTCTCTCTCTCTAGATATCTCTATCTCTATCTCTATAGATATCTATATCCCTAGAGAACTAGATCACTTTTACAATAGCTGCAAAAAATTAAAATACCCAAGAATATACTTAACTAAGGAGTTGAATAATCTTTACAAAAATAATTATAAAACACTATGAAAGAAATCTTTGAAAGTAATCATAGATGACATAAATACAACTCATCCCCTGCTCATTAATTAGAAGAATAAGTATTGTGAAAATGCCTTACTGTCCAAACCAATCTATAGAGTCAATGTAATTCCTATCAAAATACCATCATCATTTTTCACTGAATTAGAAAAAGCAATTCTAAAAGTCATAGGAAATCCTAAAAGAGCCCAAATAGCCAAAGCAAACCTAAGAAAAAAGAAATCTGGAGGTATCAAAAATTCTCCAACCTAAAATTATACTATGAGGTTATGGTTACCAAAATGATTTGACACTGCCATAAAAATGGATACATTTGACTAATGGGATGGAATAGAAGATTCAGAAATAAAACCAAATACTTCCAGCCAAGTGATCTTTGACAAAGCACACAGAAACATAAATTGGGGAAAGGACAATCTATCCAATAAATAGTGCCAGGAAAACTCAGTCACCACATGCAGAAGAAAGAAATTGGATTCCCATCTCTCACCATTTAAAAAAAATCAGCTCAAAATGAATTACAGTCTTAAATCTAAGACCTGAAGCCATAAAAATTCTAGAAGAAAACCTAGAAAAAAACACCTCTGGACATTTGCCTAAACAAAGAATTTATGACTAAGATCCAAGAAACAAATGCAACAAAAACAAAAATAAATAACCTAATTAAGTTAAGAAGCTTCTGCACAGCAAAATAAATAATCATCATAGTAAATAGACACTCCACAGAACAGGAGAAAATATTTGCAAACTCTGCATCCGACAAAAGACAAATATCCAGAATCTACAAGGAATTCAAGCAAATCAGCAGGAAAACAAAACCAAGAAATATCATCAAAAATTGGGCAAATGACAATAGACACTCCCAAAAAGGAGACATACAGGTACTCAACAAATATAAGAAAAAAATGCTCAACATCATTAAGCATCATGAAAATGCAAATTAAAGCCACATGAGATACCACCTTAACCCAGTCAGAATGGCCATTATTAAAAAATCAAAAAAACAATAGATGTAGGCATAGATGTAGGCCTAGATGTGGGGCGGGGGAATGCTTATACACTAATTGTGGGAATGTAAAGTAGTACAACCTCTATAGAAAACAGTATGGAGATTTCTCAAAAAACTAAAGTATATCCACCATTCAACCCAGCAATCTCACTACTGGGTATCTATTGAAAGGGAAAGAGGTCATTGTATCAAACAGATAGCTACATGTGTATGTTTATCACAGCACAGTTCACCATAGCAAAGATATGGAACCAACCTAAGCACTCATCAACCAATGAGTGGACTAAAAATATGTGGCATATATACACCATTGAATACTACTATTCAGCCATAAAATACAACATAAGATATTCTGCAACAATCTGAATGAAGCAAGAGGCCATTATTCTAAGAGAAGTAACTCAGGAATGGAAAATCAAATACTGTATGTTCTCATTTTTAAGTGTGAGCTTAGCATAAATATCCAAAGGCACACAGAGTGGTATAATGGACACTGAAGACTCAAAAGGAGGAGGAGTGAGAGGAGGTTAAGGGGTTAAAAAACTATATATTGGGTATAACATACACCACTCGGGTGATAGGTGCACTAGAGTCTCAGACATTGTCACTATGCAATTCATCCATGTAACCAAAAACGACTTATACACCTGATTAAAGACTTAAACATAAGACTTAACACCATAAAAACCCTAGAAGAAAATCTTGGCAAAACCATTCAGGACATAGGAGTAGGCAAGGACTGCATGACCAAAACACCAAAAGCATTGGCAACAAAAGCCAAAATAGACAAATGGGACCTAATCAAACTCCACAGCTTCTGCACGGCCAGAGAAACAGTCATTAGAGTGAATCAGCAACCAACAGAATGGGAAAAAATTTTTGCAGTTTACCCATCTGACAAAGGGCTGATATCCAGAATTTACAAAGGACTAAAACAGATTTACAAGAAAAAATAAACAAGTCCATTCAAAAGTGGGCAAAGGAAATGAACAGACACTTTACAAAAGAAGACATACATGAGGCCAACAAACCTATGAAAAAATGCTCATCATCACTGGTCATTAGAGAAATGCAAATCAAAACTACATTGAGGTACCATCTCATGCCAGTTAGAATGGCAATCATTAAAAAAATCAGGAGACAACAGATGCTGGAGAGGATGTGGAGAAATAGGAACACTT
>CM052649.1:8201197-8222194 GCA_028533165.1 Leontopithecus rosalia
TGCAGCCATCAAAAACCATGAGTTCGTGTCCTTTGTAGGGACATGGATGAACCTGGAGAGCATCATTTTCAGCAAACTGACACAAGAACAGAAAATGAAATACTGTATGTTCTCACTCATAGGTGGCTGTTGAACAATGAGAACACATGGACACAGGGAGGGGAGCACTACACACTGGGGTCTGTTGGGGAGAATGGGGGAGGGACAGTGGGGGGTGGGGAGGTGGGGAGAGATAGCATGGGGAGAAATGCCAGATATAGGTGAAGGGGAGGAAGGCAGCAAATCACACTGCCACGTGTGTACCTATGCAACTATCTTGCACGTTCTTTGCATGTACCCCAAAACCTAAAATGCAATAAAAAATTAAAGCAAAAAATATATATTAAAAATATAAATAAATAAATAAATAAATAAATAAATAAATAAAGGCATATTTTTAATCTAATTGATACAAAATAACTTGTAAAATATCTCATATTAAATTACATTTTATAGGTGTTTTACCAATCTGGGATTGACTAACCAGTACCCAAGGATCAGGAGAAAGAAAGTGCCATGGAAAAGATATGTCCCCAATTCACATGAAGACACAAATGTAACTGTGGCTCACAGAAACAGTAAAAAGCTACATCTCTGTAACTGACCCTATATGCTTTCCAACATTGCCCATGTTGAACATACAGATAGCTCCAAGGGATAAGAGAAGCAGCTCTTAAGAAACCCATGTCAAGTGCTGCTATACAATAATACAAGAGCATCAATCCGCCTATAGCAAACATGTACAGGCTTCCCTCCAGGGGCTGCCAAGTACCAAACATAGAGAAGTAAGACATATTAAATTTAAGAACTACTTACTATGTTCATTCAATCCATGTAGATGTATTTGGGAGCCCAGTCTATTCTGCTTTCTTGCCTGAAATTAAAATGTAACTGTTTATTCATACTAGAGACCCACATTGCAGTCCTAGTCCCAGCACTGCGATAGGAGCTGAATAAAATTACTTGAGGAATTAATACCAAGAGAAATTTTACAGTATAAAATCCAAGCTTAAAATAAATGTTATGTCTTTGTGACATGATCATTAAAATGATGACTTTTTACATGGGCCATTAAGCGCACCTAATGAACACACGTGTGGGAGGATGCCCCTGTGCAAAGTCCTCCTTCAAAGTCAGATATATGCAGAGAATATCAACGAGGAGACTCAAGCCTCTCTTCTGAAAAAACCCGATGTCACCACAGGGCTTCAGAAGCAATGCTGACAATAAGAAATGGTGTTTTTTGTTTGTTTGTTTTTGTTTTTTTAAGACTATAAGTTTATGTCCCATAATCATAGGGATTCGAATATATTCCCTTTTGCATGATTCACAGAAATGGTGTTTTTACAACCAAATGCTGTGTGTTGTAACAGAAATTTTAAACACGTATTTTTCTCATGAAGGTCACTAGTGATGGTGTCTCCATAGCAATTCAGCCTTTATGACCTAGGTACTTAATACTCAATTCTATTGTCATGGATTCGCTCATCACCCTTTGCAAGGTTGTGGAACACAGCCTTCTACACCATGCACATCCCTGCTCCACTCATGAAGAGCCGCTCAGAGGGCCTGGAGGCTGGAGCTCTGCCTTGGCACCCACACTGCACTGGCGTGCAGCAGGTTTCTGCACTGAGCACCTCTTAGTGATGGTGAGAAAGAGGAAGGGCACTGCAGCCCTCGGAGTCTACTGGAAAAGCATCTGCTGGAAACGACTGGGTTGTTTAAAACAGAGATTTGCATTCAAAATGATTTAAAATGTCAAATATGAAGGATTCCCTCTTTTGTATTGTTTGGAATAGTTTCAGAAGGAGTGGTACAAGCTCCCCTTGGTACCTCTGGTAGAATTCGGCTGTCAACCCATCTGGACCTGGGCTTTTTCTGGTGGGTAGGCTACTAATTGCTGCCTCAACTTCATCCTTTGTTATTGGTCTATTCAGGGTTTCAAATTCTTCCTGGATTAGGCTTGGGAGGGTGCAAGTGTCCAGGAATTTATCCATTTCTTCCAGGTTTACTGATTTGTGTGCATAGAGTTGTGTGTAGATACCACATCACCCTGATACCAAAACCTGGCAGAGGCTAACAAATGAAAGAAAACTTCAGGTCAATCTCCACAATGAACATAGATGCAAAAATCTTCAATAAAATACTGGCAAACCAAAAGCAGCAGCACATCAAAAAGCTTATCCATCACAATCAAGTAGGCTTCATCCCAGAGATGCAAGGCTGGTTCAATATACACAAGTCCATAAGCATAATCCATCACATAAACAGAACCAAAGACAAAAACAACAAGAGTACCTCAACAGATGCAGAGAAAGTCTTTGACAAAATTCAACAGCCCTTTATGCTAAAAATTCTTGATAAACTAGGTATCAATGGAACATATCTCAAAATAATAAAAGCTGTCTACGACAAACCCACAGCCAATATCATGCTGAATGGGCAAAAACTGTTTTTGAAATCTGGCACAAAACAAGGATGCCCTCTGTCACCACTCCTACTCAACCTAGTAATGGAAGTTCTAGTCAGAGCAATCAGGAAAGAAAAAGAAATAAAGGGTATTCAATTAGGAAAGGAGGAATTGTCTCTATTTGCAGATGACATGATTGTATATTTAGAAGATGCTATCATATCAGCCCAAAATCTCCTGAAACTGTTAAGTAACTTCAGCAAAGTCTGAGGATACAAAATCAATGTGCAGAAATCATAGGCATTCCTATACACCAATAACAGACTTAAAGAGAGCCAAATCAAGAACGAACTGCCACTCACAATTGCTACAAGGAGAATAAAATACCTAGGAATACAACTAACAAAGGCTGTAAAGGACTTCTTCAAGGAGAACTACAAACCACTGCTCAAGGAAATAAGAGAAGACACAAAAAGATGGAAAAACATTCCATGCTCACAGTTAGGAAGAATCAATATCGTGAAAATAGCCATACAGCCCAAAGTAATTTAGAAACTCAATGCTATCCCCATCAAGCTACCTATGACCCTCTTCACAGAACTGGAACAAACCACCTTAATCCTCATATGGAACCAAAAGAGAGTCTGCATAGCCAACTCAATTCTAAGTAAAAAGAACAAAACTGGAGGCATCACACTTCCTGACTTCAAACTTAACTATACAAGGCTGTAGTAATCAAAACAGCATGGTACAGTATCAAAGAAGAGATAAAGATCAATGGAACAGAACCGAGGCCTCGGATGCAATGCCACACATCTACAACTATCTTTGACCAACCCTGACAAAAGCAAGCAATGGGGAAAGGATTCCCTGTTTAATAAATGGTGTTGGGAAAACTGGCTAGCCATATGCAGAACACAGAAACTGGACCGCTTCCTGACACCTTACACTAAAATTAACTCCAGATGGATTAAAGACTTAAACATAAGACCTAACATCATAAAAACCCTATAGAAAACCTAGGCAAAACCATTCAGGACATAGGCATAAGCAAGGACTTCATGACCAAAACACCAAAAGCAATGGCAACAAAAGCCAAAATAGACAAATGTGCAGCAAAAGAAGCAATCATTAGAGTCAACCAGAACCAACAGAATGGGAAAAAATTTTTGCAATCTATTCATCTGACAAAGG
Source organism: Leontopithecus rosalia (assembly GCA_028533165.1). Lineage (NCBI taxonomy): Eukaryota > Metazoa > Chordata > Mammalia > Primates > Cebidae > Leontopithecus > Leontopithecus rosalia. Next base: position 8,204,841 of record CM052649.1, read on the forward strand.
GCTAATATCCAGAATCTACAAAGAACTAAATAGATTTACAAGGAAAAAAAAATTCAAAAGTGGGCAAAGTATATGAACAGACACTTTTCAAAAAAGAGATATATGAGGCCAATGAACATATGAAAAAATGCTCATCATCACTGGTCATTAGAGAGATGCAAATCAAAACCACATTGAGATACCATCTCACGCCAGTTAGAATGGCAGTCATTAAAAAATCTGGAGACAACAGATGCTGGAGAGGATGCGGAGAAATAGGAACACTTTTACACTGTTGGTGGGAGTGTAAATTAGTTCAACCATTGTGGAAGACAGTGTGGGGATTCCTCAAGGACCTAGAAATAGAAATTCCATTTGACCCAGGAATCCCATTACTGGGTATATATCCAAAGGATTATAAATCATTCTGTTATAAAGACACATGCACATGTATGTTCATTGCGGCACTGTTTATAATAGCAAAGACCTAGAGCCAACCCAAATGCCCATCAATGATAGAGTGGATAAGAAAAATGTGGCACATAGACACCATGGAATACTATGCAGCCATATAAAAATGATGAGTTCGTGTTCTTGATAGGGACATGGGTGAATCTGGAAACCATCATTCTCAACAAACTTACACAAGAACAGAAAAACAAACCACATGTTCTCACTCATAGGCAAGTGTTGAACAACGAGAACACATGGACACAGGGAGGGAAGCTTCACACACTGGGGTCTGTTGGTGGGGTCTGGGGAGGGACAGTGGGGATGCGGAGGTCAGGGAGGGATAACATGGGGAGAAATGCCAGACATAGGTGACGGGGGGACAGAGGCAGCAAACCACATTGCCATGTATGTAGCAATTTAGCAATCCTGCATGATCTGCTCATGTATGCCAGAACCTAAAGTACAATAAAAATTAAACAAAATAAATAAAAAGATTATTGCAAATAAAATAAAATAAAAATAAAAGTGTCAAATATGAAAACCAGCATCAGCTTTACTGGTAGTTGTAAACCTAGTTTCTCATTAAAGTCAGAGCAATACATATCCACGTCTTAAGACTAAATGAGAGTCCCAGGAGAGGATTCATCTAACTCATGGTTGCAATAATTTTGGAGGATGTCAAGGCCTCATTTTCACTTGTTTCCAGGTGAGGTGAATCATTAAAATATTTATTTTTTACAATCATGATTCCTATAGGATCCCCTACCCACCTCCCGCCACAAGCCTCCAAGCCCATGTGAGAAGTTTTAATAGCATAGCAGTGACCAGATTTCCCTAAATGGGAGCTACTGACTCATGAATAATTTAAGAGAATGCTATCATCTCAGTCATCTGTGTAAAAAAAATCATACATCTTATAAAAGACATCCGTTGAAACATACTTAAAATATTGTAGAACTACTGGGTAGGAGAAGGCGACTTTCCCACAATATTGCCATTACCAAATTTTTCAAGGTAATTCACTTTTTTGGTTTTGGCTTTGATTTTGATTTGATCAGGATGTGCAACAAAGTAGCTCATTTAGTTTTTAGATTTCTCTTGACTGAAGAGAGACACCATTTTTATTTTTCATATCCATTTCTATATCTTTTATGAATGCTCATTCATATCCTTTGTCAATTATTTATTAGTTGCTTTTGCTACTATTTCCTTTATCAATGTTTAGAATCCTTTGTTAGGTGCACATACTAAATATTTCCTCCCAAATTGTTACTTCACTTTCTTTGTTTATTTTGGTTGTTATTGATTCTTGAAAAATATATAATTTTATTGAATGAAATTTGTTATACCACTTATATCTTTTAATCTTTTGCTTTCAGTGTTTGTGTATATATTTGTTAATTCTGTCAAGTTTATAAATGAGATTGTCTTCCGATATTCAATGTAACTTTAAAATGTTTGTATGCTGTTAGGGATATATTTTTTCCACTGGAATACAGAATTAGTCCAATACTTTTATCGAACAATACATATATTTTAAGACCATGCAGAGATCTCATACATATATTAAAAACTTTGGTATTTATATCCTACAAGCCCTGAAACGTCAGTGGGAGTTTTTATTGAAATTCGCTTTTAAATCTAAAATATCCTTCTCCATGGAGTGCAGAAAACGGATTAAAGGATTAAGAACACATGTGTTGTTAGGCTGGACTATCTCCATGTTTCTCTTTGGCATTAAATGCCATGATTCTAAGATGAGAGTTTCAAAAGTAGGCTTTTATTCTTTCATATGAATCACGTGAAGTTAATCCAAAGTTACATTCTGTGGAGACACTTCAGAAAATGCCATTAAATTTTCCAAAAATGCAAAGAACAGTTTTGAATTTGTATGATGTCAGACACTCCAAAATGCTAACAACTAAGAACACACTTAAAATTGGGTTCTACATCCAATAGGACATCTGTTTAACGCTCTTCAGGATTATGAGACGTCAGGAAAGTTTGCTTGACAATTGCAAAGATCATGTTGTGTTTAAATTTATCTAAATTTATCAAATTTATCTAAATTTAGGGACTTTATGTCCTAGGTGATTGACATGTTTCTGTATACCTTATACCTATACATGTGTGTACATATTTTACGAAATACATATTTTTCAAAGCAAAGAATTTAAATGAAGGGCATTTACTAAAAAGATGGGGATTGTGTGGGTGAACTAAGTTAGTACTCTCATTAGTTCCACCTCAAAATGACTTTGTTAATTCTCAAACACACATTCCCATTTGCTCAGTTATGAAGTGGTGTTCTGTTTACTTCTGTGTACCATCCCCAAATCGAAAGGATTAAAACAATTTATGATGGCCTCTCATAGTTCTGGAAGTTTACGGTTCAATCGGACATTTCCCTCTTGCGTTCCTCCGTCAGGTACAGGTAGACTGGGGCTGAGGCTGGAACCTTCTTAAGGCCTCTTCACTCATGTGCCTGGCATCGGGACTGAGACTGCTGGAAAAGCTGGGGCAGATCAGGCAGGTACTTTCTCTATGTGGCCAATCTGGGATTCCTCAAAGTATGGTGGTCTCAAGGTAGTTAGCCTTCTTATTTGGCACCTGGAGTTTTACAGTGGTTTGAAAATAAAGGCAGACACTCCCAGGGTCACAGAAAGTCTCAGAAGTCACACAGCATCACCACCACCAGATTCTCTTGGTTTCACAGGGCCGGCCCAACTTAGCATGGGAGGGGACTACCAGGAGGCGTGGTTCATTGGTGCCACCTGGGAGCCTAACTACTGGGAGGCTATATTCATGTTCAAGAGGATAGTGGAGACAAGCAGATGTGTCACTAAGGCCATCTAGGGGTATCAGAACTCATTGTTTTGAAGAGGGGTGTTTGATACACAAGGGATTCCTGCTATGCTGTGTCATTGAGTGGACACCATACAGGAAGCTAGTTTAATTAAAGAGGGAATTCATTTTTTGCATTTAATTATTTACTAATATTTTAGGAGAAAGCAAGAAATAAGATTAGCACTGTCCATTGTTATTTTATTTTTTTTGAGATGGAGTTTCACTCTTGTTGCCCATGCTGTAGTGCAGTGGAGGGATCTCAGCTCACTGCAACCTCCACCTCCCAGGCTCAAGCGATTCTCCTGCCTCAGCCTCCTGAGTAGCTGGGACTATAGGTGCCTGCCACCATGCCTGGCTTTTTTTTTTTTTTTGTATTTTTAGTAGAGACAGGTTTCACCATGTTGGCCAGGCTGGTCTTGAACTCCTGACCTCGAGTGATCAACCTGTCTACAGGTGTGAGCCACCATACCTGATCAGCATTGTTATGTCTTGTTCACAGTACGAGTAAATGACTAAAATGCTTCTTCAAGTCAGCAGGTTCCATCTAATAGTACAGAAAGAATTTCAGGAACTGTTACTTATTGCCAGGTAATAAGAGGCCAGACTAATGCTCAGACCCTACCATACCCTTGAAGATCCCTAGTAATTAAGGAAACTATTAATTTCTGGATTTGGAAACTGGAAATGCAACTTTGCCTTCTTTATAGATAAGAGGGGGAGCACCGTATCATGTGCTGTCTGGTGTAAAATGTCACAATGAATGGTCTGTTCTCCCCTGCGACCTTGTTCTGTGGTCATAACTGGATACAGGAATCACTTTGGAATCCTCGAAAGCCCCAAGGCCTTGTGTTAAACCCCACAAGCATTTAGAGTCTCACAACCATTGAAACTGAATGTCAAGAGAAAAAGACAGATTCCAAAATGATCTCAAAGTGCCTCCTTGTTTAACTTGGCTGCCAGACAAATCAGTTCATCTCCAGCAGAACGGAAGCGCCTTTTCAGGGAAGCGTGGCAGCTGCCGGCGAATACAAAGCAGCTCTGTGGTGGCTGAAGTCAGGAAAGAAAGGCAGCCCCTCCAAGAGGAATCGCAGGAAGGAAGCCTCTGTGGGGCAGCAGGAACAGCGCAATCCCTGGAGAAGTGCCTAAGGTGCCCAAGGCCCCGAGAAGGGCAGGGTGCGATGCTGGGTGTGTGACCTCAGCTGTGGAAGGCCCACCTGCCACTGGGGACTTGGCTGTCAGGCCTGTGGCTGTGGAGGGAAAAGAGCTGGTCACTTGCTGGGGCTGGGAACAGGCAGTGATGAGCACGAGGACAAGAGGACCGTGACAGACACAGAAGGTAAAACTGCCGAGTACAGGCTGATCCACACCTGCGTCCAGGGAGAGGCCTCAGGTGCATTTGGAAATGCAGGAGGGCTTCCGGAAATCCTCCCACACTTGCCACATATTCAAGGAGGGTTCCGTTGACTTGATTGTTTTTGCTGGCCCTGAAAATCTGACATGATTTGCATTTATAAATGGGCGTTTGCAGTTGATGTAGCTATCTTGGAGTAATTTAACAAACAAGAATAGATACTGGGGCAAGTCCGTGCATCCCCATCTGAAAGACAAAGGAAAGCCGTAAAGGCAGGGCCAGCAGCTGCGGCTCACAGAGATCATTTCTCTTTTTACAGAAGCCCTCTCTGTGCTAATTTAAGGGGACACTTTGTGTCATCTCCAGAGAAGGATACACTGGGGTCCTGACTTGCTGTCAGGGTCCAAACACGCTTGCTCCTCATCCAAGGCATCCAGCACCGGAGTGGGCTGGCACATTTGGGCAAAACCCCATCTCTCTCCCACGCCCAGCATCCTCAGAAGCAAATCTAAGGCTGGCAGGGCACTCGTGCTATAAGCACAAGGACTGTTCCCAGCACCAGGAAAGGCAATCGGGACACACAATCTCACTCTTTCTGGTTGTTTTAGAATCTAGTTCCTTTGTCTCATTATTTCACCTCTGTTACATTTTTCAACATCCCGGGATTCACAGAAGGCTGCAGTGGGTGGAGGCGGAGTGCTGTACCAGGGCCTCGGAGCATGGTTTCTAGACACTTGGTCATGCTATGGTCCTGGCTGATGGCCCCATCCATTGGATTTCATCCTCCTCAAAGCAAAACATGAAGTTTAGTCCAGCAGATCTCTGGACTCTGTGACTTTCAGATGACAGCCCAACTGATGATGAAGTCTACAAGAATATTGTTGATTTCAATCCTTCAGCATTCACTTACTCCATGTGTCTGTACAGACTGATGTATGCTGGAGAGCCCAGCCTGTAGAGATTACGTGAGGGAGCTGTGGATCTACAGGAGCCCTCACCATAATAAAGAAACAGATGCACAATTACTTTTGATTATATTCATATAATAAAGGTAGTTGAGGTTCAACATGTATCAGAAAAACCTATGAGCTCTGATCATTCACAATTTGAAATCATTTAGAACCATGGTCATAAAAGAGTCTGCAGCCACAAAGCCCACATCCTAAGGAGAAGGAACTCCTTTTCTTATGACTTCCAGGGATTCAGTGTAATCATTCATCAGATGATCAGGCTAGATTAAAGTCTCATAACTTCTTTGTCACACTTTTGCAGCTTATTAAGCTCTGAGACAATTATGGTATTTAATTCATTGATTAGGATGGATATGTAAATTATGCCCCCAAACCTTAGACTTTAATAGAAGCATGACAAATACCACTGTCGCATGCAATATCACATCTCATCAATTCATAAACGTGTGAGGTGCACAAGTGAGAAAAGTCAAGGTTCTGTGGATTTAATTAATCTTCCCAAATTTCCCCAGCTGCTGATTGGTGTCTTTGAATGGCATACTCTGTTTTTTTCTGGCTGAAATATTGGTCTTTTGTTGAAACAAAGGACGCCAGCTCCAATACGGTTTGTGCACAGGGCACGCTATGTCTGGGTGGGCATCGGACCTCCCACTCATGTTCAGCCCCAGCAGCACAGCCCCTTGAGATGATCCCAGCCAGCTTCCTCCTGGCAGCTGCTCTAGCAGCTGATGCTCAGTTTCTTCACCACCCAGCTCTGCCCTGTGCTGCCTCTGCTGCCCTTCTGGCTTGTAACCTGCTCACTGCTGGGCTATTTTCTGCTTGTTCTACTGGAGGTATCACTGGCTGTCTGCCCCGAGTGAACATGGGTTGACTGTCACTTGATTCCATGGGCAAAGGTGGAGAGAGAGACCCCACTTCACAAAGATCCACACTCAGCTGTTGCTAGATCATCACGGAGAGACTCGAAAGTCAACGGTAATCCTAAGTGTCCCAGAAGGTCAGGTTTGAGAACCACAGTCTTGCAACAAACAGGGAGGAGCCCTGAACAGAGCAGCATTTGCTGTGCTTAATTTGTCTGAGGCAGCTGGAATAATAGGTAGTCGTGGAGGCTGAGGCTTGGGCAGGGCTCTCACCCCATTTACTCCAGCAGGGAAGAGCAGGCGAGGTGGGGAAAGGCTGGGACCCTGCCTCCTATGCCTGCTGTGGGGTGACAGCCAAGTCCTGAAGGCATGGCTCCTCACTCCTAGCCGAGAACCCCTTTGGCCTCCCTGCGACCCTGTTCCTGGCTTTTCCCTCCATCAGCGGGAATGAGAATGTTTATCAAGGATTGCTGCTCGCATGGCTTTCAGAGGTCCTTGAAGAAATGCTGTTTTCTACCTTGTATTTATTGCAAAAGCAGGATCGCTTGAAACTTAAAGCTGAGGACTGACAAGAGACTAAATTGCACAAGCCATTTCATTCCCAAGTGTCCCAGCAAATACACATCTCAAGTGCTCGATGTGAGAAGCTGTGCATGTAGAGCTGATGCGCGTCCTCTCTAACCCTTACTGCTCCTGTGCTAATGAAGGATGCTGAATGCAATCATTACAGTAATGAGGTACACAGTGCACCCTCAGCTTCCCTCTGTGTGCAACAGCCTCCGACAGGGCAGGCCCCACACAGGCTGAGGCCAAGACCCAAGGCTGATGGCTCATCAGAGCACATGAGTGTGTGTGTGTATGTGTGTGACAGTGTGTGTGTGTGTGTCACGGAGGGAGGTTGGATGTGTGTGTGTCAGATTTCCAGTGCATGTTTGTCATCCTGTGTCTGTCAATGTACTTTTGTGAGTGTTTGTGAGAGTGAGGCCGTGTTTGGTGAAGGCATGTGTGTGACTGTGTGTGTGTGTGTGTGTGTGTGTGTGTGTGTGTGTCCTGGGGGATGCAGGAGTAAGAAGGGGATGGAGAGAGCCTCTTACACACTTCCCCAGGAAATACGGACACTGGAATTTCACCCAGTCCGTGCATACGCATCTTGTTGAAGCCCTGCATGCTTGGAAAATCTTGGGAAAGTGGTGTGGCCACCCTTCAAAATGAAAAACCAGATCCCAGTAAACACAGCTCTCTAGAGTTCCTGCCCATCCTTGCCCTGCAGGGCCTTGATCTTGGTGCCAGCTCCCAGCTGACTGCATGGGTTCCCTTATCCATGGAAAGAAACCCAGCTAGAAACAGTCGTGCGGATCTCTCTTTTTTACTCATTTGTCAGCCTGTCTTTGCAGTTCCTTTCTACTTTGAGAACATATGATTCTGTTTGCTTCAGGTAAATAACTTTAAAAAGAAATGATTTGGAAAAGTCTGTTTATTAATTTTAGATACTGCTTTTTTTTTTTGAGTAGCTCAGCTCACCACAGCCTCCACCTCGTGGGTTCAAGCAATTCTCCTGCCTCAGCCTCACAAGTAGCTGGGATTACAGGTGTGCACCACCACGCCTGGCTAATTTTTGTATTTTTAAGTAGAGACCAGGTTTCACCATGTTAGTCAGGCTAGTCTCGAACCGCTGACCTTGTGATCCGCCAGCCTCAGCCTCCCAAAGTGCTGGGATTACAGGTGTGAGCCACGATGCCCAGCTTAGATTCTGTTTCCATACACCTATTAAAGCAACTTAAGTAACAAAATCAGCACAAAAACACAGATTTCTGAACTAGCCCTGTCTGTTTTGCTCTGAAGAAATCCCCCATACTGGGCACTGAGAACGTGTTGGAAGCTCTAACCAGAGAGCTTGGTTGCCACATGCTGCCCTTGCAGGAAGAACCTTCCTCCTTCTCCCCCAGAAGGCCTCCCCTAGGAGGTTTTGCTCAGCTGCCAGGGAGAGGAGGGAGGAAGTGGGGAGCGGAGGGAGGGCAACGGAGTGGCACAGCCGCCTCTTCTGCCAAATATCTCTGAGGAAACAAGTGGTGACAGCTCATGTGTCCCAGACAGCTTCTCTCAGTCCAGGACTTCCTGTCTAAGAGGGAAATACATTCACTTAGGGAGCAAGCAACCATACAGTAACAGGAAGACAGACGCAATGCTGGAACATTTGATGGCTGAGAACCTCAGGCTTCGAGTCAAGACTCAAAGCTGCATCTTCAGGCTTTCATCTTGAAATGTGATTCGAGTTTTTAAAATATCGCCATCCCCTGTGGAAATGTTTATTACTATTAAGTTTTTAAAGAAATTGTGTGTTATTCTACGAAGTCCAAGCTCACATTAGAAAGACTGTCTGTTACAAATGTTTGAGACCCAAAGAGCTATCAGTAGTAGCGAGTCACTGTGAGTGCATTCCTGTGACAATACAGCTGAGTTACAGCTGAGCTACAGCCCCAGGTAAACGAGGGTGGAGACCATTTTACCCTCTACCCAGGCCTCTGTCTTTGGCCTTGATTTATTCTGCAGCTGTTTATAGTGGCCCCTGCCGATGTTGTGAGAGATAATCTATAGAGAGAAGAGTCAGAGCTGAGTCAGGGGCCTCTTCACCGTGACAGATTGTGATATAGCTTGGTTATTCCAAAGTAGTGACTGCTTTTTCTTTCAGGAAAAATGCAAACACCTGTCTTTCATTCATACGAATAGATGTGTTAGCCTGTGTAATATGTGTTGATGTCATTGAGCATATTGAAGAATGTTGCTCATGATGTGTTTTTTGTGGATTTTCATTTTTGTGATCTCCATGGCTTTAAGATTACAGCCACAGTCAATGAGAACATACCTGGCAACACTTTAAAATGCATTTTAGTGTTCTTTCTGCCATTTTCAGTATTTGAGATATTTTTACTTCCACGAAAACAGTAATTGCAGCAGGTACTTTTGCCCTGAATTTTCTTAGTGACTCAAAATCAAGACTCAGAAGGATTTTAAAAAAATCACTTAATTGAGGAATGTGGAGAGAGAGCTAGTTCCACAAATTAATGACACCACTGGAACATTATCTCAGTCACCTGTAGATGTCCTGTCTTCATCTTCTTACATCCATACCCATCAGCATGCACTAGTTTTTCTCCAGCATCAAAAGACAGTCCAACATTTTCTGCTCTTTGGTGTGTGCTGCAAAGAATTGAGAAGGAAAGAAGAACAAAACAAAGATGCTATGTTCAGCAGTGGAGTATTTTCTATTAGTAGGTTAAGTAAGTTCAGATCATGAAAATTCCTCTATTGTTTTGTAACAACCATGTTTTCCATCCAGTGAGAAATGTATCTATTTCAACAATGCCGAGAACAAGCATGTCAGTTCAAGTGCCTTTGATTTTATTTTTTCATTCATTAAAGAGAAAGCAGGTTGTTAGCTCTGAGCAAATGCTGAAACTAATCAACAAATATTTTGTTAGGAGGAAAAAAAATGTCAGACTTCCAAAGTGGAACATTCAGGATTCATGAGGTCTAGAGAAAAATAAGTGGTTTTAGTGAAACCTAGGGCTAAATTTTAAAATGTGTATTTTTACATGGAAAAGATTTTGGTTTTTAAATGTTTGGAAAATATAAGTGCAGGCTTGTGTTACACTACCAATGCAAGAGCTAGAAAATTTTAAAAATATCTACAAAACAAGCAAATTGATAATTAATGTTATAAATTATTATTCATAAATGTCTCGGTAGGGATACATTTATTTAAATAGAATTAAAAATAGGAGTATTTATTATATTGCTTAAATTAACCACAACTACCATAGTGTTGTTTTCACTGGTCCCATAATGTTTTGGTGTCGGCTCTTTCTTCTGAAACAAGTAACTGATTTTGAAGCCTTCAGAAGAATAGTTCAGAAGACTCTTGCTTATACTCAGAAAGCCATTGTTTCTGAGGCAAATTTGCTACTCCCAAGCATACCCCTTCTTACTGCTGCATTTTCAAGCCAAGAATATAAGATTGCTTAGTGGAAGGTGAACTTCTCTGCTTAGATATTCCAATCGCTCTGTAAGAAAAAGAAGAATGAAATAAATGTAGGTATTATAATTGTTGTACTATTGCTGATATGGCAGATTCCCGCATACTTGGAGGCTTAAAACAACAAATTAATTATTTCATAATTTTGTAGAGCAGAAATCCAGGTAGTTTAGCTGATTACTGTGTTCCTGGTGTCACAAGCCTGAAATCAAGAAGATATCTACAGAGCTGTGTTCCTTCCTCACGGCAGTGGAGCATCCTCTTGTAAGCTTATTCTGGTTGTTGGCCGAAATTACTTCCAGGTGGATGTAGCACCGAGTTCCCCATTTCCTTCCTAGCTATTTGGAAGATGTTCTAAGCTTCTAAAGACACCTGAATTCCTTGGTTCATCACCTCCCTCATCTTCAAAGCCAAAGTCAAATCTCTGTCATGTTTCAAATTTCACAGTATTTTTGGCTGCCTCATTTCTGTGCTTCTGCTGGAGAAAGTTCTCTGCTTTTAGGGGCTCATGTTATCTGAGCCTGGGTTATCCAACCTAAATCTCCCCATCCATAAATGTAATTATATCCAGCAAATCCCTTTTGCCATGTAATGGAACAAATTCACAGGTTTCAGGAACCAGGGCATGAACATTTTTGGGGAGCTGTTCTTCTTTCTAAATGGAACTATTTTAAAGTAATACAGAATGTTTAGTAATTGTCCGCATATAATTATTTGCCATTCTGAAATGAAATACTAGAACTTTGCATTTAAATTATTGGGAATTAGTTAATATTGGGTTACACTGTTTAAATATTTTGGTAGGGTGATATCTTTAATTTGGCACCATTTTCTTCTGTCTCTAACTCCACATATTTTCTCTATTTGTGCATATTTTCTATATTCATATTATATGTAAAATACTATATGTATGTATAAATAGCATATGTATATATGAGTGTGCATACTAGTGGTGTGAACTAATGGTCACTGAAAATTTGTCTGCAGTAAGTATTGAAATTTATCATGATTCTTTATCCTTTTTACTGCTCTTTGATATTTTACTGCTCTTTGAGATTTGCTTTTGTTATCTTTTGTTCGTGTTATTTATTTTTATAATTAACATTTATTACCTAAGTCATTAGTAAAACCGTTAAAGGTAGTTTCATCATGGGGAACATATCTGCATGACACATGTGAAAAAAAGTCTTGCTCTTTCTATTTTCCCCAGTAAAATAATGGACTATCTTAGAACTCTTAAACAATGTAATGCCTTAGCTCTTAACCCAAATTCTACAGTTACTCAAATTGAAAGGGAAAATTAAAGATGTTAATGATTTGTATTTTATTTATAGCGTGATCCACTTTTTTAAAGGCATAAACTTTTTGTATTCCTATTTACTAGAATCATGTATTTGACTTGCAAATTTCAAACTGGCTTGATTTCTTCTTTTTACAAACCACTTTAGGAGGAAATTGTTGATATTATAAAAAACGGCACATTTTTAACGTGCAAAACTTGGTGAATTTGGAGATAAATACACACCCACGAAATTATCGCTATGATCTGTCTCATAAACATACCCATTACCTTCTAAGGTTTCCTCCTGCCTTCTTTATTATTTTTTCTTTTGTCCTCATAGATCCACCTGCCGAGAGACCCTGACAGCTGCCCCAGTCACCCAGGGGTTGATTTCTAAGAAGCATATTGGAATACAGTCCCACCGACAATAGACGGTGGTAAATCAGAGATGCTAATCCCTGCTGCTTCTGAAATTTTCATTCCAAATCAATGGAAAAAAGAAACAAAAAAAAAAACGAAAGACCTGCATGTCACAGGATGGCTTTGGCTTTTATCAAGCCACAGAGAAAACATATCAAACCCTTAAGAATCCGAGCAATTTTTTGTTGCTCTAAAATGTGTCACAGTTAACATCAGAGAAGAGAAAACTTGCCTCGTTCAGGCCTACTTTCTAAAGAATGCAGTGAAATTCAGGTCCCAATACAACGAATACTGGCTATATTCTTTTATTCTTTTTTTTTAATAAAAGTAAATTCTATTTTCACAACAGCTTGCCATTTTTTATCAAAATAAAATGCTGATTTAACTCATTTGCTGTAGAATGTTTCTAATGTAAGATATTTTCAGAGAAAAACACACTGAATTTAATCTATTCTAATCCACTGCTTCGTATAAGCAAAGATTTAGCAAAAAAATAGTACAGTGCTAAATATTAAATGAAAGAAATCACAACAGAAACGACAGAAAGGAAATACTAAATACAATAAAATCTGCCCCGAGCAAATATTGTATATTGATGTCATAGCATATCCAATATTATAAAATTCTTAATTGCCTTTAATACTTTAAAAGGAGTTTAAAAATTTGGCAAAGTGGAAAGGAAATTTCACAAATGGAATCTCACACCGTTGGCTTTGGTGCCAGAATTGGCATCAGGAACCCAGCCTCATTGTTTATGCAATAAATTAGATGCTACTCTGCCTTTATCCAAGTGCATGGCAACAACCGTTAAGTGGCTGACATCACGCAGAGCAGGCTGAGGGCGGAGCCTAAGTTTAGGAGACATATCTCCTGAGGTTCCCCTCAGCTGTGACATTTTCTGAGATTTCCCTTGTTTTTAATGACTTTCACAGTTTTGAGGTGCACTGGTCAGGTATGTGGTAAAACCCTTCGCCATTGGAATTTGGCTTAGTTTGTCTTTTGATTAGATTGGAGTTGTGGATCTGGGGAAGGAAGACTACAAAATGAAATGCCATTTTCATCGCATCTTATCAAGGATACATACTATGTTTCCCTCCCTGCCTCCCTCCCTCCTTTTTTTCTTCCCCCTCCTGTCCCCTCCCCTCCCTTCTCTTCCCTTCCCTTCTCTTTCCTTTTCTTTCTTTTTGATGGAATCTTGCTCTGTCACCCAGGCTGGAGTGCAGTGGCTCAATCTTGGCTCACTGCATCCTCCACCTCCTGAGTTCAAGTGATTCTCCTACCTCAGCCTCCTGAGTAGCTGGGATTACAGGCACTAACTAACATGCTCAGCTAATTCTTGTATTTTTAGTAGAGACAGGGCTGTACCATGTTGGCCTGGCTGGTCTTGAACTCCTGACCTCAGGAGGTGATCCACCCACCTCAGCCCCCCAAAGTGTGGGGATTACAAGCATGAGCCACCACACCTAGCCAAGGGTACATACTATGAACCTAATTTCTATTGATGTTGACTCTGATCACCTGAATGAGGTAGTGTCTAACATATATAAATAACACAGTGCTAAGCTATTTTTAAATAACTTTAAACATGATAGATGTGTCTTAAAGGCTAAGTTAAATCACACTTTTTTATGACTTTCAAGAGTGCTGAGTCTCTAGATGATCTCAATTTTAAGAGCTATACATTTCTTGAGAATAGATTCACTTAGAGACAAAAAATTCATACATTTTGATTCATCCAATCTGTCTTCTGTTGTACATGAAGATCCTATCACAAGAGAGTTCTTATTGATCTGTGAAACACTTTGGGGTGGATGTGGAGCTTAGTTTATCAGTGACATCAGGGGTGAGTTAAATGCTCAACAGAAACAAGAATTTTGAAAGCCTAGGCACTATTCATGAGAAAAGAAAGTGAACAGTTAATACAGGAGTAGGAAAGAAAATAAAAGTGCAGATAAAATAGGAATGAAGGTATACGATTGTATAAATGGGTGAGAGACTTTCAGAGTCAGGAGACCCAGGCCATCGTAAGTTCTATCTCATGAAGTTTGCAAGGTGAGCCCATATGCCCCCAGGTCTCCAGTAGAGAATCTTCTACTCAGATGTAGCCAATGCCTTTGATGAGGCAAATAAAGCAGAATAAATTGGTTCTTGTATCCGTAATCATATTAGGACAATGATGTAAGGACTTCTTTAAAACACACACAAGATAATCTAAGTCATAGAGATGCTGCATTGCCAACATAGATGGGCAATGTAGATCTGCTAAAATTTAGGAGACATCTGGGGAATGTTTTCAGACTTCCACAGATGTTGGAAAGAAGGTTGGAGTCAATCTTTTCTGAAAATTAGGGGTCAGGAAAACTCCACTGGCAGTGGGGTTTGCTCATCCAAGTTGATAACCTGATTACACCATGGTCCTAGTCATGCTAGATTCAGAAATATTTAACATCACTGTCTCCCTCACTCTGGGCTGCTTCTCATTTTTCTTGGTCCTCATCCCACTTTTTACCTCTTCCCTGCATACAGGATTGATCCCTACAAGCTGCAGTTCCCACTTTCCCAGGACAGTTTTCTTCTGGGAGGACTCTGCCAACAGGAAGTTCCTGCAGGAAATGAGACAGGGAAGGAGAGGCAGGAACCACAGTTTTCTTCCCCTCCTTCTCTCTTAGGTGGAGGCTGGCAGTGCCTGGGTCTCCTCTCTGTCCCCATAGAATTCTGTGCCTGCCTTTGCCAATGGGTGATCCCAACCTTGGGCTCTGATGCCTGCCTCCTGCCTTTGGTCTTCAAGCCCAGTGTGGCAACAGCTGTCTAGGGTGGCTCTTCCCTGGGTGGCCCCACTCACTCCAGCATGGATTCTCAGCTTCTTCATCATGTGGATAAACAACACTGCTTAACTTATTTCTGTTTAAATGTGTCTGTCTAAAGCACACTAAATAATTTCCTTTTTCCTGTTTAGACCCTCACTGATAAATTGCTTTTGCCCAAAGGTCCCCAGTAAGCACCCATGAGAAATATATGCCAGTGTTTTGCTTTAGATATTGTATTTCAACCAGTATCATTCTGTGAATTTAATATGAGAAGGCCATCTGCAGCAAGAAGTATGGCATTTATTCTAAATATGTGAAAGACAAAGTAGCTATGGAATATAAAAGGTTTTGGTAACCCCTTGACAAAAAGGAAAAGGACGATAAAGTCATTCACTCATTCATTCATTCATTGCTGCATTTATACATGTATTTAATGACATATTCTAGCACCTTCCATGAATCAGAAATTCTTCTTTTTTGGTCTTCAGATGAAGGATTAGATATTTGTGCACAGGGATTGATAATAGTAAAATAAACAAAATTAGTATCTGCCAAAATTGGTTCAGATTCAATTGCAGGAGAAGAAAATAAACAGGTAATTACTGTGACTCCCATCTTTCCACCACACTTGCTACCCCTTACGAATTAGTGCCAGAAGGGAAGGAAGGACCCGATCAGACACTTGTCATCAAATACACAGAAATGTGGTTTTACATAAATATCTGTTATTCCTGAGTGTTTATTCTGATTACAATTTAGTTTTCTGCATCTTCTGTTTGACTTTCTTAAGCCTGTTTGATGTTCAAACCATAAATCCTGCAAGTTCTCAACATCTCACAGCTGTTGAGGGACTGAAGTCCATGCTTTCCAAAATTAGGACCAACTAGAAAAAAGGCACATATGCTCCTAGCCCAAATCATAAAACACCTGCTTCTCCATAGCCCACCTGTAGCTTCCCCAGGCCAATATCTGCCAGTCAGAGCACCCATAGAGCCTTCCCTCTTCACCCCCATGAAACTTTCCAGCCCTTGTGCCTATCTCAGAGTCTCTGGTAAATGCAAATGGCAGTGATTGAATCTCTGACTATACACTAAGAAACCCTGAATATCAGGATGATGTTGGTCCCATAAAATGAATTTGGAAGGATTCCCTCCTTTTGGATGATTTGGAATAGTTTCAGAAGGAATAGTAGCAGCTCCTCTTTGTGCATCTGGTAGAATTCGGCTGTGAACTCATCTGGACCTGGGCTTTTTTTGGTGGTACCACAACCCGGCAGAGACTCAACAAGAAAAGAAAACTTTAGGCCAATATCCATGATGAACATAGATGCAAAAATCTTCAATAAAATACTGGCAAGCCAACTGCAACAGCACATCAAAAAACTTATCCATCATGATCAAGTAGGATTCATCCCGGGGATGCAAGGCTGGTTCAACATACACAAGTCTATAAATGTAATTCACCACATAAACAGAACCAAAGACAAAAACCACATGATTATCTAAATTGACGCAGAGAAGGCCTTTGGCAAAATTCTACAGCCCTTTATGCTAAAAACCCTCAATAAACTCGGTATTGAATATGTATCTCAATGTAATAAAAGCTATTTATGACAAACCAACAGCCAATATCATACTGAATGGGCAAAAACTGGAAGCATTCCCTTTGAAATCCGGCACCAGACAAGGATGCCCCCTCTCACCACTCCTATTCAATACAGTACTGGAAGTTCTAGCCAGAGCAATCAGGCAAGAAGAAGAAATAAAGGGTATTCAAATAGGAAAGGTGGAAGCCAAAGTGACTCTATTTGCAGATGACATGATAGTATACATAGAAGACCCCATCATCTCAGCCCAAAAATGCCTGAAACTGATAAGCAACTTCAGCAAAGTCTCAGGATATAAAATCAATGTGAAAAAAATCACAAGCATTCCTATACACCAATAACAGACTGAAAGATAGCCAAATCAAGAATAAACTGCCATTCACAATTGCTACAAAGAGAATAAAATACCTAGGAATACAACTTACAAGGAACGAAAGGGACCACTTCAAGGAAAACTACAAACCACTGCTCAATGAAATAAGAGAGAACACAAACAGATGGAGAAACATTCCATGTTCATGGTTAGGAAGAATCAATATCGTGAAAATGGCTATACTGCCCAAAGTAATTTACAGAATCAATGCTATCCCCATCAAGCTACCATTGACTTTCTTCACAGAACTGGAAAAATCCACCATGAACTTCATATGGAACCAAAAGAGAGCCCGCATAGCCAAGTCAATTATAAGCAAAAAGAACACAGTGGGAGGCATCACACTACCAGACTTCAAACCATACTACAAGG
>CM052649.1:8222694-8237822 GCA_028533165.1 Leontopithecus rosalia
GAGCAGGGGAGGGATAGCCTGGGGACAAATGCCAAATGTGGGAGAAGGGGAAGAAGGCAGCAAAGCACACTGCCACGTGTGTACCTATACAACTATCTTGCATGTTCTGCACATGTACCCCCAAAACTAAAATGCAATTAAAAAAAAAGAAATGCTGAATAAATCACCTTTGCTGTTCTCATTTCGTTGGTCTTCATTTATTTCCAAATATGATTTCTCTACTTTCTCTTCTCACCTACATTGAGTTTACTAGATATGGTATTCATTATTATGAATGAGACATTTGTGTTTTCAAAACCAGATTAATTACCTGAGCTTCACTAAGCCACTTTTGAGAGAAGTTATGAAACTGCTTGTCATAGGGCCTTAGCTCTAAGCCCAAGTAAATCTAGTAAGTACAATAAAGAAACAAAAGGGGATTCCTTCCTAGTGGTCTGTGCCATCTGGGCTAAAAAAAAATAGATTTTAGTGGGGACAAAAATCTAAAGAGATAAAATTGGAAAGTGCCCAGAGAACAACTCTGTGGTGCAAAGAAGTTTCACGAATAATTACCATACTTCAGGAGAGGGAGGGCAGGACACAGGGTCGGGCTGGAAGCCTCAGTGGGGAGGACTAGTAACAACAAGCATTAGTCCACTCTTAGAAGAAATTAAAGAAGAAGTTCATAGCCTACATCATGGATTTAAAAGGACCCGTGGTGGAAGGGCAAGGTGATCTGCTTTGTGATGCTCTAAAATACAGAACAAGAACTAATATGTTGAACATGGCTGAAGGAAAACACATTTAACCCTTAAAATATCAAAATATTTCAGATACGAATTTTGGTGGGCATTAGGCTGAATGATTTCTTATTTGTAACTTTTATTTTAGCTCAGGGGTACATGTGAAGATTGGTTATACAGGTAAACTTCTGTCGTGGGGGTTCATTGTACAGATTATTTTATCACCCAGGTATTAAGCATAGCACCCATCAGTTATTTTTCTCGATCCTCTTCCTCCTCTCACTCTCCACCCTCCAATAGACCCCAGTGTGTGTTTCTCACCTGTATGTGACCATGTGTTCTCATCATTAAACTCTCACTTGTAAGTGATAACATGTAGTATTCGGTTTTCTGTTCCTGCAATGGTCTGCTAAAGATAACGGCCTCCAGCTCCAGCCATATCCTTGTAAAGCACATGACCTCTTTATTTTTTATGGCTGCATACTATTTCATGGTGTATATGTACCACATTATCTTTATCCAGTCTATCACTGATAGACATTTAGGTTGATTCCACATACTTGCTATTGTGAATAGTGATGCAATGAATATATGCATGTATGTGTCTCTATAATAGAACAATTTGTATTTCTTTGGGTATATACCAAGTAATGGGATTGCTAGGTCAAATACTATTTCTGTCTTTAAGTCTTTCAGGAACTGCCACACTGTCTTAGACTGCATGATTTCTAAAATCTCCTATGTCTCTAAGATTTTATGTTCCTACTCAACTGCAATTATTATACTGATATAATAAATAGCCAAATGTTATCGAGAAAAGGACAGACATGATGTTTGTAAAGTAAAGACTGTATATTTTTTAGCTAGCCATAACTATTAGCAGAATCCAAAACCTACAGGTATTTCGGGACATTCTGACCCACTTCCCCCGTGTGAATGTGTCCTCAGTGGAAGCTCAGGGACCATCCCAGATGGGTGGCAGTCATCAGCACCACAGTCAGAACTATGTATTCCATTCCTGGGTTCTCCCTGCACAGGACAAGACCTCACAGAAGACTAACCAGAATGGGCACACACAGCATTGCCACATGAAGTTGAAGGAAGATGAAGGGTTTAAGGAAATTGGCATATTTAGCTTCAGTAGCAGATGACATAGAGAAGTTTCACCTGAATCCGTGTTGGGAAAATTATTATATGAAATACGAATCTCTTCTTACATATGTGTAGTTCCACTGAACAAAATATGGCCATGTTTGAAGTTCAGGAAGGAAGACAGTAATACGAAGAGATTTAAAAGCAGGTCTATATATTTCTTATAAGCTTTATAAGAAAACATGATGAATAAATTTGATGTTTATCCCATATCAGATCCTGGAACAGAAAAAAAACACAGTAGACAAAAACTTTGTATAATATAAATACAGTATAGTGTTAATAAAAATATAACAATACTGGTTCATTAGTTGTGACAAATATACTGTAAAACATAGGACCTTAACTTCAAGAGAAATGGAACATAGAGTATACAGAAATTCTCCAGACTCTCTGCATTTTCTCTGTGAATCTAAAAGTACTGTAAAATGTAATGTGCATTTAGAAAAATAAGAACCACCGGGCGCGGTGGCTCAAGCCTGTAATCCCAGCACTTTGGGAGGCCGAGGCGGGTGGATCACGAGGTCAACAGATCGAGACCATCCTGGTCAACATGGTGAAACCCCGTCTCTACTAAAATACAAAAAAAATTAGCTGGGCATGGTGGCACGTGCCTGTAGTCCCGGCTACTTGGGAGGCTGAGGCAGGAGAATTGCCTGAACCCAGGAGGCGGAGGTTGTGGTGAGCCGAGATCGTGCCATTGCACTCCAGCCTGGGTAACGAGAGCGAAACTCCATCTCAAAAAAAAAAAAAAAAAAAAAAGAACCTCTTAAAAATGAAAGTGGCTGATTGCCCATAGATTTTTACTCCCTTCCACTCAGGATACGGATATGCAACTAAAAACATTGTCAAAGGTGTAAAATGTCAAAGATAATATTATATTAAATTCCAATCTAAATCTGTGTCTTCACAAATGCAAATTAGGATGCATGACTCTGATTTTACAGGCAATTATTCACAACAGTCACCAGAACGTTTACAAGAAGTACTTAGAGCCAGCCATAGCCATAGTTACAATCTAAAAACATTTTTATTGAATATCCTTTCCAATGTTCATGATCAATATTAAGGTATGGAAGTAGAAATATTTATTACAAAATGTATAAACTATGACAAAGTGGTCAGGGTTTTCTTAAAAATGAGATTTTACTTATGGACCTGGAGTTCTTTTCTAAGTAGTGTGGGAATTTATTCTTTCAGTCACTATACTAAGGAAACTGTTCTGGCCCAAAACTCTAAATAACAGCATGTTCTTTAACAAACAACCACTAACGATACTCAGTTAAACGAGAGTGACGACAAAGAGCAGCCTCACATCAGCGGCTCCACTAGATTAAGCACCATGTTCTACTCAGCAGGACACTGCTTTAAACAATCAGTTATCCGTCATACATTAAGCCTAATTAAAGGTTAAATAAGATAGATAAAGAAAAAAGCTAACAAATATTGGGAAGCAACTCTCATAATCATTTATGCTCCAATTCCAGTTTCATTAAGGATACATTAGAGATAATATGAAAAAGTTAAAAATTTAAAGATGACTTATTTTTACATTTTAAAATACATATATTTACTGAAGCTTTAGTAAAAAGTTTTATTGAGATATAATTATCATAAAATACCCCCACACACAGAAACTGTAAAATGTATGCTTAAACATACAACCATCACCACAATCAAGATAGTGAATATGCCCATTAACTCATAAAAGTCCGTGCACCATTTTAAAAATTCTTCTCTCTCTTCAGCACACCTATTCACAGGCGAACACTGATCTAGTTGAATCTTCCAGAATTTTAGAGTAGGTATATTTACAGGCATACGGATATACACACTCAAAATTTAATTCTTTCATATTTTGTGATTTATTCTGGTTGTTGTGTGTATCAATACAATCATTCATTCTGTTTGATTGTTAATATTCTAAATATTTCACGGTATGGGTATAGTAGGATTTGAGCACCCACTTACCTCCTCATGGGCATCTAGACTATTCCAGTTGTTGGTTATTGACAATAAAGCTATGATGAGCATTAGCTTGTAAGTCTCTGTGTGGACAGATGTTTTCATTTAGATTGACTAAATACTTAGCAATGGAATGTCGAAATCATATGAACCTTTTAACTTTGGATTTCTAACTTTTAAGACATTGTCAAACTGTTTTCTAAGTAGTTGCAGCATTTTACATTCTTGTCGAGAGAGTGTGATAGTTCAGGTACTCTGCATCATTGCCACCAGTCTTTATAAGCTGTCCATAGACTTTTAGTTCTCCTTACAGGTGTATAATATCTCACTGATTTTAATTTGCATTTCCCTAGTGACTAAAGAGTTTTAGAAATTTTTATGTGTGTATTTGCCATTCTTATATCTTTATTCATGAAATCTTTTGAAATCCTTTCCCATTTTATTACTAACATGTTTGTTTCCCTTTACTGAGTTTTCAGAGTTCTTTATGTATTCTAGATACAAACATTTTATTAAATATGCAATTTGCACATATTTTCTTCCAACCTGTGGGGTCTGTTTTTATTTTTTTAACAGTGCCTTTGAAAATCAGAAGTTCTTAAATAGGATAAAATAATATTTCTAAAGTGAACCTATTATTGAGCAGTTCATAGCTCTTAGTAATGAGAACATCTAGAAATTTAGCACTCTCAAAAGTTATAAAAGTTGTGTCATTTAACCAAGTGTTTAAAATATATGTATCATATCTCAGCCTAGCATTATGTTGTTTATTTATATTTGTTACACACTACTTCATTCAGGTGATTACAGTTAACATCAATAGCAGTTATGTTCATTTTCATAGTACACATCCTTGGTACAATGTGATGAAAATGACATTTTATTTCTGTTATCTTCTTTCCCAAAACCCATAATTCAAGTATAATCAGGACAGAGATATCAGGCAAACCGAAAGGAGAAGGATTCTACAATATCTGACCAGCACTCACCATTCTGAAGGTCATTAAATTAAAAACAAGGGAAATCAGAGAAACTGCCACAGCCGAGAAGAGCCTAAGGAGACATGGCTCCTAAATGTAAATTTGGTGACTTGGATGGGATCTTGGTACAAGAAAAGGATATTAGATACAATATAAGGCAAATAAATAAAGTATAAAATTATAAGAATGAATCAATATAATGTAATATAATTATATATAATGTAACGTTCATCATATGAACATGTGAGATTTAACTACACAACTGCTTTAGCATCTTCATAAGAGAGGGTGATAATAACAGTGAAAAATGGATCAGGGTGGTAGGTCAGTCCAGATCTCCACTTGCTGACCATATGGTTTTAGGCAAGCTGTTTTACTGACAGTGCTCTCCTTTTTCTTCCATAATAGGGGGAATAAAAAAGTACCTTCTTCACAGGATTGTTAATTGTTGCTATGTTTGTTATATATTTTAATTATAATTATTAATTATATAATATTAGTTATATAATTATTAATTTAATTATATATTATTAATTATATAAATATAATAATAATAAACAATAAATATAATTATTAATTTAATTCTTAATTTGTCTAAAACCTTGCTTTACAATGTTATTATTAATTTATTTAAAAGTCAGTTTTATTTTAAATTAATTAAAGAAGAAGGAACATACCATCTTTTGTAGCCAGTTACCTATCCGCCATTCATGGTGCTCATTGTCCCTTCTGTAGATTTGCGTTTCCAACTGGAAACCTTCTCCTTCAGTCAGCAGCACAACCATTAGAAATTCTTGTAGCACAGTTGTCCCAGCCGCAAACTGTCTCAGCTTTTGTTGGCATCAAGGTATATTGATTTTGTTAGACATTTTGAGAAAAATCTCTCTGATAAGAGATTTTTATTTTCTTTTTTTAATATCCAACACTTTAAAAAGTACACTTCTGTTATATTTTAGTAATTCTCCAGTTATTCTTATCCTTTCCCCATGTATGTAATGTGATTATTTTCTCTGGCTACTCTCAAGATCTTTTTTCAAACTTTGGTTTATAGCATTTTGAGTATAAGGTGTTTAGGTATGGGACTTTAATAATTATCTTTCTTGGGTGTCACTGAGATATTTGAATGCATGAGTAATTTTTTATCAATCATTGAAAGGCTTTAGCTATTATTTCTTCAAATATTTTATTCTGTTCTAATTATACACTCTTCTCCTTCTCAGGAACCAACTATGTCTATACCAGATCATTTGATGTTGCTCATAATTTCCTGAAGATCTTTTCCATTGAGATCTCTCTATTCTTCAGATTGGTTAATTTTTATTTTGTGTCTTCTAACTCCAGTAATCTGTAAATTAATTCATTGAATTTTTTGTCTATTTTGTTAAACTTTTAACCTTCAGAATTTTCATCTGGTTCACTTTTATATTTTCCATGCCTGTTGAGGCTGCCTTACTTTCAATAAGACAACAAAGGACCCTGAATAATCATGGCCATCTTAGGCAAGAACTTATGTAGAGGCATCACACTTTCTGATTTCAAAATATGGCATAATGCTGCAGGAACCCAAACAATATGGCACCAGCACAACGACAGACATATAGGTCAATCGAACAGACTAGAGCCCAGAAATAAATTCACACATGTATGGTTAACTGATCTTTGGCAAGGGTCCCAAGAATAGCCAATAAGAAATAGATAGTCTCTTCAATAAATTGTGTTGGAACAACAAGATATCCACATTCAAAAGAATAAAATTGGACTCATATATCGTATTCAAAAATCAACTCAAAATAGATTAAGTACTTAAATGTAATTCCTAAAACTTAGAAGAAAACACAGGGGAAAATATTTCTTACATTAGTCTGGGCAATAATATTGTGACTATGACAAGAAAAGCAAAAATAAACAAATGGGATTTCATCAAACTCAATCGCTTCTGCACAGAGGAGCAACAGCCCAAAGAGTCAGCAGCCTGAAGAGACAATGTACTGAATAGGAGACTATATTTGCAAACCATGTATCTTATAAATACTTAATGTCTAAAACGTGTAAGAAACTCAAGCAACCCAATAGCAAACAAAAAACACACACAACATATTAATTAAATGGCAAATTATTTAAATAAATATTTCTCAGGAAATACGTACAAATGGACACAGCTATAAAAAAAGGTATTCAAAATTACTATTCATCAGGAAAACATAAACTAAAAGTACAATGAGATATTATCTCACCCTAGTTAGAATGATTATCATAAAAATGATGAAAGATATGTGTTGCCAAGAATGTAGAGAAAAGAGAATATTTTACATTATTGGTGAGAATGTAAAGGGGTACAACCAGGAATGTTGACTCACACCTGTAATCCCAACACTTAGGGACGCCAAGCTGCAGATCATTTGAGACCAGAAATTTGAGAACAACCTAACATAGCAAGATCCCAACACTACCACATCTCCAAAAAAAAAAAAAAAATTAGCTGGGCACGATGTCATGCTCCTATAGTCCCAGCTACTCTGGAGACTGTCAAAAGAATTGCTTGAACCCAGGAGGCAGAAGTTGCAGTGAGATGAGATCGCATTACTACACTCCGGCCTGGGTGACAGAAGCCTGGCCAACATGGCAAAACCTCGTCTCTAATAAAAATACAAAAATTAGTCTGGCATTGTGGGGCATGCCTGTAATCACAGCTATTCAGCAAGTTGAGACAGGAGAATCACTTGAACCTGGGAGGCTGAGCCAAGATCACACCACTGCACTCCAGCCTGGGTGACAGAGCAAGACTCCGTCTCAAAAAAAAAAAAAAAAGAAGAAGAAGAAGAAACAAAGAAAGAATATAATATAGAGGTTCCTTCAAAAGATTAAAATTAGAACTACTTTATGATCCAGGAATCTCACTTCTGAGCATATACACAAAGGAATTGAAGCCAATGTGTCAAAGCGTATCATCTGCATCACCATGTGTATTACAGTAATATTCACAATAGCCAAGATATGCAAACAAACTAAATGTCCATTGATGGATAAATGAATAAAGAAAATGTAATATATATTCATATAATGAATTATTTATATTTTTTTGTGTGTGTATGTATATACACATACATCTCACTGAGATTTTTGAATGCATGAGTAATTGCATATACATACATAAACACAAAAAACTGAATATTATTCAGCCACTAAAACAAAACAACAATATAGACGGACTCAGAGAACATTATGCTAAGCAAAATAAGCCAGGAAGAGAAAGACAAATACTGCATGATCTCACTTCTATGAGGAAACTAAAAAATTTGAAGCCATGGAAACAGAGAGAAGGGTGAGAGGAAGAAGGAATGAGGGGATATTGGTCAGAGGATACAGTTTCAGTTATGCAGGTTATAAACACTCTGGAAATCTAACACCCAGCAATGAGAGCACAGTTAGCAATACTGTATGATAAATCTTCATAGTTTCCAACGTTTATGCCCTGACTATAAGACCTTTACCCCCTATAACATAGAAGTATGTTTACCTATTTTCTTCTAATAATGTAATTTGTTTTTATAATAAATTTTGGATATATCTAAAGTATGGATCTGGCAACATCATGTTTTCATGTCTGGCTATTTCCCCCATCAGTATATGTTTCAAAATACATATCTTTATCACTTACATAAAGGGCTTAATTATTATAAATTCCCTGTATAAATGTAGGTGTAGTTGGGGGAAAATATGCATGCACAAATTTCTAGGATTTTATTTCTGCTTTAAAGAATGTAAATTTGTACATACTCTAATGGAGGCTTAGTTTCTCTGTTTCTCATTTTACAGATTAGCATTCTCCAGCGCTTTTCAGCATCCTTCCTTAGTAGAATTGTACTTCCCCAATTTCCTGAATTCATACTTGGCAGTATGACATACTTCAGTCATAAAATATGAATGAAAGTGGCATGTGACACTTCCAGGAATTGCAGTCTGAGCCAGCGGGTTCTTCATCATGTTCTCTTTTTTCTGCCTTCCTGTTCACTGATGTTCCAGACACTTGGAGTCTCACTGGGCTGGGTTTGGCATGCAAGTGACAATGACACAAAGCAGATTATGGAATGGTCTCAAAGCAGAGTAAAGAATTGTTTTAATTACAACAACTAAATGTGAGTGTCATTTGTTATTTGTTACTAGAGCAAAATTTAGTTTATCTGACTGATACTATAGGTCACATATGGGTTTATTCACTAAAATTTTAGAATATCTCATCAGTTTTAATTTTTTTTACTAGACTGATTGGGTTATTAAGCATATAGAATAATTCAAAATAATATGAATCTTCCTCTGCGAAAGTCTTTTTATTTATGTAAATATCTTAAGGGAAAATTTTGGGTCTGTTATGGCATAATTTATTTCAACCTTTCCCTAATGAAAAGTATATAATTATTTTATCTTTAATCTGTTAATAGTAGTGTAATAAAATTATTTTACATTAATATTTGAATTGATTTCTAATTGATTTCTCATTATAAATGCATAAAGCAGGACCCTTAGATTAAGGATAATAATGATCTTGAGCTTCTATTATCATCAAATAAAACCCTAGAAGAATTGCATGAATTTTCTCCTCATTGGCGGTATTATTTATGTTGGTATTTTGATACAATTTTAATATTATTAAATGCTATCTTTTCTTTGGTAAAGTGTTCAGGTAGATAGAGAGATGAGAGAGAGAGAAATAACATGTATGTGTGTGTTGGTGAAGAGACTCCCACAAATAAAATGTGTATAAAAGCCTGGGCAACCTGGTAAAACCCTCTCTGTACAAAAGATACAAAAATTAGCTGGGCATGGGGGTGTGTACTTATGGTCCCAGCTACTTGGGGAGCTGAGGTAGAAGGATCATTTGAGCCCAGGAGTTCAAGGCTGCAGTGGCTTGAGATTAAGCCATTGCACTCTAACCTGGGTGACAAAGTGAGACCCTGTCTCAAAACAAACATGTATGTAAAATGTGTTTGTGTGTGTGTGTGCATATGTGTGAATGTTTATGTATGTATGTACACACACATACGTTTTAACCCACACAGTGAAATATACAGACACGTACTTACCTACATGTTCCCATGCACATATCTACACATACACATATGTTTTTTGACTTGATTTCTGTGAGTGTTAACAATCATTATTTGGCCAATCTAGTTTTATTTGTAGCTTTTTACTACCCATACTCCCTAATCCACTGAAATATTGTAAAGCAAACCCCAGACAACATATCATTTCACCAATAAATTTGTCATTATAAATCTAACAGATTAAGGAGGCAATACCATTATTGCAAATAACAAAACTCTAGTGCTTCCTGAATGCCATATACCATTCAATCCTTGTTCAAATTTCATAAAATGTCAACAAATATTTTTTGGTCTTAGGTTTTTTTTTTCTGGTCCCTTCTTTGGTTTTCTTGCCATCTATTGGTTATAAGATTCCAGGTTATTTGTTCTGTGGAATTTATCACATTCTGAATAAAGTTAATTATTGTTTAAGTTCTCTTTTGTGTTTCCAATGATATGGATGGAAAACGGAAATACTGGGTAGAAGAGGGTGGTTCCTTGGCAAAGCTCCACCCTCAACAATGGAAATCCATGGCCCTAAATGGGAAAAGGCATTCCTGTTTTTGCACCCAGTGTTGCCTTTTGGCCCATCACGTCCCCCTATCCTGTATCCATATAAGCCCCAAACCCCATGCTCCATGAGCATACAAACAGACAAACAAAAGGAGAGAGGAGCAGAATAGTGCCATAAAAGTGAAGGAGAGAAGAGAAGGAGCTTCTGAATGTCAAGAGGAGGTCGGCTGGGAGCAGTCAGAGAGGAGATTGGCCATAAGATTAGCAAACTACAGGGGAAAATCATTTTCCTAATCCATCCCCTTTCTACCTCCGCATCTATCCTATTGAGAGTCACCTCCATCAGCAATAAAATCCTCTGCATTTACCATCCCTCAGTTTATCTCTATGACTCGATTCTTCCTGGATTCGGGTCAAGAACCTAGGTACAAAGAGGGTACTGAGCTGGTTAACACTTAAGCTGTCTGAAGACAGCAGAGCTAAAACAGCACTGTAACATGCCTGCTGGGGCTTTGGGAGCCACAGGCACCCACTCCGAGACACTAGCATGGGTCCAGAGCCCCAAAAGTGCTCACCCTAGCTCCTGCATTTGCCCATCTGCATGTTCTCCCTCCTATAAGGGGTTTGGGCACGTGGAGGCCAAACAAATGAGTCATCCCTCTCTTGCATGTCTTGTATGGGGCATCGGGGAACTCTCCCATTTCACCAGTACATTGACTGCCATTTGTAAAGGCTTGATTACATAGGTCCCAGGGAAGGTACCACTGAAAACAATGATGTGCTAGTGGGGATGCTGGTGCCTCCTCCTGAGTGACCTCAGGAAACACTCCAATCTGATTTGTCTTCTTTTTATGATGTTATTATTAGTAAGTCACTCAGTGTTAGACATATTAGAATATATTTTAAAGAAGTAAAACAGTATAGATTCAGGATAATTCATTTTATATCCCTTTCACATCCTTTTACTCTATTCTCTGATGGAAACACACACTGTGTAGCTTTATAGATGGGTGTCTGATAAAATATAGTGAACTTCTGTACTTTTATATAAGCAGTCTATTACGTATATTTTTGTAGCAAGATTTTATATTAACATCTTTCTTAGATGTATCAAAATACATATATAAATATCAACTTATTTGTATAGATACATCACACATGAATCCATAAAACTTTCAATGAAATTTTAGATTTAAAAATTTACCATTACAAATCAGACTGAAATTAACATACCTGTGCATATATCCTATGATCCATTTAATCTTTATTATCTCCAAAAGAGTAGAAATTGTGAGGTCGTGGAAAAAATCTATTGTTTGGTTTTCGTTTGTTTTGTTTTTTGAATAATGTTAAAAATTCTCCAGTGCTTATACTTACTTATCTGACATCGGAGCAAAAACGGTATATTATGATTCTTATTAATCTACATTCTGGCCAGTTATTTTTGTTTCCTACAACTAACAAATTGTTGAATCTGCCTTCCCCAATTGCTAGGTAAACTGAAAATTCATCCATCATTAATGCTTTTGTACTCTCCCTTCGTAGTTGTTCCATGTTTCCAAGCATCCACGCAGAGAGGAGGAAGCCCCCTCTCCCCTGCAGAGATGATGTTTCCATCCCCACTCACAGCAGCCGCCCAGACTCCCATGGGTTGTTGAACTCTCACCTCTGTGTATCTCTATATCTGCAATAGGAAGTAGCCACATACGAGGAGAAACCATTGAATTATTATCAGCAAAATGCTGTATTCAAAGAGGAGTCTGTCTCCCCTGTAGTAAGTTGAGAAATGGAGCTGTTGTCCCTGGGTCCTGGGGAAAGAGAAACGCATGCCATATTTTCTCTTTACCTTAAGCAGCCATAAGAGCTAGCTTCCTGACAGATCAGAGAGTGAGGCTATTCTCTGTATTATATGTTGAAAAGATAACTCAGGGGCTGAAGCCAATTAGAAGTCAGTGGGTAAAGTCGTTCTCTTTCAAACCCATTCTTAGGAAAGGGGTGCCTTGCACCAGCCAGAATGGCAGCACAATGGCAGCTTTGTGTTAGGTTGAGGGATAAAGGAAACCAACATTCTTTGGGCTGGAACACTGCAAAAAGCTGCCATAAAAAGTTTAGCAACCTTTTAGACCCTCTGTTTTTCTACCATCACCTTTCCAGAAGGTAAAATAGGAGGAATGTGCAGGAGTGGGGAGAAGCTTTCTTATGCCCCATTTGTTGTTTACCTGACCGTTTTTTGCAGGAACTTGCTAGTGTTAAAACACCAATTCTTCCTGACATTTCTTCTCTTTTGCTATTGGATGTTGTCTAATGCATCTCATCCCCATCTTGGGGACAAAGAGACCATTGATGAAACAACACAGACTTTCCAAGGTGTCGTCATGAGCCACGGATTCTCTCTCAAGTGATGTCTGTTTCCCTGCAAAAGTATTATCATTATAGTTTATCTTCCATAAAGCAACTTCCTGTGCTCTAAAACATAGTGCTCTGGGGAGCAGCCCTGCTTGTCTTTGAGGTTTCGGAAGCAGTGAAACCTTTCCTTCTCTGTACTCTCGCAGCACAGTCATTGTAGGGCAGGGCTGAAGGCTGCATGTTTCCAGCTTCTCCCTGAGTATGTGAAGAACTGGCAACATCACCCACAGTGTCAGCCTTCCTCCAACCTGGGATAAAATAAGCAGTTCCCCTGCTTCTCGTGGGTTTCATCAAGAGGTCGATGTATCTGTCTCATGGCGATGCTTCTCAAAACCTTCCCCTTGAACTATTCCTCCAAGCAGAGGAAAGACAAATGGAACTGCTGAGATATGGGGATGGCTGGCAGTGCCGCTTCAGAAAAAGTGAAATTCATATGTGAATATTTATATTTCACTTGTAAATGTTATATGTATTTTGTACTGTGTGCCATGATGGATTCATCTTTTCAGAAAAATAACATTTCATGTAACCTTTCTTCAAGTAAAATGAGTTACACATGAAAGTTCACCATCTCTATCCTGTGGCTTCCTGTTCTACCTGATATGTGTGTGTCTTATTCTGAAAATTAAGAACTTCAGGTTCTTAATCTCTCTTACTTAAAAATACTCCATAAGTTGTAGATAATGAAATGGTTTATTAGTCAATTACAGGTTGGTATAAATAATCTTGATAGTTCTTTCTAGTAAAGCCTTACTATAGAAAAAAGAGTGGTGCAATTATGAGATTCTGTTGATGTGGGAGAGGAGAACGGACATCACTGAACGAGGACAGTGACCCAGGGCGGAGCGGGAAAATCATTGAATGAGTGGGAAGCAAGATGCGTTGTGTGTAGTTTGAGGAATAGATACAACCGTTGAAAAGCTGGCCTTTCTGTTAATAGGCGGCAATTTAATAGCTGTGATAGCATCAGTTATTTAGTTTTTCCCATTGCATACCCAATCACAATTTGCAATAAAATAGGACATATATTGAGATGGGATGGGATCTAATAGGAAACAGATATTGACATTTCTCATTTATTTCTGTTTCATAGTTGAAAATCCAATGTAAAGAGTGAACCCTGAAGTCACAGCTTTCAGGTCTCTGGACCATGACTTAATGTTCACTAACAATTGCATTGAATGTTGTTCAGATTATTCTCTTCTGCTGAATTGTTCTCATTCCCTAATTGGCTTCATTGTTATTGTTTATATGTTTTGAATCAAATTATAATATGTTTCAGCTATGAAAGTCTCTTATATAATGGATCTGGTAGCCATTGTATATTTCGTGATCTTCATAATACAATAAACATTGGACATAAATTGGTACTACAAAATCTGGCACACGAAAGCCCACATTTAGGTACATTGTACACTGAAGAAGAATGTTTAGAAGAAACACCTGGAACCTATCTATACCAGCTCTTCTCAGTTCATTCATGCTTTTGCTATGCATGCATTTGCTTAATGGAACTTCAGTAAGTTGACCATTTCAGAGCAGTGCACCTGTCCTTAACCCAATCAGCAGGGCCTCTCCCCTTCTATTCTACTTTCTTATTGGAAAGTAGGTTGCCAATTACAAGGGCACAGTTAAACAGAAGCCTAGCCACTAAAATACTTCCAATTTTCCACAGATAGAGTGTGTGTATTTCTTTTTTTTCATAAGTGAATTTGCTCAAAATTTTAATAAACAGGTAAGTTCTAAATTTAAAGATATTTCCATAAAAAGGAAGGCTTTCAAATTATATTTACGAACAGCAAAATACTAATACCATAACCTGTCAAGTTAGACAGAACAATAACATACTATAAGCTATTCTTATTTTTAAATATCAGTGTAAATATAATAAGAATTAACATACATAATTCAATAACATTTCAAAAGCATGATAAACCCAAACCAGATGGGCTTTACCCTAAAAGCGTAGGGATGGTTCCATCTTCAGAAATGTGTTAGAAAAAATTTTTTTTTTAAATTTTTATTGCATTTTAGGTTTTGGGGTACATGTGCAGAACATGCAAGATAGTTGCATAGGTACACACGTGGCAGTGTGCTTTGCTGCCTTCTGCCCCCTCACCCATATTTGGCATTTCTCCCCATGCCATCCCTCCCCCGCTCCCCCCCAGACTGTCCCTCCCCTATTTCCCCCAATAGACCTCAGTGTGTGGTGCTCCCTTCCCTGTGTCCATGTGTTCTCATTGTTCATCACCCGCCTATGAGTGAGTATATACGGTGTTTCCTTTTCTGTTCTTGTGTCAATTTGC
>CM052649.1:8238322-8267656 GCA_028533165.1 Leontopithecus rosalia
GGGAATGCTTCCAGTTTTTGCCCATTCAGTATGATATTGGCTGTTGGTTTGTCAAAAATTGCTTTTATTACTTTGAGATACATTCCATCAATACCGAGTTTATTGAGGGTTTTTAGCATAAAGGGCTGTTGAATTTTGTCAAAGGCTTTCTCTTAGTGTGTGTATTTCTAAAACATGCAAGCTCTGATAATAACTTCAGAAGTACTCAAAACACGGAAAGAATGTAACTTTAAACATTAAATACTGTTAAAGACTAAGTTAGAACCTATCTCGGTGAAACTCAGAATGTAAAATATTTCAGAATTATTCATCATAGGAAAAATTATGGAATGAAATATATGACATGTATAGCAATTTAAGAAGTGACTGGTAAAACCAGAACAAATGAAGATGTATGTTTACATGTGGAGCTAACATGTTCCATGTGGTTGCTTTTATTCTAGGATTTATAACCGAATTTGTTATAAGGGACTTGTATTTCCCAGTGATCATCAAGTGAGTCAGAAGAAGGCAAAGCAATGTAGTTCAGCAGATCTCAGCATCCGTGGCAGGCTGGAATCACGTAGAGAGTTTTAAATACCACTGTTGGGACTTGCACCGCACAGGTCTTGTAAGTGGAAGACTAAATACTGTATTGTTTTAAAAATATCCCAGGTACTTTTAATGTGCATAAAACGTTGAGATTCACCATATACAGTTCAATTTGCATATATTGAGCAGTCATATTCCCTAGTCTATTTTCTTGTTCTAAAGCCAAGGCTCAAATGGAACTGCCATTTATGACTCATTTTGGCAGAAATCTTCCATGCCCTCATTCACTGTTCTCAACTGGCTGGGAGTAGTTCCCCAGGTCTAAGCTTCTCATGCTTTCCTGGGATTAGGAGTCACCACGGGATGTTATTAAAGTGCAAGGTTCTGCTTCTAGAGATCCAGGGTGGGGCCCCCAACACAGCACCACTAATAAGCTCCCAGGGGATGCTGGGCTGATGATCTAGGAACCATATTTTGAGTGACTAAAAGCTTTGTTTTGAGATCAGCCTCAAAAAAAGAGAGAAAAGAAAATAATGAAAATAAAAGAAAATAAAAGAAAAAGGAGGGGATGGGAGGGTGGGGGGGAAGGAGAGGAGAGGAAGGAAAGGAGGACAGGGGACAAGAAAAAAATTTAAGCCAGAAAGGGGAGGGGAGAGGAGGGGAGGAAAGGGAGAGGAGGGGAGGGGAGGGGAGGGAAGGGGAGGAGAAGGGAAGGAAGTGAGGGGAGAGGGGCGAGGGAGGGAAGGAAGGGGGAAGGAAGTGAGGGGAGTGGGGAGGGAGAGGAGGGAGGGGGAGGGAGGAAGATGGAGTGGAGAGGGAGGGGAGTGGAGGGGAGATGGAAAAAAAGAAGAAAAGTCAGTCCCTCCCTCACTTGCAGGAAACCTGGTTGGGGTTTCAAGAGGAACACCTACAAGGACAAGCCAACTTCCTGCCCATTATCAGCCTCTGCCTGAGAGAAGCAAAAGGCACTTCCACATTTCTTGTGACAGGTAGTTTGGAGCCAGTTCAACCTTCCAACCAGAGAAGTGGCATGATCAAACTGGTATCAAACAGAACTTCCCAGCTGCAGTGTGCACTACAGGCTGCAGGGAAGGGGGTTTGGAATAAAACTTTAACCATGGAGCTGAACTAGGGTAAGTGCTAGGTGGCCCATCTGAACTTCGGAAGGCTCACTGGAGCTACAGATGTTAGTGCTGGGTGATGTGTTAGGAAAGCCTCCTCCAGCTCACTGTCAAGTGCAGGAACAATTCACCTATTTGTGGAGGTTTGCCCTGTACAGACATTGGCTGATGACCCAGCCCACCTGCAGCCTGCTGGACACCTGAGGGCCACTAGCATAGTCAAGGAAAAAGCCTTGGGCCCCACTCCCATCTGCTGTATCTGACACAGGTTCCCTGTCCCAGTGGCAGTTGGCTTCCAGGGGCCCATTACTTCCTGGCATTTCTAGAGGCTTAGAGGCTGCTGTTTCACAGAGCCTGATATGTCTCTTGTGGGAACACATGTGGCATTTCTTGCTTGTCTGAACCAACACACCCCACTCACTTGTTAGAGACACTGACATGGCTGGAGAACAATAGAGGTCAGCAAGACTCACTTCTGTCATGCCTGGACAGCACCTCTGCCCTTTCTTTCACTTTTTTTCCTATAGACTTTAACTTAGAAGTCACAGCAGTAGCTAATCATGTTGATAAAAAAAATTGTCAATATTTGGATTTTGCTTTTGAATGTGTTAGATGTGGTCACTGGGACCCACACTTTCTTGACCTTCCATGAGAAGAGTTTCTCTGATGTGATTGATAGTTTAAGCCTTATGTTTGCAAGAGGCTCAATCATAGTCTGGAAAAATAAAATGTTTGAAAAGCAATCATTTGAAAATCAGACCTTGAAGTTTAGTTACTGTGAAGGTCACCCAACTCTCACCTGGAATGCATTTCTGACAACTAACATTAATGGCTGCCATTGTACCCTTGGTCCCTGGGGAGATATCACCTAGAATCTGTGTTCAGGAATTTACACAGAACATACATCTTTGTGTCAAGTATTTCCATGCCTGAGCTCCACACTGAAAGATTTTGGCTTACCTGGATATTGGAAGGTTAAAAAGATTTACCTAGGATTATGAGTCTCTGATTTCATGGAAGGTGGGTATTGAGTGTCAGGCGATTGTTTCAAAGATTCTTTTTGTCTACTGATACTTGATTCCAAAGCTAATTAAAAAGAGTGTCAATAGGCCAGGCACCGTGGCTCACTCATAATCCAGCACTTTGGGAGACCGAGGCAGGAGGATCAAGAGTTCAGGAGTTTGAGACCAGACTGACTAACATGGTGAAACCCTGTCTCTACTAAAAATACAAAAATAAAATTAGCTGCACATGGTGGTGTGTTCCTGTAATCCTAGCTACTCAGGAGACTGAGGCAGAATAACTGCTTGAACCCAAGGTGGAGGTTGCAGTGAGCCGAGATCATGCCACTGTACTCCAGCCTGGGTGACAGAACGAGACTCCCTCCAAAAAAAAAAAAAAAAAAAAAACTCTTAGTAACAATAGCATGGCAATTCTGTTCACATATACTCTTCAACTTTCCAATTCACTTTATAGAAATGAGTGAGGTTTAAAAAGATGTCTACTAAGTCCTCGAACCTTTCCTGTCCCCAGGAGTGTCCTTACTTTACACATATAAGAAGCAGAACTCCTAGGGAAGCAAAAGAACCCCCCAAAGAGTTAATCATTGCACCAAGAGCCCTGAGGCCATCCGAGGACTGACCCAAAAGCCTCAGGTCTCTCCACCACCACACAGTTTTCCACTTGTCAACGGAAAAAGATTACACTGAGTCACTGCCTTTTCCTCTCAATTTGCATTCTCAACAGATTCCCTATGTCAGGGTCATCAGAGACATTTACAAATGTGTGTTTGTCCTCCTTCCCTGGACATGGCAGGGCTGTACTTCCTTGTCGCTTTAGAAGTTGGCTGGCTGGTGCGTGACTGATTTTGCCATTGTCACGTGAGTGGAAGGGAACACAGAACTGCCCAGCAGATGCCCTAAGAGGTCACTGTCCATATTCTCCCTCACCTGTTGCAGCAAGTGTGTTAACTTCTACCAAGATGTCTCTTTTGCTTTCATTAGCCTAGATGGTGGAAATAAGTGATTGATGAGTTCGTGTCCTTTGTAGGGACATGGATGAATCTGGAGAACATCATTCTCAGCAAACTGACACAAGAACAGAAAATGAAATACCACATATTCTCGCTCATAGGCGGGTGATGAACAATGAGAACACATGGACACAGGGAAGGGAGCACTACACACTGGGGTCTACTGGGGGGAATAGGGGAGGGACAGCGGCGGGGGGGAGCTGGGGAGAGATAGCCTGGGGAGAAATGCCAAATGTGGGTGAAGGGGAGGAAGGCAGCAAAACACACTGCCATGTGCGTACCTATGCAACTATCTTGCAAGTTCTGCACATGTAATCCAAAACCTAAAATGCAATTAAAAAAAAAAAAGAAGCTTGCTGGGCTACATGGACAGCAATAATGAAGAGTCAAAAAGAAGGCACAGACAGTTCAAGCTGACTCCTAAAAAGAAAGTCTACAAAGTTATGAAATATTTTACCCATTTTCATATTGAGCAAAGACTGTATAAACTTGAGAACACCTGCCATGCTTGGTTTGGCCCCACAGTGCTTTATAAACTAATTGCCAACATGTAAGAATTGAAAGATTCCACTGAAAACTCTAGACTACCAGCTTTTAATCTGAAGATCTGGCAGCACTGGGCTTGCGTTCCTGCTTGGCAGCTGCTAGCTGTTCCCTTGACCTAGATATCTCTCTAGTCTGCTTTCCCCTTCTACCTGCCTGGCCCCTGCACGCATTTGTGTGGGCAATTCTTAAATATGACTCTAAACATCAACCCACAGTTAGTTCAAGCATGTCTTAATGGTCTTTCTTAAGTTGGGAAGATGATGATTGTGTATATTATGTATTGATCAAATCTGGTAAAGCAAACTTTCTTACTTATGATTCAGGATTACCTTATAAACATTTCTATGAATATAAAAAAAAGAAAATAAGTGATTCAAAATCGAAGCTACTGGAACTCTACATTTTTTTGAAACTTAAAGCAATATAAATTACAGGGCTGAGTCATGTGGCAGGCAGCTGTAAGCTGTTGTTTGATTGAATTAAGTCTTTTACCTGGAATATTTTGTAAAATGATGTAAATGGTGAAGGATGCCAGGGAAGATATCTTCCCTCTTCCTGTCAACTTTCATTATAGATTAGCTTCCCTCTTATCATTCTTCTTTTTTTAATTTTTAACTTTTGTGAGTACCTAGTAGGTGTGTATATTTATGGGGTACATCAAATGTTTCGATTAGTCATGCAGTGCATAACAATCATATCATAGAGAATGGGATAGCATCCCCTCAGGCATTTATCCTTTGTGTTACAAACAATCCAATTATACTCTTTTAGTAATCTTTAAATGTACAATTAAGTTATTGATTATAGTCATCAGGCTGTGCCATGGAATAGTAGGTTTTCTTGATTCTTTCTATTATTTTTGTACCCATTATCATCCCCAGCCCTCCTCCACCCCTCGCACCCCTTTCCCGCCTCTGGTAACCATTCCTCTACTCTGTTTCTCCCTGAGTTCAATTGTTTTAATTTCCAGATTCCACAAATAAGGGAAAACATGCAATTTTTGTCTTTGTTTTTGGCTAATTTCACCCAACATAATGATCTCCAGTTCCATCCATGTTGTTGTAAATGACAGCATCTCATTCTTTCTTGCAGTTGAATACTGCAAGTTGAATACCTCCTTTGTGTACAGGTACCACATTTTCTTGAATACCTCCTTTGTGTACAGGTACCACATTTTCTTTATCCCTTCATCTGTTGATGGACGCGTAGGCTGCTTTCAAATCTTGGTTATAGTGAACAGTGCTGCAGTAAACATGGGAATATGGAAATCTTTTTGATATACTGATTTCCTTTCCTTTGGGTTTATATCCAGCAGTGGGATTACTGGATCATATGGTAGTTGGATTTTTTTTTTGTTGAGGAATCTCAAAACAATTCTCCATAGTAACTATATTAACTTAAATTTCTATTTTCCATATCCTTATCAGCGTTTGTTATTGCCTGTCTTTTGGCTATAAGCCATTTTAACTGGCGTTAAGCTGCATTGTAGTTTCGATTTGCATCTCCCTGATGATCCATGGTGTTGAGCATCTTTTCACATGTTTGACATTTGTATGCACTATGTCTTCTTTTAAGAAATGTCTATTCAGACCTTTTGCCTATTTTTGATCAGATTATTGGATTTTTTCCTATAGGAAAAATTGGTGAGTTCCTTATATATCTGGTTATTACCCTGGTCAGGTGGGCAGTTTGCAAATATTTTCTCCCATTCTGTGGGTTGTCCCCTCACTTTATTGATAGTTTTCTTTGCTGTACAGAAGCTTTTTAACTTGATGTGATCTAAATTGTCTATTTTTGCATCAGTTGCTGTGCTTGTAGGGTATTACATAGGAAATTTTTGCCCAGGCCAATGTCCTGGAGATTTTCCCCAAAGTTTTCTTGTGGTAGTTTGATAGTCTTCAGACTTAAATTTAAGTCTTTAATCAATTTTGATTTGATTTTTGCATATGACAAGAGATAAGGGTCTAGTTTTATTCTTGTGTGTATGGATCTCCAGTTTTCCTAGCACCATTTATTGAAGAGACTGTCTTTTTCCTAGTGTATGTTCTTGATAACTTTCTCAAAAATGAGTTCACTGTAGGTGCATAGATATGTTTCTGGACTCTTTATTCTGTTCCATTGGTCTATATGTCTGTTTTTCTTCCAGTACCATGCTGTTTGGGTTACCATAGCTCTGTAGTATAATTTGAAGTCAGGTAATGTGATTCTTCCTGTTTTTTGTTTTTTTTTTCCTTTCTTTCTTTTTGCCTAGGATAGCTTTGGCTATTCTAGGTCTTTTGTGGTTTTATATAAATTTTAGAATTGTTTTTTCTATACCTGTGAAGCATTTTATTGGGATTTTAATAGAGATTGCATTGAATCTGTAGGTTGCTGTGGGTAATATGGATATTTTGTAAATACCGATTCTTCTAACCCATGAACATGGAATATCTTTCCATTCTTTTGGTGTCCTCTTCAATTGCTTACCTCAGTGTTTTATAGTTTTTATTGTAAATATCTTTCATTTCCCCAAGTTAATTCTTAGGTATTTAATTTTATGTGTGATCATTGTGAATGGGATTAGTTTTTATTTCTTTTGCTGATTGTTCAGGATGGATCACATAGAAATGCTACTGATTTTTTATATGCTGATTTTGTAGCCTGCAACTTAATTAAAATTTTTCATCTGTTCTAAAAGTTTGTGTGTTTGTGGGGGTGGGGGTGGAGTCTTCAGGTTTCTCCAAATATAAGATCATATAATTTGTAAGCAAGTATAATTTGATTTCTTCCTTTCCAATTGGGATAGCTTTTATTTCTTTCTCTTGTCTGATTGCTGTAGCTAGGACTTCCAGTACTATGCTGAATAACAGTGGTGAAAATGGGCATCCTTGTCATGTTCCAGATCTTAGAGAAAAGGCTCCAGTTTGTCCCCATTCAGTATGATCATAGCTATGGGTCTGTCATATTGGGCATTTATTTTGTTAAAAAATGTTTCTCCTGTGCCCAGTGTTTTAGGGTTTTTATTATGAAGGGATGTTAAATTTTATCGAATACTTACAGCATCAATTGAAATGATCTAGTTTTTATTCTTTATTCTGTTGATATTATGTTTCACATTGATTGATTTTCGTATGTGAAGCGAACCTTGCATCCCAAGGATACATCCCCCTTGGTCATGATCCAGTTTGCTAGTATTTTGTTGAGAATTTTTACATCAATACTTATCAGAGATATTGACCTGTAGTTTTCTTTTTTCTTTTTCTTTTTCTTTTCTTTTTTTTTTTTTTTGATGTGTTTCTGTCTGGTTTTGGCATCAAAGCAATACTGGCTTAGTAGAATGAGTCTGG
This sequence comes from Leontopithecus rosalia, assembly GCA_028533165.1. Classification (NCBI taxonomy): domain Eukaryota; kingdom Metazoa; phylum Chordata; class Mammalia; order Primates; family Cebidae; genus Leontopithecus; species Leontopithecus rosalia. Next base: position 8,245,879 of record CM052649.1, read on the forward strand.
AGGTATTGTTTCCTTCTCTATTTTTTGCAATAATTTGAATAGGGTTGGTATTATTCCTTCTTTACATGTTTGGTAGAATGCATTAGTGAAGCCATCAGGTCCCAGGATTTCTTTGTTGTGAGACTTTTTATTATGGTTGCAATCTCACTACATTTTATTTATCTGTTCAGATTTTGGATTTCTTTCTGGTTAAGTTTTGGTAGGTTGTGTGGGTCTAGAAATTTCTTCATGTATTCTAGATTTCCTAATTCATTGGCACATAGTTGCTCATAGCAGCCTCCAACGGTCCTTTGAATTTCTGCAGTTTGAGTTGTAATGTCTCCTTTTTCAATTCTGATTTTATTTATTGGGTCTTCTCTCTTTTATTTTTGGTTACTCGGGCTAAAGATTTGTCAATTTTGTAAAACTTTTCAAAAAAACAACTTTTTGTTGATCTTTCATATTTTTTATTTTAATTTTATTTCTGCTCTGATCTTCATTATTAAAAGGACTTGGGTTTGTGATCTAAGCTGTGTCTACTTTTACCATGCCCAGCAATATTGTGGTTGTACTGCAGACTCATACAGGTACCACCTTGATGGTCCTGCACAACATCTGGGGCAACTCTCTGGACTACTAGGTAGAATCTCTTGCTCCCTTTTACTACTTTCTTCCAAGGAAACAGAATCTCTCTTTCTGTGCAGAGCCACCTGAAGCTGGGTATGAAGTGACACAAGCAGCCTTGTGGCCACCACCACTATGACTGTACTGGGTGAGTTCTGAAGCCAGTACAGCACTGGATCTTGCCCAGGGCCTGCTGTGACCACTCCCTGGCTACCGCTGTGTTCACTCAAGGCCCTCAGACTCTACCATCAGCAAGCAGTAAAGCCAGGCAAGCCTGTGTCCTTCCCTTCTTGGCACCAAGTTACCCCAGTCCTTGGGTGGGTCCAGAGGAAAATCCAGAAGCCTGAGACTAGAGTCAAAAGCCTTAGAAGTCTACCTGATGTCCTGCTGTACTGCAGGCTGAGCTAGCACTCAAACCTCAAGATGACATCATTCCCACTCTTCTCTCCCTTTCCAAAGGCAAAGGAGCCCCACCCCATTGCCACCATCACCACAGTTCTACAACGAGCACCGCCAGACCTATCACTCATGTTCTCCTTGAGGCCCAAGGGCTCTTGAGTCAACTTGTGAATGCTGCCTGGCCTTAGACTCACCATTCAGGGAAGTGGGCTCTCCTCTGTCCCAAGGCAGGTCCAGAAATACTGTCCAAGAGGCAAGTTCTTATATTGGGCACTCCAAGAGCCCAGTTGCTCCTCTACACCCCTGCAGCTGAGCTGGCATTTAAGGTGCAAGACGAAGTCCCCTTTACTTTTCTCTCTGCTTTTCTCAAACAGAAAGAATCTCACCTCATAGCCACCACAGCTAGGAATGTGCTGAGTGTCACCTGATACCAGCACGTCTCAGAGCTTCACCCAAGGCCCCGAGCATAATACCTGGGTATTGATACAGGTTATTCAGGGGTCAAGGGCTCTTCCGTTAGCAGGTGATGAATTCTGCCAGGACAAGGTCCTTCCCTTGAAGGCAGCAGGTTCTTTTCTGGCCAAGGGCATGTGTAGAAATGTTGTCCAGGAGCTAGGACCTGGAAAGAGGACCTCACAGCTCTGGTGTCCTATCCTACCGTGGCTGCACTGGCTTCCAAGATACAAGACAGAGTCCTCTTTCTTCTCCTATCTCCACTCCTTAAGTGGAAGGAAAGGGTCTCTTTTAGAGCCCATGAACTGTGAAGCTTGGGATTAGGAAGTATGATGCCATACTCCCTTAGCTGTCCTGGCTAGTGTCTCAGTTGCTCACGTGCACCCAACCTGTTGTTTCTGTGCCCACTTCAGCACTAGGACTCATGTAATTGTTGCAGTCCTTGTGGCTAGACTGCCTTTCAAGTTTATTAGGGCCCCAGGGCATGTTAGCCCACTGTGGTGAGGCTTGAAGGAACTCAGCTTCACTGCTGGGACTGGTGATTCGCTTTGACTAGGGCTGGTTTATATGCTCCCTCTATAGGGAGGCATCAGCTCAGATTCGTCTGGCCTGCCTTTCTCTTCTAATGGGACAGCGCTGAGTTCGGTGCCTCACAATTGCTGTGCTCTCCTTCTGCCAGTTCCCGGAGATGCTCTCTCTCAACACCACACTGTACTGCCAGGGGATGATGGAGAGATGGTGTTGGTGATTGAAGACAGTTTTTCCTACCTCTTTAGTGCCTCTTTAAGCAATATGAAGTTGAAGCCAGGTGCCCTGAGTACTCACCTGAGTTTTAGTTCTGAGGAAGTCGCTTTTCTTGTGTTGTTCAATTGTTGTCCTTGCCACAGGCATATCAGTGGAGCCTTCTCTTCTGCCCCGTTTCTCTACCTCTCTCCAATCCTCTTACTTTTTTCACACGGCCTTCACGGTCATCACAGTGACTTAAGATGGAATGTTACACTCTTTTCTATGGAAAGAAAATGAAAACAAGATATAAAGAAAAGAAAACAGACCACAGAGAAAAGAAAACAAACTGTGGATAATTGATTTATTATGACTCATAAGCCCAGTCTTGTATAAAAAATGTTGTAATCCCGTTATATTTCTTTGTTTTCTTTTATTAGTAAGAATTTGGCTTTTATCTTTTAAGCACTATCCCGGTTTCTCTGGAGTGATGCATCCCAGAATGACTAATCCTAGCTTTTTGATTAAATAAACACTTTAAAATAGAAAATTGACCCTTCTGATTATTTCAGTTTCGCAGTACATTGATTATTACAGGCACAGTATCTTTGCCAGAGTGCATTGTTTAAGCTGGAGAAAAACCTGAATTTTTGTTCCTAGGTTATACAATGCAGTCTGGCAAAGATACTGTGGTTTTAAAACCACTGAGATCTTAGAATTGTTTGTTGCTGAAGCACCACAGTGTTTTTCTGACTGATACACTGTAACTCAACTTCTGAAACCTCTGCGGGGGAATTTGAAAATGTCTACTGTCTTACTGAGCCTAACTTAGTCTAATATGTGATGATGGTGATCCTAATACAGTAATGTGTTTGGCTTACCAAAAAGAGATTATTTTTCTTGTGTTAAGGCTATAAAACTTGTTTATGACTTTATTTGGCAATTTCTGGGATTTGGCCAATGTGATTTATAGATTTCAGTGTGTTTCAGAGTTTTATGATTCTAGGGCTGAGAATAACAGATTTTCTAGGGATTTTGGCTCTCATGACGGCCAACAAAGAAGCATCAAGAGGTCATTTTGCAATCTAGTGGTCAGTGATTTGAGCATCAACACCCACAGGAACCTGTATGAGAAGCTTCACACAAAGCCAATTTCCCCCTCTGAGGTTTCATTTTATTGGGTTTAATATTTTATACCTGAGATTCAATTATTAGCTTATACATGTGGCAGTGAACTAAGTAGATGGCATTTAGCTGAGATCATAGGCACAAAATTACATTAAAAATTAAGATAGCACGGTTCATTTACCGTAGCTGTTTGCTAATGAAGATATATAACTAATGTAGAAGCTTAGCCCATAACAGCAACTTCTACCTGAGACTGCAAAAAAAAAATACGGAAGCCACAGGTAAACTAAGACAAAACCATGAAAAATTATTCCCAATTAAACATCAGGAGTTTTCTGAACCTCAGACTGCAATAAAAAGTACCTCTAGTTGTATAACCGAAGAATACAGGCATGACTCTCTGATGCGATCTTAGACCAATTTGATTTTGAATTTGAAGTTGTCAGTATACTATGCCCAGAGTTCTTGTCCTTTAAAAATGCAATTTCTTTTATCTTTGCTCTTGGTTCATGTGTTCCAAAATAGGGTAATACAAAACCAACCAGTTTAGAATAACCGCTGAAGATGGTTATTCCATCTTTAGAATAACTGCTGTGACAGCAACAAGCACTTTCTACATTTGTTCTCTTTCTTCTGCTGAAGATTCGAACATATGTTGACCTGCCAGAGTCAAAGCAGGGACCGTAGCTTGTCTGATGTCTGGAACTGCATCTTTCCTTTTAACAGACTCCATGGTGTGTACTTGCAACCTAGAAACACATGGTAAAATTGAAGGAAAAAGTCATATCCTTTGGTTATTCACAGGAATGCTTTCAAGCATAAGTAGAACATAAAAAGTCATGAAATGGGCTGGGCGTGGTGGCTCTCGCCTGTAATCCCAGCACTTTGGAGGCCAAGGCGGGTAGATCACAAGGTCAGGAGATGGAGACCATCCTGAGTAACATGGTGAAACCCCATCTCTAATAAAAAGATACAAAAAATTAGCTGGACATGATGGCATGCACCTGTAATCCCAGCTACTGAGGAGGCTGAGGCAGGAGAATTGCTTGAATCTGGGAGGCAGAGGTTGCGGTGAGCCACAAAAACTGCACTCTAACCTGGGCGTCAGAGCAAGACTCTGTCTCAAAAAAGGAAAAGTCATGAAATGACAATTTTTGAGGCTGTTAGGTTGGAGGCAGTAAGGTGCAAAACAGTGAAGCCAAACAAACAAATGAGGAGATACCAGGGGCCCATGGAAGAATAAAGTACAAAGAAGGTTTCTCACCCCAGGGACAGTAGATTGTGGAGTCTCACTATGTTATCCGACAGCCTGATACCACTCCCCTGTTGGGTCGTAGTTCAAACAACGAGTCTTGAGAAACCCAGAGGGGAATCTGGTGGAATATTCTGATGAAAATTGATGGCAAGGATTTTTTATATACCTCGAACATTAGCCAACATATTGTTTTGTGTGCAGGGTCCTGCTGTCCACAGTAATAGCATGTAAATTATATTTTGGGTATTGATGTTCACTCAGTTCTTAAAGAGTATTTATTGCATGCCTATGTGCTAAAACTGGGCTATAAAAATAAAAAAGGCCAAGATTTTTTTTCAAGAGGACAAATCTAGTTGGCTCTGAAGATTTAGTTTCTTTATTCTTCTAGAAGTTCATCAGATGAGTGGATCAGCAGGTCAGAGTTAACTCAATAGAACAGACTGATAACAGCCACGGCTAACTCTTCCTGATAAAGCCATTTTGAAACTAGACAGCATCCATTGATACTAGTTACAAGAGTGCTCCATGCTCCCAAGCTATATACATATGCAGAGCATCAGAGACAATGAAGGCACCATATACCAGCTTGTTGGTAATAGGTATAAAGTCTATGATGCAGAGTAGTGAGAGTTCAAGGGTGCATGTGCCTCCCACTTCTCTGATCCAAAGCTCATCCCCAGTAAACTCCAAGCTTTTTCTGTGCCACATGCTAGAGGTCTTGCTATTAACCCCTTTGCACAGGTTAGGAGGGGCACAGACAAGTAAAGAGCCAAACAACATAGTCTTAAAGTAAAGTAAAGCAACATTTTGTTCACTGCTGAGAAAAATAGCACTAATACCATCTGCATTCTATGGGGCAGTTTCATGAAAGTTCTGCCCATTAAGAGGGGCCCTAAATACTGAGTAAAATTTGGATAGAGGCAGGGAGGAGGCATTTGGGGTGAAGGTAGGTGGTTGACAAGAGTGTAGGGTGCTTGGCTGGTGAGAAGCTTTTAGGGCTTGGATATGTGTGTGTACTTTCAGCAAATCACATCTGCCCTTTGCTAAGCACACAGGAGTAAAACTGCATTGTTTTATGCCACAGCCTTCCTAGAAATATTAACACCAACAGAAAAGTTAGAAATACAAAATCCTATCACATAGACCTGAAATGCCTCTAGAATATGCTTTTGCTTCATGCTGGTTTTCTACATTTCTTTCAAGACGTTGCTTTCTCTGAACGGGGCAGCCTTGAGCTTCTATACCTAGCACACACTGTTAAACATTCATATACTTTTAAAAGTTTGGGGCCGGGCGCTGTGGCTCACGCCTGTAATCCCAGCACTTTGGGAGGCCGAGGCGGGTGGATCACGTGGTCAAGAGATCAAGACCATCCTGATCAACATGGTGAAACCCCGTCTCTACTAAAAATACAAAAAATTAGCTGGGTATGGCGGTGCGTGCCTGTAATCCTAGCTACTCAGGAGGCTGAGGCAGGAGAATTGCCTGAACCCAGGAGGCGGAGGTTGTGGTGAGCCGAGAACACACCATTGCACTCCAGCCTGGGTAACAAGAGCGAAACTCCGTCTCAAATAAAAAAAAAAAAGTTTGCGTTTTACTGCATTTTTCTTATAACTTTGGTTTGGTATTTGATGGTAATAGGTAGATTCTTTACCTTTTTTTTCCAGCAAGTAGGTTTGCATTTTTGCCTTCTGGAGGCTCTGGGGTTTGCATCTGCTGCAAAAATATTGTCAAATTTGTTGGCATCGAAGGAGCAAACTCAGTCCCCTTTAACGTTTCTAAGAAAACACCTGTGTCTAAATGCCAAGTGAACTATTTAATAATTATGTGCCATTCCATAAAGAATTTTCATTTTCTAATAAAGTTTTTTGATGTCACTTTAGCAGAATAAATACCAGGAAAGAAAATAGAAAGGTCACTCAACTGATTCTTTCTCAAAAACGCACAATACAATTGACTAAAGTAAGAGTTTTAATTCATCTAAATTTCTCTGGACTGTTGACGAAATGTTTTATAGATTTGAGGTTATGTGAAGATTATAAACTTAATAATACAACTCAACTTCATATACCCCAGCTTCTGCCTATAGACCTTGAATTGGTAAAAACAGCACATGAACATGTTATATTAAATGTGAAGTTAATATCCATCCTTTTATTCCAACTACTTTCTTCTCTTAACATGAAATTCACTTCGACCTTCGTAAATAATAATTCCTAGTATTTGGAAGAGAGCAGGGGAGGATGATATAATGGATGTCACAAAGTATTGGACAGGCAAGGTTGGGGATGAGGGAATGCCCACCCAGAATGTTAAATCTAGCTAAATTTATACTATAAGGGCAAAATACAGACATATTTAGTTTGAACAAAATTAAATGCAATCTTTTTCAACCAACTTTCTCTACAAGATATTATAGAGAAATTTCTTCAGGCTGAAGGAAAATTATAATACATGAAAATTTGTATATACCTAAAGGAATATGCAGACTTGGAAATGATAAATATCTATGTAAATAAGACAAGCATTTTAGGATTCTGTTTAAAATGCAATTAACAGTTTAAAGAAGCAGTTCTCAGACACTTTTGTCTCATCATACCTTTGAGGTTGTGAAAATTACTGCAGATCCAGATAATTTGTTGATGTGGTTTATATCTACTAAGAGTTTCTGTATTCAAAATTAAAACTGACATATTAATTAATGATATATATTAATGATAAAATATTAATTAATTAAATTAAAAACTGCTAATAACTCCATTTTATGTTAACAAAAATAATATCTTTTTAAGAAGGTAACTACATTTTTCAAAAGAGAAAAACAATTAGTGAGTAGAATGGCATTTTAAAAATTATTTTCCAAACTCTTTAGTGCCAGACTTAATATGGAACAGCTAAAGCATAATGTGTGCTTTTGCATTCAGTCTGTTTCAATATTGTAAATCATGTAGCCTTTGAAAAACTCCCCTTATGAGATAATGAGAATGAAAAAGTAAGCAGTATCCTATAATTGTGAAAATCGTTTCAATCTCATGTATACCATGAAAAGATCTTGTGAACCACAGGAGACTCCAGACTGTGCTTTTAGAACTACCTGTTTGAAGCAAAAATAATAGGAGTGTACTTTGAAGTTTATGACATATGTAGAAATAAAATAGATGAACACATTAGCCTATAGGTTGAAAGGAAAAAGTAAAAGTAAATTTTGTATGTTTCTTATGCTTTACCTGGGGCTCTATAAGATAATTTAGAAGTAACCTATGGTAAGCTAAATATGCAAATTGGAATGCCTAGAGCAATTATTAGAATAAATAAAACAAATTTAACAAATAATCTAAAAGTGGAGAATATTAAAATATAACACTAAAAATAATCAGTTAATCTTAAAGAAGATAGGAAAGAAGAAAACATGAATACATGGCACATATAGAAAATAAACAACAAAATGTTAATCATGTGCCAAAAATATCATAAATTGTATTAAAGTGTAAATGGTTAATAATCAATGACTTAAGCTTCTACATTAAAAAGCTAGAAAAAGAAGGAAAGACCAAGTTTGACCAAAATAAATATAATTAAGCAAATAATAAGAGTTTAAACAACAAAATAGAAAACAAAGCAATAGCATGGAAAATCAATAAATCCAAAAGCTTGATCTTTTCGATCAGTAAAATTTAAAAATTCTAATTACACTGACAAAGGAAAAAAGATAAGTCAAAATATTACTAAGATCAGAAATGAAAGATGGACTATCATAGAAATCCTTTAGAAATTAGAATAATGTTAAAATAAGTGTGACGTGATGCTGAAAATATATATTCTATTGATTTGGGGTGAAGAGTGCTGCAGATGTCTATTATGTCCATTTGCTCCAGAGCTGAGTTGAAGTCCTGAAATCCTTGTTAATTTTCTGTGTTGTTGATTGGCCTAATATTGACAGAGGGGTGTTAAAGTCTCCCGCTATTATTATGTGGGAGTCTGTCTCTTTGTAGGTCTCTAAGAACTTGCTTTATGAATCTGGGTGCTCCTGTATTGGGTGCATACATATTTAGGATAGTTAGCTCTTCTTGTTGCATTGATCCCTTTACCATTTTGTCATGCCCTTCTTTGTCTTTTCTGATATTTGTTGGTTTAAAGTCAGTTTTATCAGAGACAAGGATTGCAGCCTCTGCTTTTTCTTTTCCTTTCCATTTTCTTGGTAAATATTCTTTCATCCCTTTATTTTGAACCTATGTGTATCTTTGCACATGAGATATGTCTCCTGAATACAGCACACCAATGGGTCTTGACTCTTTATCCGATTTGCCAATCTATGCAATTTAATTGGGGCATTTAGCCCATTTACATTTAAGGTTAATATTGTTATGTATGAATTTGATCCTGCCATTATGATGCTAGCTGGTTATTTTGCCCATTAGTTGATAGGTCTTTCATAGTGTCGATGGCCTTCACAATTTGGAATGTTTTTGCAATGGCTGGTACTGGTTTTTCCTTTCCATATTCAGTGGTTCCTTCAGGAGCTTTTATAAGGCAGGCCTGGTAGTGACTAAATCTCTCAGCATTTGCTTGTCTGTAAAGAATTTTATTTCTCCTTTGCTTGAGAAGCTTAGTTTGGCAGGATATGAAATTCTGGGTTGACACATTGCCATGTATGTACCTATGCAACAATTCTGCATGATCTGCACATGTACCACAGAATCTAAAGTATAATCAAATATATAGATATATTATTTTTAATGAAATTCTGGGTTAAAAATTCTTTTTTTGAGAATGTTGAATATTGACCCCCCACTCTCATCTGGATTGTAGGGTTTTGGCAGAGAGACCTGCTGTTAGTCCGATGGGCTTCCTTTTGTGGTAACCTGACCTTTCTCTCTGGCTGCCTTTAACATATTTTCCTTCATTTCAACCTTGATGTATCTGGTAATTATGTGTCTTTGGGCTGCTCTTCTCAAGGAGTATCTTTGTGGTGCTCTCTATATTTCCTGAATTTGAATGTTGGCCTGTCTTTCTAAATTGGGGAAGTCCTCCTGGATAATATGCTGAAGAGAGTTTTCCAGTTTGATTCTATTCTCCCCATCACTTTCAGGTACACCAATCAAACTTATGTTTGGACTTTTCACATAGTCCCATATATCTTGAAAGCTTCATTTGTTCCTTTTTATTCTTTTTTTCCTCTAATCCTGTCTTCAGGCTTTATTTCACTAATTTGATCTGCAATCTCTGATATCCATCCTTCTGCTTGATTGATTTGGCTGCTGATATTTGTGTATGCTTCATGAAGTTCTCATACTGTAATTTCAGCTCCATCAGGTCATTTATGTTCTTCTTTAAACTGGTTATTCTAGTTAGCAATTCCTTTAACCTTTTTTCAAAGTTCTCAGCTTCCTGCATTGGGTTAGAACATGCACCTTTAGCTAGGAGGAATTTGTTATTACCCATTACTGAAGCCTATTTCTGTTAATTTGTCAAACTCATTCTCCATCCAGCTTTGTTTCCTTGCTGGTGAGGAGTTGTGATGCATTAGAGAAGAGGCATTCTGGTTTTTGGAATTTTCAAACATTTGGACTGATTTTTCCTTATCTTTGTGGATTTATCTACCTTGGGTCTTTGATGTAGGTGACTTCAGATGGGGTTTCTGCGTGGATATACTTTTTGTTGATGTTGATGTTATTCCTTTCTGTTAGTTTTCCTTCTAACAGTCAGGCCCCTCTGCTGCAGGTCTGCTGTAGTTTGCTGGAGGTCTACCCCAGACCAAGCTTGCTTGGGTATCACCAGAAGAGGCTGCAAAACAGCAAAGATTGCTGCTTGTTCCTTCCTCTGGAAGCTTCATTCCATTGGGGCAGCTGCCAGATGCCAGACAGCTCTCCTGTATGAGGTGTCTGTCTAGACCCTGCTGGGAGGTGTCTCCAGTGAGAAGGCATGGGGGTCAGGGACCTACTTGAGCAATCTGTCCACAAAATTGAAAGTAAAACATTCCTTAGCAAATGCAAAAGAATGGAGATCATAGTAGTCTCTCAGACCACAGTGCAATCAAATTAGAGCTCAGGATGAAGAAACTCACTCAAAACTACACAACTACGTGGAAACTGAACAGTGTGCTCCTGAATGACAACTGGGTGAAGGCAGATGTCAGTGAAGGCAGAAATAAAGAAGTTCTTTGAAACCAATGAGACACAATTACCAGAATCTCTGGGACACAGGTAAAGCAATGTTCAGAGGGAAATTTATAGCACTATATGCCCACAGGAGAAAGCAGTAAAAATCTAAAATTGATAAACTAAGATGACAATTAAAAGAACTAGAGAAGCAAAAACAAACAAACTCAAAAGCTAGTAGAAGACAAGAAATAGCTAAGATCAGATAAGAACCGAAGGAGAGAGAGACAAAAAAAAATCCTTTCAAAAAATAAATGAATTCAGTAGCTGGTTTTCTGAAAATATTAGCAAAATAGATAGACCACGAACCAGACTAATAAGGAAGAATGAAAAAATAATCAAATAGACATAATAAAAAATGATAAAGGGGATATCACCACTGATCCCACAAAAATACAAACTACCATCAGAGAATACTGTAAACACCTCTAGGCAAATAACTAGAAAATCTAGAAGAAATGGATAAATTCTTGGACACATATGCCCTCCCAAGACTAAACCAGGAAGAAGTTGAATCCCTGAATAGACCAATAACAAGTTCTTAAATTGAGGCAGAAATTAATAGCTTAACAACCAAAAAAAGCCCAGGACCAGAGAGATCCACAGCCAAATTCTACCAGAGGTACAAAGAGGAGCTGGTACCATTTCTTCTAAAACTATTCCAAACAATAGAAAAAGAGGGACTTTCCCTAACACATTCTATGAGGTCAGCATAATCCTGATACCAAAACCTAGCAGAGACACAACAAAAAAAGACACTTTCAGGTCAATATCCCTGATAAACATGGATGCAAAAATCCAGAATAAAATACTGCAAACCAAATCCGGCGGTATATCAAAGAGCTTATCCACCATGATCAAGTAGGCTTCATCCTGGGATGAAAAGTTGATTCAACATACACGAGTCAATAAACATAATCCATAACATAAACAGAACCAATGACAAAAACCATATGATTATCTTAATAAATTCAGAAAAGACCTTTGATAAAATTCAACATCCCTCCATGCTAAAAGCTCTCAATAAACTAAGTATTGATGGAACGTATCTAATAAGAGCTATTAAACCCACAGCCAATATCATACTGAATGGGAAAAAGTTGGAAGCATTCACTTTGAAAACTGGCACAAGACAAGGATGCTCTCTCTCACCACTCCCATTAAACATAGTATTGGAAGTTGTGGTCAGGGCGATCAGGCAAGAGAAAGAAATAAAGGGCATTCAGTTAGGAAGAAAGAGGAAATCAAATTGTCTCTGTTTTCAGATGACACGATTGTATATTTAGAAAACCCCACTGTCTCAGCCCCAAATCTCCTTAAGCTGATCAGCAACTTCAGCAAAGTCTCAGGATACAAAATCAATGTGCAGAAATCATGAGCATTACTATATATCAATAACTGACAATCAGAGAGCCAAATCATGAGTGAATTCCTATACATAATTGATACAGAGGGAATGAAATACCAAGGAATACAACTTACAAGAGATATGAAGGACCTCTTCAAAGAGAACTAGAAACCATTGCTCAAGGAAATAAAGGAGGACACAAACAAATGGAAGAGCATTCCATGCTCATGGATACGAAGAATCAATATCATGAAAATGACCATTCTGCCCAAAGTAATTTATAGATTCAATGCCATCTCCATCAAGCTACCATTGACTCTTCACAGAATAAGAAAAAACTACTTTAAATTTCATGTAGAACTTAAAAAGAGTCCATATAGTCAAGACAATCCTAAGCAAAAAGAACAAAGCTGGAGGCATCATGCTACCTGACTTCAAAGTATATTACAGTAACCAAAACTTGATGGTACTGGTACCAAACAGACATATAGACCAATGGAACAGATCAGAGCCCTCAGAAGTAATGCCACACATCTACAACCATCTGATCCTTGACAAATCTGACAAACACAAGCGATGGGGAAATGATTCCCTATTTAATAAATGGTTGTGTGAAAACTGGCTAGTCATATGCAGAAAACTGATACTGGACCCCTTCCTTACAACTTATATAAAAATTAATTCAATATGGATTAAACACTTAAACATAAGACATAAAAACATAAAAACCCTAGAAGAAAATCTAAGCAATACCGTTCAGGACATAGGCATGGGTAAAGATTTTATGACTAAACCAACAAAAGCAATAGCAACAAAAGCCAAAATTGACAAATGGAATCTAATTAAACTAAAGAGTTCCGCTCAGCAAAAGAAACTATCATCAGGGTGAACAGACAACTTACAGAATGAAAGAAACTTTTTTGTAATCCACCCATCCAACAAAGGGCAAAAATCCAGAATCTACAAGGAACATAAAACATTTACAAGAAAAAAACAACCCCATCAAAAAGTGGGCAAAGGATATAAACAGACACTTCTCAAAAGAATACATTTATGAGGCCAGCAAACACATGAAAAAAACTCATCATCACTGGTCATTAGAGAAATGCAAATCAAAACCACAATGATATACCATCTCATGCCAGTTAGAGTGACAATCATTAAAAAGTCAGGAAAACCAGATGCTAGAGAAGATGGGGAGAAATAGGAATGCTTTTCCACTGTTGGTGGGAGTGTAAATTAGTTCAACTTTTTGGAAAACAGTGTGGTGATTCCTCAAAAATCTGGAATCAGAAGTACCATTTGACTCAGCAATACCATTGCTGGCTATATACCCAAAGGATTATAAATCATTCTACTATAAAGACACATGCACACATATGTTTATTGGGACACTGTTCATAATAGCAATTGGAACCAACCCAAATGCCCATCAGTGATAGACTGGATAAAGAAAATGTGCCACATATACACCATGGAATATGATACAGCCATAAAAAAGGATGTGTTTATGTTTTTTGCAGGCACATAGATAAAGCTGGAAACCATCATTCTCAGCAAACTAACAAAAGAATGGAAAACCAAACACCACATGTTCTCACTTATAAGTTGGAGTTGAACAATAAGAATGTGGACACAGGGAGGGGAGCATCACACACTAGGGCCTGTTGGGCGGTGGGGGGATTAGTGAGGGATAACATCAGGAGAAATACCTAATGTAGATGATGGGAGGATAGATGCAGCCAACCACCGTGGCATGTGTATACCTATGTAACAAACCTGCATATTCTGCACATGTACCCCAGAACTTAAAAGTATAATAAAAAAATAAATAATAAATCAATAGCAGTTATAAGTGGGTGTATGGACCCACATAGAGCCTTAAGCTATGATGCTGTAGAAATTATTACCATTTTCAATCGTGATTCCAGAATTTAGGATTCAGTGACAGACTGAGGATCATAAGGGATGGCCACTGTTACTCTGTGGCTCACTTCTGCTCCAGATGATACTAAGATCAGTGACCCAGGGTTGGTAGACTCAGTACCTTCCCTATCAGAGGCCCTGGAACCTTGGAGCACTGTGGGCTTTGAATCACTGACACACCCTTTGGCCTTATTTTGCTAATTTTTTATGCTGCCCTTGCAGATTCATCTCTTCAAAAGTTTCTCAATTCTAAATATAATGGCAACAGATTCTAAAAAAATGGCAACAGATATAGTACCAGGTATAAAACCAAGGGAAAAAAAAAACAAAAAGAAGAAAAATATGTTTTAACAACTGAATAATAGGAAAACACTACTTAGAACTATTTTTCTAAAGCCTGGAGCAGAGAGAGATACAGGCAAAAGTTAGATGAGTATTGAATGAATATTTAGAAACTGGCCTGGAGTTATCTACAGCAATAGAAGTCAAAACAGCAGCTGCATTCAGGAGGAATACTGAGTGGAGAGGGGCACCCAGGCACCCTCAGGGTGCTGGAAATGTTCTATACGGACATATGCATGTAAATATATAGGCTCAGTTGAGATGCACACTTATCAGTGCAGTTCCCTCTGCACATGCTTCTGTCAGTAAACAAGCACAAACCTGTGCCTGATAGAATTAATTTTGTTAAAGATGTTGATTGAGAGAATGCAAAATTAGATTTGGAAATATTTTATTGTCCTGTAAGAACCTTCAATACTTAAAATAGATCTAAAATAAATTGAGTAAAGAACAAAGAGGTTTTGTTTCATCACAGAGCTCACTGGTCATGTGAGATCAAATTTAATGAGAAGGGAAATAAAGCAATTTACCATCAGTGGAAGTCCCTATCACCCAGTCCTGGAGTTCTCCTGAAAGGCATAGCAATGGCCTGCTGAATCCTCAAACACCATGACCCTGAACATGCTGTGTTTGTCTTTATTTCTGACAGCTACACATTATCTCATGGCAGATGATACCACTTAATCCAGGCATCCCACATGGAGGCTGTATGTCCTGGCAGATTTTTAATTACCAGGACCACTATGGATCATACAACAACTTGGAAGCTAGCTCTCTTTTCAAGCATCGATACCCATCAATCTCTCCCCTTTACCTAATGCTGCGGTCAAAAGAAATATGCAAAGCAGCAGCAAATTAAAGAAGACCAAAATCTGAACCACTGCCAGGCTCTCTCCATAAAAGTGGGTTTCTTTGTTCTCCTTATAAGGCAAGATTATGAAGGACTTTTAACTAAGAGGGCTGGGGAGTCTAACTTTATTATAAATTAACAATATAATGACTGATTCAGGGATAGACTGCTTAGATGGTGCATGGTAGAGTATTGAAGTCCTGGGCTGGGTACATTGTGAAGGTCCTACAGTGAAACAAGACTAAATATTCTAAGTGAGGAATTTACAGCTATTACAAGGAAAATGAGCACCACGTTTAGGGGAGGAATAGATGAACCTAAAATCTCGGTGACTTAATAAAATAGAAAATTATTTCTTGCTCCTGGAAAGTACAATGAGCATGCTTATTTTTGTGGTCCCACTCAGGAGCCCATACCATGGGAAGCTCAACCTGTGTACCACCTGGATCCCCAGGTTACCCACAGCCTGGTGACCTCTCAGCTGGTTGGGGGAGAGAGAGTGGAGAGTGTGTCTGGTGGGCTTTGAGTGCCAGGCCTGTAAGCAGTATAAATCATATCTGTCCACATCCAATTGGCTATAAGTCAATCACATGACTACATCTAGATAAAAGTGGCCAGCAAAAATAGCTATATTATGGAAGAGATTCATGAGTCTTTGGTGGCCTGAGAGCTGTCTCCATCACAGACAACAGAAGTACCACTGGAAAATGTATTCAAGACCATTAATGCAGTAAGTTACTTCAATGGGTCCAAATTAGAAAATGCTTGCCTTTGGTGTTTTAGTATGAAGTCCTTGTCTATGCCTATGTCTTGAATGGTATAGCCTAGGTTTTCTTTTAGGGTTTTTATAGTGTTAGGTCTTATGTTTAAATCTTTAATCCATCTGGAGTTAATTTTTGTATAAAGTGTAAGGAAGGTGTCCAGTTTCAGCTTTCTGCACATGGCTAGCCAGTTTTCCCAACACCATTTATTCAAAAGTGACTCCTTTCCCCATTGCTTGTTTTTGTCAGGTTTGTGAAAGATCAAATGGTTGTAGGTGTATGGCATTACTTCTGAGGTCTCTGTTCTGTTCCACTGGTCTATATCTCTGTTTTGGTACCAGTATCATGCTGTTTTGATTACTGTAGCCTTGTAGTATGGTTTGAAGTCAGGTAGTGTGATGCCTCCAGCTTTCTTCTTTTTGCTTAGGATTGTCTTGGCTATGAGGGCTCTTTTTTGGTTCCATATGAAGTTTAAGGTGTTTTTTTTTTCAGTTCTGTGAAGAAGGTCAATGGTAGCTTGATGGGGATAGCATTGAATCTATAAATTACTTTGGGAAGTATGGCCATTTTCACAATATTGATTCTTGCTAACCATTAGTATGAAACGTTTTTCCATGATTTATGTCCTCTCTTATTTCCTTGAGCAGTGGTTTGTAGTTCTTGAAGAGGTCCTTCACATCCTTTGTTTGTTGTGTTCCTAGGTATTTTATTCTCTTTGTAGCACCTGTGAATGGGAGTTTGCTCATGATTGTCTTGACATCAAAATATCCAAAGCAATTGGATTCAATTATTCAAAAATAATCTACTAGAAAGACTTACCTTTGAAATAAAATAATTCCCTCTTTAAAGGTAGAGCAGTAAGCAATGTCTAAAAGGACTGGTATATATAAACTGAGAAAATGGAGTAAAGGTCAATAATTCTTAATTAGGGAGAGTTCTTGATTCAGGTATTAATTAATTTCTATATGAGAGTATGTATGTGAAAACTTTAAAGCATGAAATTTATTTTAAAGTATATGCTTTATTTAAATGTAATATACAAAATTTACACAAATCAGAAGTGCTCACCTCAATAAATTTTCACACAATGAACACACCTATAAAACCAATGCCCAGATCAAAATTAAAAAAAAAAGTTCCAAATGCCCATGAATGATAGACTGGACAAAGAAACTGTGGCACATATACACCATGGAACACTACGCAGCCATAAAAAATGATGAGTTTGTATCTTTTGCAGGGACTTGGATGAATCTGGAAACCATCATTCTCAGCAAACTGACCCAAGAACAGAAAGCCAAGCCCTGTATGTTCTCACTCATAGGTGGGTGTTGAACAATGAGAACAATAAGACTCAGAGAGAGGAGCATCACACACAGGACAGTTGGGGGGGTAGGGGAGAGAAAGTGGGGGGTGGGGATGGAGGAAAGTGGGGGGAGGGATAACATGGGGAGAAATGCCAGATATAGTATGCACTTAAAGTAAAATAAATAAATAATTAAAAAAAACAATGTTAAAGTGCCACCTTCAAGCCCTATTCTCCTCCACACCAATTACAGTGCCAAATGAAGTTAACTACTGTCTTATCTACAAGTATTTCAGGGTAATTCAACCTGGTTGGGAATGGTATATGAATGGTGTCATACAGTGTGTTCCCTTTTATCAAATTTGTTTTCCTCAACATTATTGTGAACTATTTTCAATAGTTTCAAACTATTGTGAACTAGTTTCAATATCTGTGAACTATTTTCAATAGTTCTCAGAATTTTATGTATACTCATCTCTTTCATTGGGATTTTTCTCTCCAACTTCCACATAACCCTGTATTCTCACATATTTCACCGAAGCCTGAATCCCTCATCTAATGTTAAATACCTAAATGTATTGTACAGATAATAAGTATAGGGCCCTGAGATATGGAGACTGATGAATATAGTTCCTAGGTGCTTTTTCCTTAGCCTCTTTTGAAGTTTGGTGTGGCCCTATTGCTAAATTTCAGCCAATGGCAAGTGAGTCTATATGATATCGAGACTTGCAGAAATGACCCAATCCAACCTCTCTCAATTGATTCTTTATATTGTTTCCTCCCAGTTACCGTACATGGGCATTCTGGAAGCCACCTGCTCAAGATGATGAAGGCACAAGAAAGAAGGCTAGGCTCCTAAATCACTGCTCAAAGGAAAATTTTCTGTCAGCCAGGAACACGGACTCTGGGATTTATGTAACTAAGCAGCAATAGCCTTATACTTAGCTTTGAGATATTATACACACACAGTTTTGGTTTTGTTTTGCTCTGCTTGAAGTATACATATATGCTTATTTTATCTACTATGGCAGCTGGAGTTGCCTTGACTAGTTTACCTGCTGCAGGCACAAATGGCTATCCGTCCGTTGACATCTCCCCTACAGGTTTCACGGGTCCTGAAGCTTGGCAGGTCCAAAATTGAGCCTGTTTCTCTGGCCTAGCCCAAGTCTATTGCACCCTCTCCATTTCATGCTGTATTATTTCAAGCTGCTATAAAGAAATATCCCAGACTGGGTAATTTATAAAAGAAAGAGTTGTAGTTGACTCACAGTTTCACATGGCTAAGGAGGCCTCAAGAAACTTACAATCATGGCAGAAGATAAAGGGGGAGGCAAGCACGTTTTTCACAGGCAGCAGGAGAGAGTAGAAAGAAAGGGGAACTTTCAAACACATAAAAATATTAGATCTTGAGAGAACTCACTCACTATCATTAGAACAGCATGAGGGAAACCCCCCCCCCACGATCCATTCACCACCCTCCCTCATCTCATGGGGATTGCAGGTCCCTTTCTCAACAGGGGATCAGAATTCAAAGTGCGATTTGTGGTGGGGACAAAGAGCAAAGCCATATCATTCTCTCCGTGGCCGCTCCTAAATCGCATGTATTTTCATATTCAAAGCCAGTCATGCCTTCCCAACAGACCCCCAAAGTCTTAACTCATTTTAGCATTAACTCAAAAGTCCACTGTCCCTTCAGCTTCATCTTCTGACACTTTTTCCAGGCACCCCACTCTGAATGCCCCGCTTTAGGCAACCAACTCCATCCTGGGCCTCTGCTGTGCTGGTGGTATGTCCTGATGTGCTTTACCTGCAGGCTTTGCTTACTCTGTGTTCTCTGCATGGCACACTCTTCGTCATTTTGTGAGCCCCTGGGGCATCTACTTAGACCTACTCTTTACCAAGACCTCCTTCCTTAGAGGGAAGCCAAGGTGCTATGGACCAAAATGTCTGTTCCCAAAATTCATACATTGTAGCCCTAAGCCCCAAAGTGATGGTATTTAGAGGTAGGGCCCGTGGGAGGGACAAGGATTAGGTGAGTTCATGAAGGTGGATGCCCCCACGATGGGATTTATAAAGAGAAGATGTGATGAGTTAATAATGGGATTTGAGATGAGATAGAAAGACTGAAACTCCCTCCTTCCTCTATAAGGAAACACAGCAAGAAGGCTGCACTGACTGGCAAGCCAGCAGCAGCGCCCTCACCAGGAGCAATACCAGCACTCTGACCCTGAACTTCCAGCCACCAGAACTAGGAAGAATATGCTTCTGTTGCTCAAGCCCCCAGCCTATGTACGTTGTTATGGCAGCCTGAGCTGGGCCTAGAATGCTGCGTAGAATATAATATATTATTTGTGAACATTTGGCTTTTATTTCTCTTAGGTATTTGTATTCTATTTTTTGACACACTTTAATATTGGAATTTGAGACACTATTAAAAAGCTAAGCCAGGACAATATGTTTGATGTTATTATTAACTTGGAGAAAATGCTCTTTATTTGCATTGTTATTATTTTTCAGGGCCTCCTTTACTTACACAGGTTGTCAGGGGAACATTCAGCACAGCACACCTGACTCCACTGAACTCTGAGTTAATGGACCCTGAATGAGACTTCAGTGCATGAAGCTCCTTCTACCTGGGAAACACGATGATGGACATATTAATAGCACAGTTACAGCTTTTGAGGCTGAGGATTCAGGTCAAGTTAATTGCTTCAAAAAACCCAGTAATTTAACCTACAGGAAAACAATCACATTGGTAATAGCAGTCTTAAATATAGTGTTTACTTTAAGACTTTAGATAGTGTTTTTATACAGGATGAGAGAAACTCATGACAAATACAATGGCAGTGAAGATTAAACATCAGTAAAAGAAAAAGTACATGCAAGAGAGAACAAAAACACGAATAACCAATTCAATCAGACCCAGGAGAAAGCCAACTATATATTTCTGTTAGGACTGGAACAAAAATCTGAAGATGGTGTAATGCAGCTAAGAGGTCGCCAACAGCTGAACGCACCCTAGGCCACTCACAAAGCCAGAAACTCTCAGCCACAGGAGAAAGTGGATGCCATTTTGCCTTTCTTTCTTTCTTTCTTTTTTTTTTTTTTTTTTTTTTGAGACGGAGTTTCACTCTTGTTACCCAGGCTGGAGTGCAATGGCTCGATCTCGGCTCACCGCAACCTCCGCCTCCTGGGTTCAGGCAATTCTCCTGCCTCAGCCTCCAGAGTAGCTGGGATTACAGGCGTGCGCCACCATGCCCAGCTAATTTTTTGTATTTTTAGTAGAGACGGGGTTTCACCATGTTGACCAGGATGGTCTGGATCTCTTGACCCCGTGATCTACCCGCCTCGGCCTCCCAAAGTGCTGGGATTACAGGCTTGAGCCACGCGCCTGGCCTTTTTTTTTTTTTTCCTTTTTTTAAGAACAAAACAAGTTTAGTTGGATTTGGGACTGTGAACAGTTCTGTCTCTATTACCTTTGGCTCCGACTTCGGTCCCTATTTCTTCCTCTGCTCCATGAACTGTGCCTCTCCCGACTCTCTGATGTCCTGCTCCTCCCCGATTCCCCGTTTCTTCTGCAGGAACGGTCTGGACTTGCATTTCTCCTTCCCCGCAGCCCGCTGCAGTATTCGTCCTGCTCGCCCACCCTCTCCCTCCTCTGAGAGTTCTTGCCAGAGGAGGAGCCAGTGCCATCTCGAGACCTGCAGGCGTCTCTATTCGCTTCCCAGAATTCATTGTTGGGTCTTCCGAACACATGAAGAAAGTTGCAGTTTTCCTCTTGCACGTTGTTGTATTTCAAATAAACTTCAAACTGCCATTCTCCACCGGGTCACGGGGCAGAATTCGCACTGAAGCCGTCGTCCGGCACACCAGACCATCGTCGGTTAAACAGAGAGAGGGCAGCTTGGCACCCTCGTTCCGACCGGTACCGAACGTACAGGTTGCCCCTCAGGTGAGGTTCCAAACTGCAGCTGACCTTGAACGGAATCGCTTTGCCCACGTTCTTGAACTCGGCAGCACATCCTCATGGACATCTGGGAACCGTAGGTAGGTTTCTTCCTCGCTGTCCTCCAGGCTGGGTCGGGGTCACAGCCATGCCCCCCGCACTGCTCCATCCCACAGGTTGTGAACATGCCCTTAACAAGAAGGGTAGGGCCGGACGCTGGGAAATTACGTTCACATGAACATCCATCTCCAATCTGCAAGCTCCTGTTCCACCGCAGGAGGGACAATTAGCTGGATCCTTCTCCACGACTCCGAAATCCACGGGTGGTTCTGGGTTTTGCCATGGGGAGCCATTTTCCACCTCATTTTCAGCCTGATCCGGCACCTTCAGCACAGCTTCCTCTTTCTCCTCCTGTCGTTTCTGCTGCTCCTCTTCTCTCTCTCTCCTGTTATTCTTCCCATTGTTCCTTTAATGTTCTCTCTTGTTCTGGCCGTTTGCTAGCTGCCTCTTCCTTCTCCTTCTTTATTCTGAATTCTTGTGCCTTCTGCTCCCTCAGCAACCGCTCCTCATGTAATCCTCG
>CM052649.1:8267756-8313642 GCA_028533165.1 Leontopithecus rosalia
CCCATCCCCCCTCCCCCCGCTCCCCTCCTCCTTCCGTGAGAGTCCTGAGTCTCTCAGTCCAGCAAGTTCCTGCCGACATTTCTTTCGTTTCTCCTTCTTAAGGGCGGCCCTGTACTTTGCGTGGCATGGTTTCTCTGGAAATGTCACCTTCTCGGACGCAGCCATCTTGCTGGCTCCCAGATGCCATTTCTTTACCAAACACGAGGAGAGCAAGGAAACCAGAATCGGTCACAAGATCTCATCCTTGAAACGGTACCCACGGGAGATGTGGACGTCCCTTATCAGGAAACAATCAGTACTAGCTCTGTTTCAGGTATACAAAACGAGAATTCTGCCACAAACTTCTTGACCCAGAGAGTAGATATATTCAGCCTCCGGAGAGCCTACATTAGAAACAGCAGAGATTAATCCCATCACCTTGCTTCCCCAACAAAAATATCATCATATGAAAAGAAGTAAAGAGAAAAATTCTCCAACCCGAGATTCCCTGTAATTGTTTCTTTGAGACACACTGCAGTGCAGTGGTGCAATCTTGGCTCACTGCAATCTACGCCTCCTGGGTTCGAGCAATTCTCCTGCCTCAACCTCCCTAGTAGCTGGGACTACAGGCACACACCACCACACCTAGCTAATTTTTGTGTATTTTAGTAGAGACGGGGTTTCACCATTGGCCAGGATGGTCTTGATCTGTTGACCTCGTGATCTGCCCGCCATGGCCTCCCAAAGTGCTGGGATTACAGGTGTGAGCCACCGCATCCAGCCTCCCTGTACTTTTTAATTTTCTCTCCCTATTGTTTGTTTTATGTGGTGGTGGTGGTGGTAGTGGTGTTTGTTTTCATTCCAGTTTGAACCAGAGTCACGTTGCTTCCTAATCCAGCACTTGGACATTTCTGTCTTCCGAGATAATTGTTGTTAATAATTGCTGTGGACAATTCTCTAACTTAGGGAGATATCTAGATGAACCCTTTCTTTTTTCTGTGACCTGGTGCTGAAGGGCACAAGCTGCCTGGGAAGTCAATAAAATGAGATGGCCCTTATATCCTCAATTGATCTTCAAACAGTCCTTTGATATGCAACAGTCCTTTGCCCCTTCCTAAATCAGCCGTTTCTCTGAACATTCCCAGGTCACAGAGCTGGCAGTACCCATGGGACAGCATAAAGGAAGACTCCGTTTTATATATGAGAAGAGCTATGTTATTTCATTTCTTCTCTTCAAAGTTTTTCTTTGCTTGGTTTAACCACTAAAGATAAGCTTTGAACTTAATGAGCCTTTTATTTGATATAAGTAATATTTCATTTTTACATGATTCATCTAGACTCAGATTAATTAAATAAGCATAATCTTCTATTTAATTACTGGATATATTTAGGTAATTAATTTTTGAAGAGAAGAATTGGTATTGTTTAGGCTACTTAATCTCATTTTTAAATTGACTATGAATATTTTTTCTGGCTGGAGAGGATGTGGAGAAATAGTAACACTTTTACACTGTTGGTGGGAGTGTAAACTAGTTTAACCATTGTGGAAGACAGTGTGGCACTTCCTCAAGGATCTAGAAATAGAAATTCCATTTGACCCAGCAATCCCATTACTGGGTATATATCCAAAAGATTATAAATCATTCTCTTATAAAGACACATGCACATGTATGTTCATAGCAGCACTGTTTAAAATAGCAAAGACCTGGAACCAACCCAAATGCCCATTGACAATAGACTAGACAAGGAAAATGTGGCACATATATACCATGGAATACTATGCAACCATCAAAAACGATGAGTTCGTGTCCTTTGTAGGGACATGGATGAATCTGGAAACCATCATTCTCAGCAAACTGACACAAGAACAGAAAATCAAACGCCACATATTCTCACTCATAGGCAGGTATTGAACAATGAGAACTCATGGGCACAGGGAGGGGAGCAACACACACTGAGGTCTGTTGGGGGGCCAAGTGAGGTACAGCAGGGGATGGGGAGGTCGGGGGGGATAACATGGGGAGAAATGCCAGAGGTAGGTGAGGGGGGATGGAGGCAGCAAACCACATTGCCATGTGTGTACCTATGCAAAAATCCTGCATGATCTGCACATGTACTCCAGAACCTAAAGTACAATTTTAAAAAAACCGACAAAGATTCTTTTTATAAAAAATAATTTTCCCCTAACACTGGTGAAGGTATTTAGAAATGAGATAGAAATATAAACTGAGATACTGTTTCCAAGGAGTAATTTAACAATCAAATCAAAAGCCTCAAGTGTGTGCCAGACACTGGCCCTGTAACTTCATTTACTGGAAATGTCTTAAGACAGATCATTTTCATTTATGGGAAATGTCTTACAATAGTCATCACAGTGTTGTTTGTAATGAAACACTCGGAATCCACCTAACCTCCCACAAGCAAAAGCTGGACGTTGCTGACATTGGAACCGCTTAATGTGATGAAGAATATCCAACAATTTGTTGTGTGGAACAAAGTCATGTAGAATGTTAAGAAAGGAAAAACAAGTTAAAGCATATTCAATTTCATATTTTTAAAAATACACATATATGCCTAATACCATAAACGGCCTCACTGGAATAGCCACATTCTGAATATCAATTAGCCTTGTCAGCCGCACCATGCACAGACTGACAGAATTCTTACCTATCAGCATGCTATTCTGCACAATAATGCTTCTGATCTGGAACTTACTTCACAGCAATAACTACAACAATGGGCTTATGTGAATAGAATTAACTGGTCTTACCACATTACCTGGAAGCAGATGGCCTAATTGTACAGTGGGATGGTTTGGTACCAGTTTGAGCACAATGCCCAAAGAGAATGACATTCTGTCTTACAAAATGTGATCTATTTTTTGAATTGGAGATCACTGTATGATGTTCTCTCCTCCTAAAGGCAGAATACATAAGTCTAAGAATTAAGGTCTAGAAGGTGGTCCATCTCATCTCAAAATTATTCCTAATAGCCAACTCACAAAATCTTTGCTTTTTGTCCAAGAGATCTACTGGTTTTGAGGTCTTGTTTCCTACAGGGTGAGAATACACTGCATTGAAACATAACACTGCTATCTGGACATTTTGGTCTTTTGATGCCAACAGAGAAAACATGAAGTTGTTCTGCCTGGTGGAGGAATTGATTCTTATTATTGAGGAAAAAAATTCATTGCTGCTACCAATGGAGGGTAAGGAAGACTGTGTCTAGAACCCATAATGGTTCTCAGGGCTAATGCTTAATACTCCCCATTCTCAACATTAAAAGTTAATGAACAAGTATAGGAATCAAAATAGAACTTTTGAGTATCAATATTATACAGGATTTGGGGCACTCCAGTAGAAGGGGAACCTTGACCAGCTTTTGTTATGGCTGAAGGAAAAGGAAATATGAAATGATTAGTAAAGGAGAAAAAAAAAACAGATACCAACTACATCTTTGTTACCAATTCAAAACTGAGGTTATTATTTGCATATCTATATTATTTATAATCAAATACAACGACAGTAATCAAAATGGAATTTTTGAGTATTAATACCATACAGGGATGAGGATTTAGGCCACTCCACTAGAAAAGAACATTGACCAGCTTTGGTTATGGCTGAAAGAAATGGAAATGTAAAATGATTATTAAGAGCGAAAAAAACAACAAAACAGATATCAACTACAGCCTTTTTAACAATTTCAAAACTGATGATTATAGTTTATTTCCATGTTTATATTATTTATATTTAATAAACATTTTCCTTCTCTCTTTCCATTTTAATTTTATGTACAAGTTGTTAAAAATGACTTTATATAGTCTTCAAATAATAAATATTTAATGCTATCATAACTGAATTTGACCGGTAATTAATACAGCCCACAAAGGAATCTACCAGGTTGTTAGAACTGTATGTATCTTCCTGATAGGGAAAATATGATAGCTTATTCAGTTATATGGAGGATGGCTTCACCTTTTTAGGTGGAAACAGAGGCACATTATTGTATAGAAGTTCAAAAATGTGTAGAAGGTTGTACTGGAAGCTGAGAGGCTAAATGAACAGTCTGTACCATGTAACAGTTTATTGCTCTTTGGCTCAAACCTACATTTTTTTCATCCTTCCAGGTGGTGCTACACCTGTACCCTGTGAACATTTATTATTTGCCAGCGGACACGATATTTAAGGACACTAAAGAGTAACTGCAAGAGGAAGGCATTTCTTCTTCTTCCCATATCACAGCTGCCTGAGGCACACCACCTCTAGTGAATTTCACATGTACCTCCAGAGTTAGTTTCCGGCTGGCCAACCCCGTCCCACAGCACCTCAACACACTTCACTGATAGTGAATAGTGATCTGTTGCTGCTTCTATTTGTCATTTTGGGAGAGTTGGATTGTGGGCCACAGGTATATTCTCATCAGCAAAGTTTGAATCTCACTCTTGAGGGTTG
Organism: Leontopithecus rosalia; assembly: GCA_028533165.1. NCBI lineage: Eukaryota > Metazoa > Chordata > Mammalia > Primates > Cebidae > Leontopithecus > Leontopithecus rosalia. The sequence goes on from CM052649.1 coordinate 8,272,187, forward strand.
GATGGAGAGGATTTTCCACAATAATTCCTTCCATGGGTATTTTCTCTCAGCCTTCAACATTCCACTTTCAGTCTTGCATAGAACAACTAGACAAAAGATCACCAAGAAAATTGGAGACTTGGGCAACACTACAAACCGACGAGATTTAATAAAATCTATAGAACACTTACCCAGCATAACTCTTCTCATGTGTGCATGGAGCAACCTACAGGAGAGACGATGTGGTTTCATGAAACAAGACTCAATACATTTAAAGGACTTAAATCATACTTTAAAAAATGGAAATCATATATAGTATGTTATTGGATCACATTGGCTTAAAATTAAAAATAAATAACAGAAAGATGTTTTGAAAATGTGTATGTATGTGGAAACTATATAAGATGTACCTAAATAATAAATGGGTCCAAGAAGAAATCACAACTTACGTCTTAAGTCTTTTATCCATTGTGAGTTATTTTTGTACATAATATAAGGGACTAATTTCAAATTTTTTTTTGCATGTGGATATTCAGTTTTCTCAATACCATGTTTTGAAAACACTGTCTTTTCCCACAACTGGAATTAGAAAATACTTTGAGATGAATGAAAATGAAAAACACAACAACATAATGGAACTTACAAAATTCAGTAAAGGCAGTGTTCATTAAAAAAATGTATGGATGTAAATTTATGGCTGTAAACACCTACATTAAAAAAGAAGGATCTCAAATCAACAATCTAATTTTTCATCTTAAGTAATTAGAAGCCCAGATGAGGTGGTTCACACCTGTATTCCCAGCAATTTGGGAAGCCAAAGCCAGAAGTTCACTTGTAGCCTGGATTTCAAGATCAGCCTGGTCAGCATAGTGAGGGCCTGTCTCTACAAAATAAAAATGAGAAAAGATAAGCAGGAGTGGTGGTGTATGCCTGTAGTCCTAGCTGCTCAGAAGGCTGAGGTGAGAGGATCACAAGAGCCCAGGAGGTGGAGGTTGCCGTGAGCTATGATCATGCCATTGCCCTCCAGCCTGGGTGACTGAGCACAACCCTGTCCCTATAGTAACAGAAAAGGAAAGAAAGAAATTAGAAAGAGATAAGCAAACTAAGCCAAAAGAAAGTAGGAAAAAAATAATAAAAGAGCAGAAATTAACCAAATAGAGAACTAAAGAACAGGTAAAAATCACAAAATCTAAAGTGTGTTCTTTAAAATTCTATTCTTTGAAAAAAAGAATCTGAATGGCAAACTTTTAGCTAGGCTAAGAAACAAAGAAAAGATGCATGCTGAACCAGATAACCTCACTCTTGACTTCTATCAGATATTTAAGAAAAATTAACACAAATCCATTATAAAATCTGCCAGAAAAACAGAAGGAACATTTTCTAACTCATTCTTTGAGGCCAGTATCACTCTGACACCAGAATCAAGGACAATGCAACAAAAGAAAACTACAATCTGGTATTCCAAATTCATAAATAGAGAGAAGATGCAGATCTCCAATGCAGAGCTTTAAACAAATGATTTACATACTCCCGTCCGAAGGAGGGAAATTATGACCTCACAATCATTAAGTTTGAGCTGCAAACAGTGACTTCCTTCAAAAGACCGTCATATGGAAAGAAGGCAAAATTGAATAACTTTACAAAAGAGAAACCCTTATAAACACTACATGGGCCAGGTGATCAAGGTACGTATCAACAGTTATAAATCATGTTTAAAGCATGGACCCGTGATACAATAAAAATGGTGCTTTACTTCTGCGCTCTTCCTCCCCAAAGCCATAAGAAAATCATCAGACAGGGCCGGGCGCAGTGGCTCACGCCTGTAATCCCAGCACTTTGGGAGGCCGAGGCGGGTGGATCACGAGGTCAAGAGATCGAGACCATCCTGGTCAACATGGTGAAACCCTGTCTCTACTAAAAATACAAAAATTAGCTGGGCATGGTGGCACGTGCCTGTAATCCCAGCTACTCAGGCCTCCTACTGAGGCAGGAGAATTGCTTGAACCCAGGAGGCAGAGGTTGCGGTGAGCTGAGATCACGCTATTGCACTCCAGCCTGGGTAACGAGCGAAACGCCGTCTAAAAAAAAAAAAAAGAAAAAAAGAAAAAAAAATCAGACTAATTCTAATACAAAGGGATATCCCACAATATGCATGAGCAGTATTGCTCATGACACTCAAAAGTGTCAATGTCATCAAATACAAAGAAAATCTGAGAAAATGTCACACCCAAGGTAAGCTAAAGAATACATCACTATTAAATGTAACATGATGTCCTAGATCTCAGAAAAGGAGAAAAAAGGTAAAAATTAAAGAAATCTGAATACATATTGGATTTTAGTTAACGGTTATTAATACTGGATGAAAAATGTACTGTGCTAATGTGAGATGTTTATAATAGGAGACACTATGTACATGAATGGGTAGGGGAATTACATATGGAAACTCTGTAAGCTGCTCAATTTTTCTGTCAACATGAAAGGGTGACAAAAATAAGTTCTATTCATAAAATTTATTTAAACACTTGTAAAATGGGTAAAAGGAGGATACACAGCTGACTCATGAAAGATGCTCAACATTGTTGGTCATTAGGGGAATTCAAATCAACACTGTAACAAGAGGCCATCTCACATCCACTAGGAGACCTATTTTAAGGCCAGGCATAGTGGCTCATGTCTGTAATTCCAGCACTTTAGGAGGGCGAGGCAGGCGATCATGAGGTCAGGAGATCGAGACCACCCTGGTCAATAGGTGAAACCTTGACTCTACTAAAAACACAAAAATTAGCTGGGCATGGTGGGTGTGCCTGTAGTCCCAGCTACCTAGGAGGCTGAGGCAGAAGAATCGCTTGAACCCGGGACGTGGAGGTTGCAGTGAGCCAAAATCGCACCAGTGCTCCCAGCCTGGCAGCAGAGGGAGACTCCATCTCAAAATAATAATAATAATAATAGTAATTTTTTAATGAAAAATAATAAGTGTTTGCAAGGATGTGGAGAAATCAGAATTCTCATATGTTGCTGGTTGCGTTGCTGAATGTAAAGTGATACAGCCTTTATGGAACACAGTACCTCAAAACCTTAAACACAGTTACCCCGTGACCCAGAAATTCCATTTCTAAATATATACCCAATGAATAGAAAATGTATGTTCAGACAAAAACATGTACATGAATGTTTATAATAGTATTACTATAATAGTTAAAAAAGGAAATAACTCAAATGTTCAGCAACTGAAAAATAAAACTTTTCGATGTGTTCAATGGAATATTATTCAGCCACAAACCTGAGTCAACTACCAATACATGCTGTGTGAAGAAACCTTGAGAGCCCTATACTCAGTGAAAGAAATCAGGTATACAAGGCCACAGGTTGTATAATTCCACTTCTGTGAAGTCACCAGAATGAACAAATCTGTAAAGACAGAGGGTAGCTTAGTGGTTGCCACATGCAAAGGGAGGGAGACATAAGGAGTGACTGCTAATGAGCATGGCTTTTTTTTGAAGCCAGAATGAATTTGTTCTAAAACAAAAAGATTGTACTGATGGTAGCACAACCTTGTGACTGTGCTAAAAATAGTTGACATGTATACTTTACAGTGATAAATTTTATGGTATGTAAATCATATCTCAGTTATAAAAACTTTTGTGAGGGGCATAGTATGTAGGAAATTCTGAAGTGGGATTATGGAGGAAGCCAGTGATTATGCTTTGGAAGTTGGCTTAGACTAGATCATGAAAAGGTTTTAGATCTCATTCTAAACAAAAATTTTACATTGAAAATTAAGAGAAGTGTTTTTAACAGTAGAGTAGAATGATCCGGAGAGAGTTTTAGATACTCATTACCAGGGTAGAGTGACAGAGAAGGAGGCCAGAAGCAGGGGCAACAGCTGGGGACTCATTGCAATTGTCCAAGAGGGAGACAGTGAGAGTGGGAACGAAGATGAGACAGGGCAGCTGAAGGGGCAGCAGAGTGGAGTGCACTGGCCACACCAGTGGGTGTGTCTACTAAGAAACGGGAAGAATCAAAGATTCCTGGAAATGTTAGTCTAAGGCCTAGAACACAAAGTGAATGGGCGTGCTGTGACCCCAGGAAGGGCTTCTGAAAGGAAGAATTATTTGGGTGGGGAAATGAGAAGACAAATTGCAGAGATGCTGAGACTAAGTGCTTACAGTACATCTGGGGAGGGATATCTAGTTGACGGTTGAATGTTTCTGTCTATATTTCAATAAAGGTGTCCAAGCCAGAAATGTGATTCTGCATCTGTAATTATATAATCATAATTTTGTATCGCTAACCTATAATTTTAAACCTATCATTATCCTGTAACTGGTAATCAAAGCCACCGGAACGCTTCACCTTACCAATTCGGTCACTTCATTTGACATAAGTTTTGTGAACTCTCAGGGCACTAAAATATACTAGATGCAGACGAGTGTCAGGAAATTCAGGGATAAGGAACACTGGCACTGAGGCCCCAAAAGAAGAAAACATGTGATCTAGGGCTGCCCCGTGCTCTCCCCAAGTGCGTCGCTCGGTTGCATCCCACTCTCTCTTTACCACACATTCTAAAAAGACATTTTTATGCAGATGCATAGAAAATAGTGGGAATTTTAAACTACTTTCTTGTTTCAGGAGCAAGTTTATCAGCTTAGATTTCTTGGGCATTGCCTAGATATACTGACAAGTGTTTGAAACTACTATTACTTTAGGGCGACATATCATAATCTTACAAAGCAAGTCACATCTCAGGACAAGACTGTTTCTTATATAGTACCAAGGCATGGGACTACAGTCCTGATTTTGCCAATTAGAGAAAAAGCCTTTGCATCTGTCTTTGTCCACAGAGTGACCGGCTTTGACGTGTGTGTGTGTGTGTGTGTTTGTGTGTGTGTGTGTATTCGAGATGGGAGAATTATTTTATCTCATTCTACTTAATTTGTTTGTTTTATCTACCCTGAATGCCTTTCTGTAAATTATTAGATATTCCCATAACAGACCACTGAATGACACATTATCATGGAATAAGAGTTTTTAAAAATATTTTTGTCATTTAGTTATATGTTGAGACAATAAATTACTGGCATCTTATGCAAATGGTGAAGTAACAGATGCTCAAAATATATTCCAGAGCAATTTATACTCATACTAATAAAATCTATAAAAAGGTAAGACAATGTTGCTTCTAGAAAGAAGGATCTAATGTTTTATACTATAATAAATGAACCATTTATTGAAATGAATATTACTCAGGTAAAAATAAAAGGTGCAAAGAGGGCTGGAAGCTATGAAGAAAACAACCATAAAAACAGATTGTGTGGCAAGAGAGGTCAGCTTTCTTTATTTCCTCAAGCAATCATTGCATTGAAAGCACCGAGATTATATCAACAATAAATGTAAATTTCAATTATTAGAGGTTGATAGGGACCCATCTGGGGAGTCATTAGAAACAAAGCCATTCATTTATTACACTCACACAGGTAATAAAAATGAATATCCCAGCTTGATTCCTGCAGTTATGGTTTTATAATAGAATTGGAAAGACAATATGACAGAGGCAGATAGGCCAGTGAGAAAGACTTCTAACCTTGGAATTCAGTCACCCATGCTCAAATCTCACTACTGCCACTGGCATAAATCACTCAAGCAGAGTTTCAGTTTTTTCATCTTTAAAATAGTTATAATAATTTTTGCCCTAGTCCTCCTTAAATGTTGTTTTGCAAGCTAAATAAGGCGATGTACGACTTTAAAAGTGTATTCGTCCATTTTTACGCTGCTGATAAAGACATGCCCAAGACCGGGCAATTTACAAAAGAAACAGGTTTATTGGACTTAAAGTTTCACATGGCTGGGGAGGCCTCATGATCATGGCAGAAGACAAGGAGGAGCAAATCACATCCTATGTGGATGGCAGGAGGCAAAGAGAGCTTGTGCAGAGAAACTCCTGTTTTTAAAACTATCAGCTCTCATGAGACTCGCTCACCATCATGAGGACAGTGCAGGAAAGTCCTGCCCTGGAATTCAATCACTTCCAACCAGGTCCTCCCATGACACATGGGAACTGTGGGAGTTATAACTCAAGATGAAATTTGGGTGGGGACACAGACAAACCATATCAAAAAATAGTACAGTTATTTGTAAAGTATGATGCCAATGCTATTAATTTGATGGCCAGAAGATGAGTGTTGGGGGTGCACCGAACCAATCATGAAACACTGTCATTTCTAGCACTGGGCACGACTCTTCTGGATTAAGAATAAAATCAGCTACATGTGCATTTTGTCTTGCAATGCTTACTGTGGCAAAAGTCACTTTTCTCTACTTTGCTTAAGTTAAATCTGCTCTGACACTCACCTGCCTAGGAATTGGGAAATTCAACCTCAATCACTATCCCTCTTCTCTGCTCACTGCTCCCTCCCTGTGCAGGTTGTACAGGATCCCTGCTGGTCTGTGCTACCATAAGCCGGCCTCAGCAAAACATCTTAACTAAGTTTGCAACGTCCTCTTAGAGCTGCAGACACAGATGGAGCCTGTGTGCTCCGTTAGAATAAAGGGATTCCCTTCTCTGTGGCAACCGCAGGCTTTTATCAACCCCTTTGCGTTCAGCCTCCTGATTTTGCACAGTAGATCACAGTGCACATCAATTCAGTGCATCCCAGAACTTTCAGAATCTGCCATCCTTCTCATGCCCTAAGTTCAGAGACAGCCTTCTCTCCCTTCCTGAGTCAGAGTCACTTCTGCTGCCACAAGCCCTCCAACCTGAGAGAATCAGATTGTTTCTAACTATGTGGATAATGTACAGAGATGGAGATAAATATCTGGTGGACTAAATCTAGGAATCTGACTTTGCATAGCAGACCTGGTCCAAGGAGCAGCTTCCCTTTTAATAATTCTCCTGGGAGAATGTTCAGGAGCAGCTCTCTGCATCCCCAGGTGTGAGGATGCGTGGAGCCTCAGGTCCTGATAATTCCACACTCAGGGAACCAGCCATCTCAGTTCTAGAAAACTCAGGACAATGGCCTTCAGTGATCTGGAAGCACAAAAACTACTCTCCCGCCACAACTCACCCTCAAAGCCTTATGCCTTCACAACTGGAAAGAGAGCCATTAAATTCAAAGGTAGGAGCCAGGGATGGTGCTGCTTTATTTTTTTCCTAATGAAACTCTGGCTTCCCTACCAATCCCACCAGCAAAAACAATTAAATAAATAGCACTAGTTAGTTTCTTCTCTCTTTAATAACTCAAGCACATGCATATAGAGACAGGCACATGCATAGGTATGCAATTTATTGCCTACTTAGTACCTATTTCTTAATTAGTTTCTCCTAACAGAGCTCTAATTTTATTCAAGTGGTCTTTGTATTCAGGTAATTTATCAGAAGCAAGTTCTGTCCACACACTCATTATTCACCATTCACTTATTTAGTAACTCCTTCTATGGCCTTTACTTTGTTTCAGATGTTATTTTTTTCAAATATTGATTCAATAACTCACTACCCTTTGTAGATGTGTTCCCTCAAGTCACCTGAACAACTATATTTAATCCATTCTCATTACCAGTGTTTAGATCTGGAGTGGAGACCTGGTAGCATCTGGGCCAATAAATTATAAAAAGAAGTTTCCCGCTGGCTTCATGGGAAGGTCCCATTGCTCCCCTGGGAGAATGCTAAGGAGCAGCTCTCTGCATCCCCAGGTGTGAGGTTGCCTGGAGACTCAGGTCCTGATAATTCCATACTCAGGGAACCAGCCCTGCTTGGAGCTGGCCTGTGCCTCAGGGACCGAAGAGACAGAGTCTGGATCTCCTGTGACCCAACTGAACAAGAGAACCCATCATCACCAAGGCCAGAGGGGCACTGGATCTCCCCAGTGTGACCTCAGGGTCCCTTCTTTACTTCCTCAATAAGCAGCCAAGAGCAGGTTCTATCTTTGCTCTGCTGGAAATACTTCCACATGTTCCACAAGACCTCCAGCCTGAGAGAATCAAGTTGTTTCTAATTATTCGAACAATGTACAGAGATGGAGATAAATGCCTGGTGGGCTAAATCTAGGAAGTTGACTTTACATAGCAGACCTGCTGCCACAGAGCAGCTTCTCTTTTAATTAAAAGCAAATGTTCCCCTTTCTATGATTCGACCCTTCCTCAGTCTTAACACTCAAGTAGGCAAGAAAAATTCTTCCATAGGACTTGTAAATATGCAAATGAATGACAATACTCACACAAAGTCAAGTATAATAAATTTGTCATGCTTCCAGCTTGGTCTGATTGATTATAGAAACATAAGTTGTCACAAGAGTTTGAACTAATTCTAGAGTAGAATTTTGGTCTCCAGTTCCTTTCCTTGATGCATTATTGACAGTCAGCCAGGGGCAGCGATTTAAAATGCATTCTATTTGGAAGCCTACCAGAGGAACGCCCTACTCTTACAGAAGTATGAGGAAATGAAACAACTTCATATTTTCAAAGGCCTCTTTCAAATTGTATATCAGCAAAATTCCTAGAAAATAAATGTGTTTAGAATTCAGCCTTCAAATATGTTGATTCTTGTCTGGTCACATTTCCAAGGTACTTGAACCTACACACATCTTCCCAAAGTCACAGATGGAGTGTCTCACCTTCCAGCAGGGTAAAAAGGCAAAAGTGGAGATCACAATATATGTCTCCTACCGACTGGCAATAACTGGGGCACATTAATTTTCATCTTTCCATCTCAGATTCCTTTTTTTCAAAATGGCAATAAAACTCTCTGTTAAAAGATTTATGAAAATTAAGTGAGACTGTATCTCTAACACCCAGTACCATGACAGTCTCATAGGAGGTATGCAATAACTATTTGTGTTCTCCTTTCTACTCTCAAACTTCAAAAAATAATATCCACCCAGTCTACTGTTCAAGTTCCTCCTGAACCAGGCTCCAGTTTACCCTTTAACCTCACCTTGAACTTCCCTCCTAGGCCCTGCCTTTCTCTATGAAGTCATCTCTGTGCATCTTCCAATCCCTATGCATTACTGTAACCATCCACACCTCTGTCCTTGCTTCTCTCCCTCCCAGGAAGCCTTCATCCTCCTTTCAGCACTCATGGACCTTGGAAGCGCAGTTTGCAACCTGCATCTTCACGAAGGCCTCTGCCTGCTGCAGCCTCCATGGCTCTGCCTTCATTGTCAAGTGCTCTCTGTTCCGTGCCACTGTCCTTCAGAGGCTGTTTCACTCTCACTACTGTTCATGGTGTTATTCAACTTCAGATGCCTGGCTTCTCAGAAGCTGGACATGAGGCTTCTTGCAGGAGGGGGCACAGAATCATGCCCTGACATATACTGGCCACAGGAGCTTAGGCACCCCGCTCTATGCACTGATGCTGTACTCCTCATCTGTGCCCCAGTGGGAAACTGGACAAATTAATCCATTTTCTCTCTCTTTTTACTTGGATAATTGGGCAGGGTATTCTTTATTAAACGTGACATAATTGAATAAAATAATGCCTTTCTATTAATATCAATTGTTTCAGAACAAGCAGTTTCACTTTGAAACTATTTTCAAAATGAACAAGAGCAACTGGGTCATTCTGCAAGTGCCGTGCCTCTGTGGGTGTAGGAAGCAGCTCACCATGACACTGACTGGCCAGGCTGGGCGGCGTTGAAGTTAGTGGCGAGAGATGAGGATTCAGAACACCTGGGCTCTAACCAAGCCCTGCCACCGCCAACTAGTCATGTAACTTCAGCTCTTTAATCAACCTCAACCAAGAACCTCATCTGTAAAATATGATGATAATAGTACCTACCTCACAGGGTTGCTACGCATGGGGATGAAATGAGCGAACACACCTGGAGCACATGCAGCAGAGCCTTACCCATGGAGCTTCCTCGTTAACCCCAGAGCTCCGCATCATGCAAGGACATGGGATGTCTGCTAGGGGCGAGGCTCAGATAATTCATCACCACGAGGCTCTCAAAGAGGGAACAGGATGGGAAACTCTGGAAACGGGCAGCCCCTGGCATAGGGCAAATCCCACAGCTGCCCACCATTGACAGCAAATGGGTCCCAAAACAACACAGACTGAAAACAGTACGTTCTATTTTTAACATTTTATGTGCTACAATTTGATTTCTTTGAATTTGTATTTTTATTAGTGACAGGATTCCTCGAGTGAACCGCAAAACTTGTGACCATTGTACATAAAGAGTAAACTGCCTTATCTTAATTTCAATTAGATTATTTAATCTATACATCATGCTTTAGTAGAAAACATATTAACCTGGACTCTAAATTCAGCATGAAAAATTACCAGCCACATTTCCCTCCCAAACCTTCACTGTCTTTATTTAAAGCAAAACACGCCAAACACCTACCTTCACTTCTTAATGAGTTTTATGAAAGTTTGAATTGAAAGAATTTATGGGAAACATGTGAGTCCCCTTAAACTACTACAGAGGCACAAAGACCTATTAGGAAGCTGAACTTACAACATAATGTTTAAATTAAAAATTTCTAAGTGACAGGCATTTAATATGTCATCTGTTCAAAGTTGACATAGAGCAAGAGGTTGTTATTTTAGTCATGATGTCAGCTTTTTGGAATTCACATTTAAATCAAACTGCACAGAAGGATGAAATGTGGACCTTTTCTTTTCAAATCTCCTTCAATTACTAATGAATCGATATTGATATGTGTTTGTGTATACATTAATGTCAACACTTCCTGGAAAAACCATGAATCAAAAGCATGTACCTCTACTGGAAAACATGGATTCAACAATTGTTTAACAGGCTATAAGAAAGCACTTGATTTCAGAATATTTACTCCTCTTACTTCTCCGGGCGACCTGCAGCCACTTGGCTTTCCCTGCTTGTGCACGAGGGAGGGTGACGGGAGTGCCATGGCTGTGGGCATCCCTCCCATTTACCTGCCATGACCAGGGGACATGAGACAGGAGATGGGGGGACCGCACAGCAAAGCAGCGCTTTTCCCTTCTTTTACTCATCACTCTCTCCTCAGTAGAGAAGTGGCTGGGGAGGTGAAGAGTTCGTTAACTCCCCAGACCTCTATTGCCTTATCTATGACCAGCTATCACAGGGCAGAAGTAAGAATCAAATGATGATTCAGGGATAAAGTTGTTGAAATCCCTCGTATCTGTGTTCTCTTCCCTCTGTGCATCCCTGGATACAGGTCCCGTGACTATAGGCAGTGGGACTACGCAGGATGCCCTGTGCTAGCTGTGGAAATGTCAAAAGGAACCTCTCCATGGAGAAGCTTGCAGTTTATTTGTCTCCTGTTAGTGGTTTTTAGAGCTGCAGGCTTCTTAGTGCCTTCCTAGCATTGGCCCAAGAGTGAGAGACATAGCAGCAGTTCAGCTCCTCTCGGATGGAGCAAACGGCTCTGTAAAGTGGGATCATTTTTCCTCTGTAAGGAAGAAATTGAGAAAGACAGGCGACTTTCCCAGAGTCACACAGAGAGTGCACATGACTCATGGCTCGCCGGGTGTAGACTAGATCTCTTGGAACATCCTGCATCCCTTTGGCATCCTGCATCTCCACCATCCTGCATCTGGTGGGCAAAGAGACCAGCCCACCTCTAGGCACCCGGTCACCTGGGCATGAGACGAAAGAGGGGATATGAGGTTGTCACTCCATGGATCCACAAAGCTTGCACTTGAGAGTATCTCCTTTGTTGGAACATGCAAAGGGGCCTTTCTTCCTATAGGGATCCTTAGCACTCTTCTCTCCAGTGATGTGGAACCACAAGAGGAATCTGAACCAGCTAGGGGATGCCAAGCTTCTGTAGACCTGACAGGCGGCCCCCTGGAGGTGAAGTTTGTTGAAATGGCCTCTCAGCCAAGCCATTTACCTAGTAAAATGCTGTATTCCCCACCATACACAATGATTTGTCTTCGCCAAAACATTTACTGGACAGAACCAGTGCATGCCTCCGCCACAGAGATTCTTTTTCATTGTTGAAAAGGAACAAAAGAAATATTCATGTAGTGAATTTGAAACTATAGAAAATTGAACTATTTAATGGTATTTACTTCGGTATTTATTGTAGAACAATTAAATCTATTCTGGATGTTGTAAGAGCATGTTATCATGGAAAAATTTACTTTCTAGTTTATCTGCTTTATGACAAAGATTTGTTGGCAGTAATGAAAGTCTTTGAAACCAAGAGTATAATGACTTGTAACTTAGCCAAGTTCAGAAGTCCTAGGTCAGTAAGATGCAATTAAAGTATAGATCCTCATTGGATAGTATGCCTCAAAATGGTTTATAAATCCAAACGGACAAGCAATTGTTTCATCCATGTATTGTTATTATTAAATATTTATGATTGAATTCTTGATTTAAATGCATTTCAGTTGCATGCATTGAGGAACATATTTCATAACTGGGAAAAACAAATACTACACAATTTGGATATTATGACATAAATGTTTTAATAGATTTTCAGAATACTGTAATTTATCAGAGGTGACATTTATAGCTTAATATATCATTCTGAACACAGTACAACAGATGTGTGACATTGAGCATATGGGCTTATACTTAAATATTAATCTAAGGTGTGTGATAACAGGTAGCAGGTAGAGTAGATAAAGATATGTCCAGGGTGGCAAAGTTATGACACAGAAAACATGAAACCCATTCTGTAGAAATCATGCAGAAATTGTGCCAACTCCATGGAGAGATAAGAGCAGTAACCTTTACATCTTCATGAAAGTGAGGCAGTAATAGTGCTCAGAAATTGTATACTTAGCATTTGCCAGGCATCACCCTAAGGATTTTACATGCACATCTCCTTTAGTATTTCGGATAGTTTAGAGAAAGAAAGGCAGAGCTCAGCAAGTGGGAGGAGTGGTAGACATGGCTAAATGAAGTGGTACCTAAAAGTACCGTGTTTTGGTTGGTAAGATATCGTCTACCATCCAGGAAGAGTTTTCTGCAAAGTGAGAGTTTCTTGGTGGACAGAGTATGAATGTTAAAGACTTTTGGTTATTCTGGGCAGCCAGTAAATCAGTATGGTAGGAAGAATGAGTAAAAACAAAGAAAATGTACTCAGGAGTAGGGAGAATTAAATAGGACTAGGTCATAAAAGAAAGGTAAGGCCTTCCTCCTCTGCACTCAACTAAATCCTGAGGTTAGGAAAAAAATGCATCAAGTTGAATATTGCTCTTGTTCTATCAAACGTACAACTGAGTCAATGGTTAACTGACCTAGAAGTGGAGAATTTTATTTTACTTTTTTTAGTTTAGGTCAAACTGTTTCTGTGCATGGCAAACAGGGTGTTTTGATAGATAGTTAAGTTGTAGTCTGTATATGTACCTTAAGGGAACACTAAATAAACTCTACACTGTAGGTAGAATAATGAATGTACTTGTAAACATTTTTAATACTACAATTAATACAGCCAGACCAAAAAGAAAAAAGAAAAACCGGGCCCACATTTCACCTCTTCATCAACCTGGCCATGATTTTGAGATACTAATTTCTTTTTGGCTTTTACTTTCATTATCTATAAAATTAGGGCATTGAATTATCATATACCTTTAAGAAGAGGAAGATCCCATGGTCCTGAACCCTATCTTCCTTGACAGAGGGTTTTATGAGTGCCACACAGAAAATGTCACAAAACATAAGTGTCCTGGACCAGGCACAGTGGCTCACACCTGTAATCCCAGCACTTTGGGAGGCTGAGGCGGATGGATCACAAGGTCAGGAATTCATGATCAGCCTGGCCAATATGATGAAACCCCGTCTCTACTAAAAATACTAAAATTAGCCGAGTGTGGTGGTCACACCTGTAGTCCCAGCTACTCTGGAGACTGAGGTGGAAAAATCACCTGGACCTGGGAGGCAGAGGTTGCAGTGAGCTGAGATTGTGCCACTGCACTCCAGCCTGGGCGACAGAGGGATACTCTATCTCAAAAATAAAAATAAAGAATAAATAAATAAATAACTGTCCTGCTTAATAGATTAATTTTGTTTTCATTTTGTATTCCACCATTCCCAGGAAAAGGAGATGGGCACACTTACCTCTAAGTAGAGGTAGTCAAAAATAGTGGAAAATGAGAGGTCTTCAGAATGGGGCCTGAGGGTCCCAGAGAGTTCCTGTGTCTCTACCAGGAAGTCTGCAACATCAAAGCAATAAGAATTCTGTAACATAATTTGCCTTTTCCACTTTGATTCTGTTGTTAGTATGGAGTTGAATTCTCTGGAGGATGTCATCAGTCTGATAAATAATAGAATGTGTGTCTGTGTATTCATGTGTATTCTAGAGCATTCTAATGTCTTACGTCTAGAGTATTTATGTTCAGTGTAATAGATTAACTAGTTTGTTCTCAGTATTCCTACCATCTGTTCCTTTCTATCTTTGGTTATACATGCTAAGTTTTCTTTAGCCTCATTACTGTTCAATAAGTAATTTTTCCAAATCTGGTTATTTTTCTTAGTTGTACATAGAAACACAAGAAGCAAGTACAACTTTTGTCTTATTTTCCAATACAATTTTTTGGAAAGCATTTTAAAATTTAAAGTTTATTTATACTGTTATTTATTTTAGAATATAGTAATGTATTATTCTAAAATACAAGCCAATTTATTTGTATTCTAGTCAAGGATTGAGCAGTGGCTTTAGAAGGGATTATACTACCTAACCCACAGCAATATCATCTATGTATAAAGAGACTCTTCCCAGTTGACTTATCAGAGAATGCTCTACCTTATTAAAGGACATATTCTACTAAAATTGGGTAAAACTATAATAAATTAAAATATGATGAAATCTATTTTCTGTTGGCATTATAAATGTTAACAATTTACTATAATCTTATGCAATGGAACCTTTTGAATAATGTTATGGTACCAGGTAAGTCATGGCATCGCTTTGAGTTCAGTCAATCAAAGAATAAAGGAAGGGAAGTTGAATATGCTAACCAGAGCTACAGTGAACTTTTTCAGATCCACAAATTATTTGTTAGAGACTTTCATGCCACACATGAGAAATGAGGCAGCATTTTCCAGGGTGAGTTATTACCTTGCTTTGGCTGGAGGACCACATGCAATAGCTGAGGCTCACGTTACTGAACGCCTGCTGGATGAAGATGCAACATAAGAACCAGGGCCACTCGCCCACCATCCAGTAATTTGTTGGTTTAAGCATTTTGCTGAAAACTCCAAGTTTCAATATTATATCTCGTCAACAGAATTTCCCTTTGCCTTACAAATGGCTACATCTGTACATGCATCTGTACATTGTACATCTGTACAAGCAGGACTTGCTATTTTGCTTGCATTGGTCCAGTATGAGAAATAAACAATCATCAGGAAATATTTTCTATGATGTGAATGTCTAACAAAAACATCGAGTGGTGCTGAAATATTCCAAGTATCAACCGTTTTGAAATATCTCAGTTTTTCCCAGAACTGTGTCATGTTTTTATTGATGATACGAAAAGCATTAGTGGCTTATGGATCAAGGAAATGGCATGAAACTGCATGCAGCAGTTATATTCCTCCCCACCACATACCCCACTAGAGAAAACAAAGAAGTTATAATTAAGAATGCATCCAAAGTTATTACAATTATTATATTAGATTTCTCTAGAGGGACAGAACTAATAGAATTTACATATACATTTATTAAGGAGTTTATTAGGGAGAACTGACTCACACGACCACATGATGAAGTTCTCAGATAGGCTGCCTGAAAGTTGAGGAACAAGGAAGCCAGTGATGGATCAGTCCAAGTCCCAAAACCTCAAAAGGTAGAGCAGCCAACAGTGCAGCCTTCAGGCTATGGAGAAAGGCCTGAGAGGCCCTGCAAACTGGTGTAAGTCCAAGAGTCTAAAGACGAAAAACTTGAAGTCTGATATTCTAGGGCAGGAAGCATCCAGCATGGGAGAAAGGTTAGCTGGGAAGGCTCAGCAAGTCCATTTTTTCCACCTTCTTCTGCCTACTTCTTCTAGCCATGCTGGCAGCAAGAGAATAGACCAGGAGATTGCATCCTCACTAAAAACATCAACACAGTTCTGGGATAAACCAAGATATTTCAAAATGGTTATTTGACACTTGGAATATTTCAGCACCACTTGGTTTCTTTGTTAGGCACTCACATTGTAGAAAATATTTCCTGTTGATCATTTGGGTGAATCGCTGTCCACCCAGATTAAGGGAGGGTCAGCTGGTCCCAGTCCACTGGCTCAAATGTTCATCTCCACTAGCAACACTCTCACAGACACACACAGGAACATTACTTTGCACCCTTCAATACAATCAGTTTGACACTTGATGTTAACCATCACAATTACCAAATCTCGACCTTTTAGTATGCATCCTTTTAAAAGTATTTTACTTGTTAAAATGAGAAATTCAGTGGTTATCTCAAGATAAATCAGTCATGTGATTATCTGAGTTGCAAATTGTACTAGCCATTTTTTCCATAAACCACCTTTTATATTTGAAAGAATGACAGACAAACTGGTTATTAAACATAATATTTGGCAGGTGTATAAAGCGATCCATTAGCATCAAGGGAAACAGCTGATAATATATGTTTTCATGATAAATCTGAGCTTTCAAGTGAAAATTGGAGTTTTGGAAAACTTCTGTCTGACACTGTGACTCTGGCTGCTTCTTAAGACTTAAGGCACACTTCCCATGAGATTGGAGGTCATATTCACTAATGTGATTTTGTATGCATATTATGTTTATAACATAGCATATATTGATAGACAGGACATTTATAAGCAAAATCTCTTTTGGAAAACTCATTAATATTTTACGAGTATAAAGGGGCCTTGAAATAAAAAACCTAGAAAACATGAGTAGTCTATTGTTGCAGGAAAACAAGATCTGAAGATGTGAAAAATAAATTCTGGCCAGACCAATCAGAAAAGAGATAATGTTCTTACTTAAATTTGGCCAAGAGTTTTCACAAGCACTTTACTCAGGAGAGTCTAGAAATCTGTATTATCACCAACAGCTCTTTTTATATGATGCCACTTTACTCTGACTAAAATTGAACCAGTATGCTGTAAATTACTTGAGAAAAACTAGACTTCATTGTATGATGTGGGCTCAGACCAACCTTGGGAAACCCAGGCTCACCAGGCACATGGGTGTCATGGCCACTGAAAGCCCCGATGTGAGTCCTGGCTCTACCACAACCATTCTGTGACTTAGACAAGTTGTGCTGACTGTCAGTTTCCTCATCATTAAAGCTGGGGTAATAGCAGGGATTAGGACAATTGAATTATCATCTCCCTTTAAGAAGAAGATGATCCCGTGGCTCTGAAACGTATCTTCCTTGACTAAATACTAAATGCTAAAAGGGATTAAGACATTGCAACCAGCTCATTTCTTTTTTAATTGAGTAATTCATAGGGTTGTTAGGGCAATGAATATGCATGCAATGTCCTGACAAGAGTTCCCAAAAGAAAGTGAAACCTGACAAAGGCTCCCTGCCTGCAGCATGCTGGTGCCCAGAGTGAACAAAAGCAGAAGGCATCTGTGTTTGAGAGAAGCAGTGGTTCTCAAACTTGGCTGTGTTTGAGAATCCTCAGCAGGACTCTCCAGGCCCTTCACAATCTTATTCCTAGTTCCTCTTCCAGACTGAGTTCCCACCATTGTCTGGACAGACTGTGATCTCAGTAAATTCCCATGCTCAGTTGTTACCCTTCCTGAGCTCATGCCCTTTCACCCTCCAGTTCTATGCAGTTAAGATGGAGCAGTCTTTCTGTGCCTGGCTTACTTTAGCATCATGTCCTCCAGGTTCACCTATGTTGTCTCCAAGAACAGGACTTCCTTCTTTCTGAAACCTGTATAGTATTCCATTGCGTTTATATACACCATGACATTATTTCATCCATCCATGCATACCTAGGTTGATTCCTATATTACTCCTTTCTTGCATTGTTATAATTACCTGAGACTGGGTGATTTATAAAGAAAAAATATTTGATTCACATTTCCACAAGTTGTGCAGCAAGTATGGCCAGGGAGGCCTCAGAAAACATAATCATGACGGAAGGAAAAGAGGAAACAGTCACATACTACATAGGTGGAGCAGGAGGAAGACAGCAAAGCAGGGTGTTACACGCTTTTAAACAAGATGGTGGGAGAACTCACTCACTATTATAAGAACAATCCAGCCACCTCCCAACAGACACCTTCTCCAACATTGCGTATTACAATTGGACATGAGATTTGGTGGGGGCATAAATCCAAACCACATCGATTCCTGAACTTGGCTATTGTGAATAGCGCTGCAATAAACATGAGCTGCAGGTATCACTTCAACACACTGATTTCATTCATTCCCTTTGGGTATATATTCAGAAGTGGAATTGCTCCGTCTCACAAGAGCTCTAACTTCAACTTTTTTGAGGCGCCTCCATAGGATTTTCTATTTTATTTTCCCATCAACAGGACACATCTCCCCATTTTCTCCACGTGTTTGTGAAACTTGTTATCTTTTGTCTTTTTTTTTTCATAATGATCATACTGGTGTGAAGAGAGATCTAATCATGATGGTTGGAGAAAATAGGGAGATGTTGGTCAAAGTGTACAAATTTTGGGAACAGGTGTAAGATTAGCAAGCCCTGTGGGTGTAAGGTACAGCATGGATGATGATGGATGTGTAAATTAGTTTCACTGTGATAGCCATTACACAATGTATACCTATATCAAATCATCACTTGCACACTTTGAATATATTCACTTTCTGTTTTTCAATTAAATCTTTCAAATAAATAAACATAGCAGCCATGTGCTTCTTTCAGGAAGTCTCATTCGCAGCCAGAATCAGTATTGCTTTCTGCTGATGCAGTGTTACCTTCTGAGGTTCCTTTATTATAGGATTATTTGCTATAATGTTTCTTTGTTACATAGGAACATTGCCAACACAGTACTTGACATAAAAATGACATCCTAGAAACTACTATTTCCTGAATTGAATAGATAATTTTTTTTCTTTTGAGATGGTGTTTCACTCCTGTCATCCTGGCTGGAGTGCAGTGGTGCGATCTAGGCTCACTGCAACCTCCTCCGCCTGGGTTCAAGTGATTCTTCTGCCTCAACCTCCTGAGTAGCTGAGACTACAGACATGCCCCACCATGCCTGGCTAATTTTTGTATTGTTAGTAGAGACCGGGTTTCACCAGGTTCACCAGGGTGCTCTCAAACTCCTGACCTCAGGTGATCCACCCACCTTGGCTTCCCAAAGTGCTGGGATTATAGGTGTGAGCTACTGCACCCAGTCTCAATAAAGAATATTTTCTTAATAAGGTGGTATATTATCAGACAAGGCAGAAACAAATGATGTTCCTCTTATTGGTTTCCTTGATATTTACAAGTGCCACACTAAAAGGGATTAAGACATTGCAACCAGCTACATTTCTTTTTTTATTAACATGGGAAAATATTTGAACAAAGAATCATGTCATTTGTTTGATACAAGTTCAGTATAATGATGGAAAACAGTAACATATATCCTAAATCCTTAAACATTAAATGAGTAACAATTTTTTTTGTTTATATAAACTTTCAAGAAGCACTTTTTGAACTTTCATTAACTTATAAATCTATCAGATCACATCCAGGCCCCGGTAATATATGCAGTCTTTTGGAGACCAATTTTTGTACCTATAGAAAGATAAAAAAAGTTTAATTGAAGGCACTGCTTGTTTCAACTTGTTTGAAATCACATCAGAATTGATCTGAAGGAAAATATTATTCTCATTCACTTTTAATATGAAGGAACTAGTAGGCACTAGTTTCTAAAAAATCTAGTAGCATAATACATGTGGAAATGGAGCGTTTTGTAAGATACAAACATTCTTGGGAGGCTGAGGCAGGTGGATCACGAGGTCAAGAGATCAAGACCATACTGGTCAACATGGTGAAACCCCGTCTCTACTAAAAATACAAAAAAAAAATTAGCTGGGCATGGTGCGCGTGCGTGCCTGTAATCCCAGCTACAAGGGAGGCTGAGGCAGAAGAATTGCCTGAACCCCGGAGGCGGAGGTTGCGGTGAGCCGAGATTGTGACATTGCACTCCAGCCTGGGTAACAAGAGCGAAACTCCATCTCAAAAAAAAAAAAAAAGACACAAACATTTTTGATTCAATGTAAATGAATTTTTTTTCATTTGAATGATTTGGAGACATCGAAGGTTACTATCACAGTCCTAACATTATATCGCTTATTGGAACAAGTATGAGCTTTGGACTAAATCACAGGCAGTTGGAATCAAATTCTAACACTTACATATATCATTTATATGGCTACAGGCAATTTCTGTAATTTTCCTGAGCTTCAAGTTTTCTCACCTCTACAGAAAGAAGGACATTTCTACTTCTGTGTATAGTTTAAAAATGAATGTGACATAGGAATTATAGTGCTTGGCAGAGGAATCATTATATTATTCTTCTGTATTGTTTTGTTTGTGAAATGTCATACACTTCTAGGATATTAGGCATTGGAGAGGCTGCATGGGAAATCCTACTTCCTTATTTATTAAGGCATTTAGAATATTGCAGTTGTGTTAGAAAAAAAAGATGAACTCAACAATGACCTGTATTTAATCAAAAACAGATTGTTGCTGTAAAGAAAATTACTCAACGTTTCAAAAACAAAACAATACAAAAGAATGATATAATGATTCCTCTGCCAAGCACTATAATTGCTATATCACATTTACTTTTTATAACTATGCACAGAAGTAGAAACGTCCTTCTTTCTGTAGAGATGAGAAAGCATCTAGGATCCTAGGCGTTATAGAGGCTGCATGGGAAATCCTGTTTCCTTGTTTATTAAGGCACTTAGAATATTGCACTTGTGCTAGAACAAATAGATGAATTAAACAACGACCAGTATTTAACAAACACAAGTCATTGATGTAAGAAAAATGACTCGACAAATACATACTGAAAACTGGATTTTAGACATCTGTATAATGGGCTTGATTATCCCTTTCTACTCCCACAGTTGTTTAAAAGATTCAAATGCAAAAGAGAGCACATTGAATTACACACACACATACACACACACACACACACACACACAGGCAAAAGGTACTGATTTTCTTCTGAGAATTAAAGATAATTTAGAGTATAACAAAAAGGAAAAATATGGCAACATACTATAAATAACTTTATTTTCACCATATTCTTTTGAGGGGCTTACTATATCATTATTGAGAACTATATGTCATGTATCTTTTCAAACAATTATTTAACAAATTATATTCTGGACTTGGTGACAAGCAGTGCAACCACCTTTATGGATAAAAAAATATTAGTTTGGCTTCAGAAAATACAAACGTTAACCAAACAAAAGAACAAACAAATGTTACCTGTAAATTGTGATAAGTTCTGTAAGTGAAGACAGTATTATTTGTTAACAAATACCGGCCAGATGCCGTGGCTCACACCTGTAATCCCAGCACTTTGGGAGGTTGAGGATAGCGGATAACCTGAGGTCAGGAGTTGGAGACCAGCTGGCCAACATGGAGCAACCCTGTCTGTACTAAAAATAGAAAATTAGCCAGGTGTGGTGGTGCATGCCTCTAATCCCAGCTACTTGGGAGGCTGAGGCAGGAGAATCGCTTAAACCCGAAAGGCGGAGGTTGTAGCGAGCGGAGATCGTGCCATTGCGCTCCAGCCTGGACAACAAGAGCGAAGCTTCACCTCAAACAAACAAACAAACCAACCCAGAATGCAGAAAAATTGAGTCTGAGATTAGTGACAGCGGTTTCCAAGGTAATATGTAGGCAGAGATGGGAAGGCAGGATGTGAGTGAGAGAGCTGAAAGGGGATGCTAGTTTAGGAGTGGGAACAGATCCTGACAACGTTTAGAATGGGAAAAGGGGCAACCATGGCTACACATTATAAAGAGAATTAAGGGAGTGTCAGGAGTTGGAGGTAAAAAGACAGTCTGGCTCTAGTCACGCAGGAACTGAAGGGCATATGAAGCATTGTTTATTTTAACTCACACACAATGAAATACATGAAATGCTTTCGGCAGGTGAATGAGAGATCCATACATGAGAATTTAACTTTGGCTGCTCTACACACAGCACACAGGAAGGTGCAGGTAGGAGTTAGTAAAAGAGCAAAGACAGCTTCTCAGTTACCAGGTGTGACAGAGGACAGCATCTCACCACTATGATGTGAAGGAAGACAGAATCTCACTGCTGGGATGGGAGGAAAGAGGATACCATCTCATTTCTGTGCCATTTTTTACCACTTATTTTTTCCCCAGTGTTTTCCTCTACATGTGTATTACGGAGGTATTCATATGTTAATCTTTTTAATATATTAGATATCCTATAATTTTGTTACCTACACATTTACTTATATTTGTATTCTGTGTTACTTTCTCTTATTTTTTTATGTAGATGGTAAGAATGCTGGATTTTAATAAGTATTTTCAAAATATGCAGGATTGTATTTATAACTGCGATCCTATAAAAATAGCATTGTAACTAGTTTGCCAGGAAAGGATCGAGGGAGGATAACTTTTCACTATAGATATATAAATAAAATCATACAGAGATTTACAATAAACTGGCCATCCAGAAGCATCTGAAATAAATGTGGGTTTCTGTTATCACCAGATTTAAGCCCTCATGCTCTCTGCATTATTCACAAGCAGTACATTCTCTTTCTCCAGTTTTTTTCTGCTCTCCTGGTACTCCCTTGTGGGGAGATGGAAAGTGAGGGACAATGCCTATTATCTCACAGAAGACACTTAAGCCATCTGTAATTCCTCAACTTCTCAGTGATTTCCCACAGTAAATGCCTTCATATACTCTGCTTTTCAACTTACATTGTGATTGATTCTTTCTAAAATTGATCTTTCATTCACCCAGGCACATGTAGGAATAACTTAGGATTTGCTCTATGGCATCAATAATAGAAGCACCACTATTGCTTTCTGCTATTATTAAAGAGACTGCATTATCATGACAATTAATATAATTCATTGAAAGCAACACTAATAAAGTTTTATATCAGTTTCATATAACTTAAAATCATTAAATGCGGCCAATGCAGTAAATACTTAAGAATTATTCAAAACCATGGAGATTTGTGATTTCCTGTTTCCCAGGAATCTCACAAAATTCCTTAAAGTGCAGAAGAGGGTTTCAAAATTTCCAAGAGCTTCATTCAACCAATGACTTTTTGGAACACTAAGCCCTCCCTAAGAAGCACTACTGGGAAAGAAAGAACCAAAGTATCTGTTTAGCTTCTCTTATACATTTTCAGATTGGTCAGAACCAACCAAGCCTTAAGGTAGTGTGCTTAGGGTCAATGGTGCTGTTTCTCTTCCCTCTGAGCACTTAAAATTAATTTAATTTCAATACTGAGGATAAAAAAGGGTATATGTAGCCTTAGTTCTATACATGACATAAAGTTTGGTAATCAGAAAATAAATTAGATCCTGTTTCTTCTCATAGTTCTTTTTCCCCTCTCTGCTGTACAATGCAATTATACAGAGAAATTATGCATACTTTACCTTCTAATAAATACATAAATCTACTAAAGATACAAGTTAACCTTATAAACGTCATTTCTATAATTCTTGAAAGTCTATATCAGTATCTCATTCTTATTTTATTCAACAAAGAAGTAATGTCATGGAAAAGGTAGTTATTGGGGTTTTTTTTCTTTCTTTCTTTCTTTTTTGAGATGGAGTCTTGTTCTGTTGCCAGGATAGAGTACAGAGGCATGATCTTGGCTCACTGCAACCACCGCCTCTCTGGTTCAAGTGATTTTTCTGCCTCAGCTTCCCAAGCAGCTGGGACTACAGACATGTACCATCAGATCCAGCTAATTTTTTTTTATTTTAGTACAGATAGGGTTTCATCATGTTGGCCAGGATGGTCTCAAACTCCTGATCTTGGGATCCACCCACCTTGGTCTCCCAAAGTTCTGGGATTGCAGGTGTGAGCCGTTGCACCCAGCCTTTATTTTTTTTTTAAGTGAGAAAAATCAGACAGAAAAGTTACACGATTTCCCAAATGTTTTGAAGCTTGAGAGTGGCAAAGTCAGATTTGGGTCAAGGCTTCTGATCCCCAGTTCTGGTCTATTACCACAGTAACAAGAGCATCCTCAGTCCTTACTTAGGATTGACTCACAGTGCTTTGAGGTAGGAGATTAAATTCCTTCGGATTAAGAGCAGAAGGTACATGACAATCACATACTTATTTGTCTGATATTAGTGCCTGTTTTCATTATGTTATTTTGTGTTTACTTGCCTAGGTTTCTAATATGTTATAGGGGATTTTCTGATAACTGGACATTAGCTTTTTCATGCCAACCCTCTGACCAAGAGAAACTAGAAACCCTGACCAAGATAAGAAAACACCCATTTGAAGATTCTGCAGAATTACCAAGGCAGTAGAAACCAAGATCCCAGGGAAACAATGTACAAAGACGTAAATTTAACACTAAGCACTGTATTTTCCTTGAGCCATCTGGGCATTAAAAGACCGGTTCCCAGTGGCTCAGAAGCTGGTCAGGAAGCTGAAACTGAGAAGTAAAGTAGAGTAGAGATTCTAGAATTTCATTGCACTAGACAGACCAAAAATCAGGTTCAGCTCACAGCAAAGAAGAGGATGCCTGGTGATCAATTCAGACATTCAGTGTGACCATGAAGGAGTACATTCTATGTGTATGAGCAAACAGGAATGAACCAACCTTCACGAAGATTAAAACGCAGCCTTTCTTCTGTCAGTCCCTCATCAGGTTACATTTATAATTGGCTTCTGAGCCATAAACTCTGACTTTTTAATTCACAAATACTTCAAGAGAAAATTTTGTTTGATAAGCAATCAAACATCTGTAAGAAGTAAAAATATATTTTTTTCTGCCTGCAAAAAGTAAAAATAAATTCTCTATAAAAATAACAAATTGTCTTTATAAATTTTAAACATATGCATGACATTAAATAAAAAAATTATGCACTAGGAACTAAGATCAAATGATAGAAAATAAAGAAGAAAAAAGAGAAACAAACAGGTCTCTGAAAAATGCAGATATAGATAATGAAGTTTCCTAATACAAACTTTAAATCACAAATAGGAGATTATCAGCAGAGAAACTGAAACCATCGAAATGAATCAAAGGAAAAATATAAAACAAAATATTATAAATATAATTAAGGGCATACTACTTTAATTTGACAATAGAATATTGAGGCTGAAAAAAGGATTATTAAACTAGAAGATGGATCAAAAGAACACAGACCAGAAAATGAAGAAAAACACAGTGAAGAGCATAAAAGGTGTATAATACATGATGAACAAGGTCTAATACTGGCTTAATTGGAGCCTGAAATGTAAGGAAGAAAAGAGAATGAAGAAGAAGAAAAGACAAGAACTTTGAGTAAAACATGAGCAACATCAAACTATATATTCACAATTATAGTGTATACTGTAAAATCTATGAAGAAGAACAGCATGCCCATTAGAATACTATATCTCAAAATGCAAGACAAATGGAAAATAGAAGAGTTCGTGAAGGGAAAAAATACATAAAACCTTTAAAGAAGAAAATGGTTTTACAGAGGACTTCTCAGCCAAAACAATGAAAGCCAGAAGACCTGATAATAAAATCTTCAATATGTTGAAATGCCAGCCTAGAATTTTGTATCCATAAAAATATATTTCAAAAAGGCAAATAAAGAAATTTTTGGACAATCAAAACATAATATAACTTGCAACCTCCATACAGAATAAAATGATTACAGAAAGAAGAACAGAGATATTAGGATGAATAAAGAGAAATAATAAATGTGGGGAAATCTAATATATGTGATTTCTGAATCGATTATAAAATTTAATTGTTTTAAATTTCAGAATATTAAAATATATAACATGCACATGGTATGAAAGGAAAACAGAGGTAAAATGTTTACATTCCTTGAAGTGGTAAAAGTAATTATGAATTCACATTGTAAACTCCAGAGCAGTGGTTCTCAGCTGGGCTCAGTGATTCTCAACAAGATTCAACATCAATAGGGCTGAGGCTGAGAAACCTGCTCTGAAGTATAAAACTAGTATAAAAACTTAAG
This sequence comes from Leontopithecus rosalia, assembly GCA_028533165.1. Classification (NCBI taxonomy): domain Eukaryota; kingdom Metazoa; phylum Chordata; class Mammalia; order Primates; family Cebidae; genus Leontopithecus; species Leontopithecus rosalia. Next base: position 8,298,218 of record CM052649.1, read on the forward strand.
AATATGTATGGACTATTACCTGGCAAGTTTATACTCAAATATATATCCAACAGAAGTGTGTACATGTGCACAAATGTGTGTGTGTATGTATTTCTGTAGCAACATTATCTATAATAAATTTTTTAAAAATAGAAGTAACCTGTCATGGTTTGGATTTGTGTCCCAACCAAAATCTCAGGTTGAATATTAATGCCCAATTTTGGAGTCGGGGCCTGGTGGGAAGCAATTAGATCTTGAAGGTGTTTCTCATCGATGGTTTAAGACCATCCCCTTGGGCCTCTTCTGCTGATAGTGAGTGACTTCTCAGGAGATATGGTTGTTTAAAAGTGCATCACACCTCCCTTCCTTGCTCTTGCTCTTTCTGATATTGCCATGTGCGATGTCTAGCTTCCCTTTCTCCCTCCACCATTATTGTAAGTTTCCTGAGGCCACTCCAGAAGTCAAGCATATACCAGCATCATACTTTCTGTACAGCTTGAGGAACTATGAGGCAATTAAATATCTTTTATTTATAAATTACCCAGTCTTGCATATTTCTTCTTTTTTTTTTGAGACGGAGTTTTGCTCTTGTTACCCAGGCTAGAGTGCAATGGTGAGATCTCGGCTCACCGCAACCTCCACCTCCTGGGTTCAGGCAATTCTCCTGCCTCAGCCACCTGAGTAGCTGGGATTACAGGCACGCGCCACCATGCCCAGCTAATTTTTTGTATTTTTAGTAGAGACGGGGTTTCACCATGTTGAACAGGATGGTCTCGATCTCTCACCTAGTGATCCACCCGCCTCGGCCTCCCAAAGTGCTGGGATTACAGGCATGAGCCACTGCGCCCGGCCATCTTGCATATTTCTTTATAGCAATGTGAGAACTAATAAACAATTAAAATGGTCATTACTAACAACGTGTCAAAGTAAAGTATAGTGGAAAACAATACAGCAAAAAGAATATACACAAAACAACATGAATTATTCTCATGAACACATGAGAAGCATGGCATAGAATACAGACTTCATGACTTAAAAACAAAAATTCACAAATGTCCAACACTTAGCTAGGATATGTGAAGTGAAAATAGTGTTTTTCAATTCAGGGAGAGAAAAGAGACAGTGATTGAGAGGGGCAGAAAGAATCTCCTTCGTGCTAGAAAGACTCTATTTCTTAATATGGGTAGTGTTTACATGGGTGTGTTCATTTTGTGAGAATTCAAGTTGAATTTATATGGTTTTTTCACTTTATCTTTATATATAAAAGATGTAAATAAAAAGAAGGAAAATGTGTTTTTAAAACTAGGACGAGGAGCAAGATGGCTGAATGGAGACTTTACCAATTGTACTCCCCACGGGAACGACAAATTTAGCAACTGTATATACAAAAATCACCTTCATAAGAACCAAAAATCAGGCCAGTGATCACAGTATTTGGTTTTAACTTCAGATTGCTAACAAAGAGGTAGTGAAGAAAGTAGGAAAGACAGTCTTAAATTGCCAACACCATCTGTCCCCCTCCCCTCGGCAATGGCCTCATGGTGAGGAGAAAGAATCTGCATACCTGAGAAAAGGAAAGTGCAGGGATTGTGGGACTTCCGTTGGAACTCATGTTGTCAACATGAGGCAGAACTCAGCAAGCACTCATAGACGGAGCATTTAGTCCTAACCAGAGGGGACTTGCGCATCCCAGTGTTTGGAACTTCAGTTTTGGCAAGCCTCACCACCATGGGCTAAAGGGCTCTGGGGTTCTGAATAAACTTGAAAGTTAGTCTAGGTCACAGGGCCTGCAACTCCTAGGCAAGTCCTATTGCTATGCTGGGCTCGGGACCCAGACCCAGTGGACTTGGGAAGCATAAACCTAGTGTAACATCAGCCAGAGTGGCTCAGGGAGTGTTTGTGCTACTGTCCCCCTCCCCCATATCCTGACACCAGGTGGGGAGCTTGCTTGGAAAGAGACCTTATTTTTCTTCTTGAAGAGAGGAGGGGAAGAGGACAGAGGACATTTCTTGCAACTTGAATACAAGCTCAGCCACAGTAGGAGAGGGCACCAGGCAGAGCTGTGAGGATCCCTTTCCAGGCTCTAGCTCCTGGATGACATTTCTAGGCACACCTTGAGCCAGAAGGTAACGCACTGCCTTGAAGGGAAAGACTCAGCTCTCCCAGAACTCATCATGTGCTGACTAAAGAGCTACTGGACCCTGAATAATCAGCAATGGTAAGCAGGAAGTTCATGAAGAAAACCTGGGTGAAGCCCGGCGCGGTGGCTCAAGCCTGTAGTCCCAGCACTTTGGGAGGCCGAGGTGGGTGGATCACGAGGTCAAGAGATCGAGACCATCCTGGTCAACGTGGTGAAACCCTGTCTCTATTTAAAAATACAAAAAATTAGCTGGGCACGGAGGCATGTGCCTATAATTCCAGCTACTCAGGAGGCTGAGGCAGGAGAATTGCCTGAACCCAGGAGGCGGAGGTTGCGGTGAGCCGAGATCGCGCCACTGCACTCCAGCCTGGGTAATAAGAGCGAAACTCCATCTCAAAAAAATAAAAAGAAAGAAAAAAGAAAACCTGGGTGAGACTGAGATGTGCTGGCTTCCAGTGTGACCCAGCACACTCACAGCTGTAGTAGTTATGAGGAGAGACTCCTTCTCCTCGAGAAAATCAGAGAGAAAAGAGAAAAAGGGACTTTGTTTTATAGCACAGGTACTAGCTCAGCCACAGTGTGACGAAACAGTGAAAGTGTTCTTGGGGTCCCTGACTGCAGGCGTTGGCTCTTGGCTGGCATTTCTGAACCTATCCTGGCCCAGACAGGAACCCATTGCCCTGACGCCCGGACCACTAGCTGACTGAAGAGCCCGAGGTCCTTAAGTAAACATCAGCAGTAGCCTACCAGTACTCGCCTTGGGCCTGTAGTGATGGAAATGGGGAAAGACCCCTCCGCCTGGGGAAACGGGAGGGAGGAGTCCTGTGGTTTTTGTGCCAGCTCAGCTGCAGTAGAATAGGGAAACAAGTAGAGTCCTAAGGTTTCCAGCTCCAGCTCCTGGCTTCTGGATGGCACCTCGGGAACAAACCAGAGCCTGGGGGAACTTAGCACCCTGAAAAGAAAAAAACAAAGCCTGATTGGATTTACCACTTACAGATTGTACAGTCCTAGGCATTGAGCAAATATAGGCATTAGCCAGGTAGCAGTAACAGTGCACCTTGGGTGAGACTCAGGAGACTCAGTGCCACGGTGGCTTCATATATGACCCAATAGTCCCAGTGGTGGTGGTGGCAGGGGTGCTTCGGTCACTCATATCCCAGATCCAGCAGCTCAGGAGAGAGACAGAGAGAGAGAGAGAGAGAGAGAATCTATTTGATTGGGAAAAAGTAAGGAAAGAGTCACTGCCTAGTAATCCGAAGAATTCTTCTGAATCTTGGCCAAGACCACCCAAGCAGCACCTCTACAAGTCTTTGAGTACCACAACCCTACTGGGCTTATGGTTCCTTTATACAGAAATGACTGCAGTGAGAATATACTTAAATCAAAACACCAAAGTCCCTTTGAATACCTGAAAAGTCTTCCCAAGAAGGATGGGTGAAAACAAGCCCAGACTGCAAAGACTATAATAAATATATAATAAATACCTAACACTTCAGTGCCCAGATATCAATAAATACAAATATCAAGCCCATCTTGAAAACATGACCTCACCAAACTAAGTATAATACCATGAATCAATCCCAGAAACACAGAGATATGGGACTTTTCAGACAAGAAAAAATTATAATAGCTATTTTGAGAAAACTTTAAAAAAAGATAACCCAAAGAATGAACTCAGAATTATATCAGATAAATTTAATAAAGAAATTTAAATAATTTTAAAAAATTAAGTAGAAAATCTAGAGCTGAAAATGCAATTGATATACTGAAAAATGCATCAACATTAATTAACAGCAGAATTGATCGAAAGAAAAATTAGTAAGATTTAAAACAGATTATTTAAAAATATACAATCAAATGAGACAAAAAAGAATAAAAAGGAAAAAAATAAGACACAAAAATGAAGCATACCTACATTATCTAGAAAATAGCCTCAAAAAGTCAAATCAAAGATCCAGTGGCCTAAAGAGAATGTGAGGGAGCAGGATTCGAATGTTTACTCAAAGGGATGTGAGAGAGAACTTCCCAAACCTGGAAAAGGATGTCAATATTCAAGAATAAGAAGGTATAAAACACAAACAAATTTAACCCAAATTTAACTACATACCTCGAGCCATTTATGAATCAGACTCACAAAGGTCAAGGATAAAGAGTATGTCATAGAAGCAGCAAAAGAATAGAAACAAATAACATACAATCAAGCTCCAAAACATTCAGCAACAGAACTTTTGGTGGAAACCATAGGTCAGGAGAGGATGTCATGACATATTAAAATGCTGAAGGAGGCCGGGCGCAGTGGCTCACGCCTATAATTCCAACACTTTGGGAGGCCAAGGCAGGTGGATCACAAGGTCAAGAGATTGAGACCATCCTGGTCAACAAGGTGAAACCCCATCTCTACTAAAAATACAAAAATTAGCTGGGCATGGTGGCACGCGTCTGTAGTCCCAGCTACTCAGGAGGCTGAGGCAGGAGAATTGCTTGAACCCAGGAGGCGGAGGTTGTGGTGAGTCAAGATCACGCCATTGTGCTCCAGTGTGCGTAACAACAGCGAAACTCCATCTCAAAAAAAAAAGGTGAAGTAAAAAATTTCACCCTAGAAGGTTATATCGACAAAAATATCTACACACATGAAAGAGAAATAAAGATTTTCCCAGACAAACAAAACTTGAGGGATTTCATCAACTACAGTGAGGTATCATCTCACTTTGGATATATTACCGTTATCCAAAGGCAGGAAATAACAAATGCCAACAAGAATATGGAGAAAAGAGAACCCTGTGTGAATGTAAATTAGTGCAACCACCATGAAGAACAGTTTGAAGATTTCTCGAAAAAATAAAACTAGAGCTACCATATAATCTAGCCATCCCACTGCTAGGTATATGCCCCAAAGAACGCAAATCATTATATCAAAGGGATACCTGCACCCCTGTGTTTACTGAGACACTATTCACAAGGGTCAAGACTTGAAAACAACCTAAATGTCTCCAACAGTCCTTTTTTGTTTGTTTGTTTTATTGTACTTTAGGTTCTGGGGTACATGTGCAGATCACGCAGGATTGTTGCACAGGTACATATATAGCAAGGTGGTTTGCTGCCTCCATCGCCCCATCACCTATATCTGGTATTTCTCCCCATGTTATCCTTCCCCACACCCCCACTCCCTGCTGTCCCTTCCCTAGCCCCCCTCAACTGACTGCAGTGTGTGATGTTCCCCTCCCTGTGTCCATCTGTTATCATTGTTCAACACCCACCTGTGAGTGAGAATATGTAGTGTTTGTTTTTCTGTTCTTGTGTCAGTTTGCTGAGAATGATGGTTTCCAGATTCATCCATGTCCCTATGAAGGACACGAACTCATTCTTTTTTATGGCTGCATAGTATTACATGGTGAATATGTACCACATTTTCTTTATCATTGATGAACATGGGGTTGGTTCCAGGTCTTTGCTATTGTGAACAGTACGACAGTGAACATTCATGTGCATGTGTCTTTATAACAGAACGATCTATAGTCCTTTGGATATATACCCAGTAATGGGATCGCTGGGTCAAATGGAATTTCTATTTCTGGGTCCTTGAGGAATCGCCACACTGTCTTCCACCAAGGTTGCACTAATTTTTTTTTAATTTTTATTGCATTTTAGGTTTTGGGGCACATGTGCAGAACATGCAAGATAGTTGCATAGGTACGCACATGGCAGTGTGTTTTGCTGCCTTCTGCCCCTTCACCCATATTTGGCATTTCTCCCCATGCACTAATTTACACTCCCACCAACAGTGTAAAAGTGTTTCTATTTCTCCACCTCCTCTCCAGGAGACTTGTTGTCTCCTGATTTTTTGATGATTGCCATTCTAACTGGTGTGAGATGGTATCTCAATGTGGTTTTCATTTGCATTTCTTTAATGATGAGTATTTTTTCATGTGTTTGTTGGTCTCATATATGTCTTCTTTCGAAAAGTGTCTGTTCAACAGTCTTATGGAGAACACCATAGAGTATTTCATGCACAGAAATGAATGAGATCCTGTCATTTGCAATAACATGGATGGAACTGGAGGTGATTTTGTTATGTGAATTAAGCCAGGCACAGAAAGGGAAACTTTGCATATTCTCACTTATCTATAAGAGCAGAAAGTTAGAATAATTAAACCATTGGAGATACAGAGTAGAGGGTTGATTACCAGAGGCTAAGAAGGGTAGGTGGAGCATCAGGAGGAAGTAGGTCACAAAAAAAGAGGAAGGATTAATAAGATCTAGTTTTGATAGCACAACACAATGACTGAAGTCAATAATAATTTAATTGTACATGTGAATATAACGAAAAGAGTATAATTGGATTGTTTGTAACACAGAAGATAAACCCTTGAGGTGATAGATGCCCCATTTAAGCTGATGTGATTTTACATATTCTAATGCTGCATCAAAATATCTCATATACCTCACAAATATATACACTTACTATGAACCCACAACAAATTTAAAGTAAATAAGTACAACTAGCAGGTAATGAAAATCAGTGGCCTCTGATTTCCAAAGTGAAATCTGGTGTCCTTTTCCAGAAGGAATTTGGATTTCTACCAGGCTGAAACCTCTTGCTAGACCAGGACCCTTGTTTTGCTCAAGTCATGCTGGCATATTTGCCTGCATTTTCCTAATGTTGATATTTTACATTTCAGCACTATGGTAGTTGGGTGCTGGAGGAAAGAAGTGAGAAGGTGAATGGGAAACAAAAGGACCTGTGTGGGATTGCATGACTGTGGCTTGTACAGAGAAAATTACCCCATTTGACTGGCCAATAGCTGTGTCAGCGAAGAAGTTAAGTTAAAATATATCTGGCATATGTTAAGGAAAATGTGACAGAAATATATAAATTAGAACAGTATAGAAATGGGAGCATGATTTCCTTACAAATTTACTTCTCCTAGAACAATATTCAGGAAATGGAATACTCGGTTGAAATGAATTTACTGAACTTATTAACAACTATATTGAAAGTTCAGAATTCATCCAGTGGGATTATGTCTAGTAAAATGCAATATATAGAATATATGAAAGTTTCAATACTTCTCATTAGATTATTATGAGTAATATTTTTATAAAGTTAGTTATTTCTAATTCTTTTAAAAATTCTTCTCGCTCTCATTTTTTAATATATAATGATGCAGAACAAAAATGACTGAAAAGCCTTTTCTGCAAACAAAACTAGGAATTGAACTTTATTATTGTTTGTTCTTCTGTTCAGTTTTTATTTTTTATGTATGTGTTTTATGAACCCCCTGGGGTTTATGAGTCGGGAGAGAAATCAAACTGTTCCAAATTCTTATAAAAATAGTAAATAAGAAACAGTATCACCAGTATTCACAGAAACCACATGATATTCAGAAAGGAATCTGTGTCCGTATTCAGAATTTTCATGAAAAATATGATTTTGAAAAATAATACTTTACAGTAAAATGGAAAGTGTGCAGGAGATCTGTTTAGATTAAAATTGCATCTCAGAATTAAATATAAATTCATTCCCTTCCATTTCACTTATGCCTCCAAACTATAACCAAATAACTATCCCTATTCTCTGCAGATTATTACAAATACTAACATTTTCTACTCTCCTAAAATTGCATCTTTAATTCTGCAGAAGCCCTATTTCTACCATCTCTGGCAGTTTAACCACTACTGACTCTCAGATTTTTTTCACTAATTGTACACACCTAATTTCGATTGCTTTAATTATGTTTTCCTTCGTCTTAATTAGGACTAGATGCTACTGACTTAAGTCCACATCCTCCTCATGTGCACTGGGACTCATTTATCTCAAAATTTCCTCAATTTTCAGGAACGCTGATATGGCAATTATCTTCTTCCTGATCTATATTCAACCCATCTTCTTTGTCTCATCAGCATTTTTAATGCTCAAGAATCTCCTATCTTTAAACAAAAATGACTTATTAAATATCTGAAAACTATTTTCTCCAGCCACCCATGTCTCTGATTTTCCACCAAAAGCCTGCTGAAAACTTGCCAACTTTTGTCCTATTTCTTCATTACTACTCCCTAACTCATTCATTTCTCTCTTTTCTCCCAACACACAGTTCAAATTGCTGCCTGCAAGGCACCAGTTACTTCCTGCAGCTATACCCAAGAAATGCTTTAATTCTCTTTCATACCCCAGACTTGATTCTTCTGTTCTCAAAGCACCAGGCACCAAGTTGTTGGAGCCAAAAACCAAGCAAGGGATGCCGTTTGAATGGAATTAACATTGTCTTTGTTTTTCCCAGCACATTCCGTGGAGTTCTGCTGTGTTTCATAAGTGGAGTAAATGCAAAATTTTTAAGGCTTTAAAAATTTTTTTTCATTTATCTCAGAAAATTTGCCGGTTTTGTTGTAATTCTACTAAAGGTAAACAAAGGGAAGGACTGGAATAAACCTTGTGTGGTTTGACTCTCTTGTCTTAATGAACTTGGTGGTGGAGAAATGAAACTTTGCATTGTATTTTTATTATATTTTATTATTTATTTCTCTTTCAGTTCTGGGGTACATGTACAGTATGTGCAGTTTGTTGCATAGGTAAATGTGTGCCATGGTGCTTTGCTGCACCTATAAACCCATCATCTATCTAGGTGTTAGCCCAGCATACATTAGCTATTTTTCCTAATGCTCTCCCTCTCCCCATACCACCTCTTGACAGGCCCCAGTTTGTATTCCGTCCCTCCCTGTGTCCATGTGTTCTTATTGTTCAGTGCATGTGAGAACATGTGGCTTTGGTTTCCTGTTCCTGTGTTAGTTTGCTGAGGATAATGGCTTCCAGATTCATCCATGACCCTGCAAATGATACGATCTCATTCCTTTGTATGGCTACACATTATTCCATGGTATATATGTACCACATTTTTTTTACCCAGTCTATTATTCATGGGAATTCGGGTTGAGCCCATGTCCTCACTTTTGTGACTAGTGCTGCATGAACATACAGATGCATGCATTTTTGTAATAATATGACTTATATCCATTACTTTTCATATATATCCAGTAATGAAATTACTGTGTCAAATGATATTTCTGGTATCTTTGAGGAATCACCACATAATCTTCCACAATGGTTGAACTAATTTACATTCCCACCAACAGTGCAAAACGTTCCTATTTCTCTGCAACCTTGCCCACATCTTTTATTTCTTGACTTTCTAATAATGGTTGTTTTGCCTGGTGTAAGACATTATCTCATTGTGGTTTTGATTTGCATTTTTCTCATGATAAGTGATGTTGAGCTTTTTTTCATAGGTTTGTTGGCTGCATGAAGGTCTTGTTTCAAGAAGTGTCTGTTCATGTCCTGTGCCCACTTTTTAATGGGGTTGTTTTTTATTTCTTGTAAATTTGTTTGAATTCCTTGAAGGCTCTGGATGTTAGAACTTTGTAGGATTAATAGGTTGAAATTTTTTCTCCCATTCTGTAAGTTGCCTGTTCACTCTAATGATAGTTTCTTTTGCTGTGCAGAAGTGCTTTAGTTTAATTACATCCCATTTGTCAATTTTTGCTTTTGCTTTTGGCAATTTCATTTTGAAATCTTTACCCATGCCTACATCCCGAATAGTATTGCCTAGATTTTCTTCTAGGGTTTTTATATTTTTGGATTTTACATTTTATGTCTAATCCATCTTGAGTTAATTTTTGTATAAGATATGAGAAACATATTCAGTTTCAATTTTCTGCAAATGGATAGCCAGCACCATTCTCCCAGTACTATTTATTAAATTAAATAGGGAATCATTTCCTCATTGCTTGTTTTTGTCAGATTTGTCAAAGAGCAAATGGTTATAAATATGCTATCTTATTTCTGAGTTCACTATTATGTTCCTTTTTGTCTATATGTCTGTTTTGGTACCAGTACCATGCTGTTTCGGTTATTGTAGCCTTATAGTATAGTTTGAGCATGATGCCTCCAGCTTTGTTCTTTTTGCTTAGAATTGTCATGGCTATATGGACTCTTTTTTGGTTCCATATTAATTTCAAAATTATCTTTTCTAATTCTGTGAAGAATGTCAATGGTAGTTTAGTGGGAATAGCACTGAATCTATAAATTAGTTTGTGTAGTATGACCATTTTCATTATATTGATTCTTCTTATCCAAGAGCATGAAAGATTTTTGCATTTCTCTGTGTCCTCTCTGATTTTCTTGATTCTCCTTGAAGAAGCCTTCACTTTCCATGTTAGCTCTATTCCTCATTGTTGCAATTGTGAATGGGAGTTCATGCATGACTTGGCTGTCTGCTTGCTTGTTGTTAATGTATAGAAATGCTTGTGACTTCTTCACATTGATTTTATTCTGAGACTTTTCTGAAGTTGCTTGTCAGCTTAAGAAGTTTTTGGGCTGAGATGATGGGGTTTTCTATATATAGGATCATGTCATCTGCAAACAAAGACATTTTGACTTCCTTGAAAATGGGACTTTGCATTTTAAAATTCCAGAATTCTTGACTCTTTTTCAAGGTAGCTATTGGCTTTGTTTTTAATTTGGGTATCTAAATTTTTATCCTTGCTTCATTTCCTTGTTTTGTCAACTTATTGTGGATTTATAAACACTCTAAAAAATGATATAAATCCTTTGGAGAAGTTTTGTTTACAAATGGAGCCTACACTAAAATTTATACACTAAGTGTCCATATATATATATATATATATATATATATATATATATATATATAAAATCAAATAAAAATAACTCAAGGTATAGCAGAAAATTGTAAATGTGTTACATGTAAAATATTAGCATTATTGTGACACAAGTTTCGGGCTTCACAGACAGTAATGGGGCCAATTAATCATGGTTTTACCCAGGCTGAAGGAAAGCCTTGAGTTTTTTACTAGTTCATTCTACCACAGACATGATACTGCTTCTCAAGTTCAGAATTACTGATTTTGTTAATAGTTAGTAAAGGCAATGAGATTGCCTTACATAATAGTGAAGTAGGTGATGCTTTCAATCTCTCCGACTTGGGTGGATACGTCAGTTTGCTGGGTGTTCCTCTGCTCCCCATGGGCTCTGTTGAGGACAATATTAATCTGAGGTGGGTTACAGAGTATACAGTAAGGATCTTTCATCAATCACCAATGTCCATGAGAATGCAACAATCTTTTTATCTACAGTTATGAAAGCTTAATGTTGAACAAGAGAAATATGCAGAAATTTGGACTGAGGAAGAGACTGGTTTTCAGCTGTGGTCAGATGGACTGGGGCCTGGCTTGTTGGTGTCTCCTCCCAGCTCTCTCCACCCTTTGCCTGGAAGAAGCAGTCCATTTCATCCCCACCCAACCAGCTTCTCTGATTCCAATCACTCCCTCTCTGCCCAGGGTACACAAAGATATCAAACAAGTTCTCTAATCCTTCACTTTGGCTCCGTCACTCCTTTTACATCACTAAAGAACAAGGAGAGTAGGTGCAGGGTACCTATTTTAATGCCTAGCAATTATAACAGGAAGAGTGTTAGCTCATTTTCCTAAGTTTTGCAGATAGCAGTAACTAGTGAGCTGTACAGATAGGAATAAGCAAGCATCTCAGGACAAGGCTGAGGCCTCCAGCGCCAGACACATTCTCAAATTTCATGTCTGAAGATGTGTGCTCCATGTCCCCTCATGGCTGCCCTTAATGACCTACCATTTCCACACACACCACACTGTACTTTGCATTTTCTTGGGATTCTGGCTCTTTGAGGGACCCTAACCCCTAGCTTAGGCTGGGAATTCCTTGTCTATCCTTCACCCTACATCTCACAGTTTTGCTTCTCTAGCCCTAATGTCCCCAGGACTTGTCCTCAAGACATAGGCATGGCAAAGACAGTGGGAAATGCCGGATCCTGGCCCCACCGGACCTGGGTCATAATTTCCACAATGTATCTGGGGCCATTTACTGCTCTATAAAGCCTGAGGACTAATGCTTGACTACATAAAATGAATCTATCTGCTTTATTATTTAGTTGCCAAAAGGCAGCCCTCTGACATCTCTTTCCCTTTGACCAGTTGGGACCTCGGTTGCTGATGCTGACCTGGATCTGTCACCTCCTCCTACTGGATTCCCTCAAGCCCCACCTGAGTCCATGTGGCTTCACCTTCTTGTATCAATCTGTGATGACTCAGTACATATCTGCCACACCTGGTCCTGGCCTGGCTGAGCCCTGGAGGGGCTCACCTCTCTCCAAGCCAAAAGCACATGCAGACTTTATCTGCATCTCCCTGTAAAGTCAAAACCCCACCTAGAGGATTTCTGAGAGTCCTGGTGACAAAAAGATTTCTGGAGAGCCACCTGCCTTCCCGGGAAACCTGCCCATGTCAGAAGGAAAGCAGTCAGAATAAGAAGTATAAATCACTAGAGCATAATTACTCTAAGACTCTTTTCTCTGCTAGACAATAAAACAAAAACCCAGATTGAGCAGCTGGGAAATTTAAGCTTATATTTGGAATTATGATCTGCTCACAGTTTTTATTTGTATTTTTTCTGGTAAGGTAAATGTGGGTTTGTATCATAATCCTGAAAAACAATCCTGAACACCATAATCAGGAATGTCGAAATTTTGAAAATTTAAAAATCTCAAAAATCAACACACTCCAAAGTCTAAATTCCTAAAATCCAAAATTCTTAACATTTAAAATCCTGAAAATCACAATGACAATCCAGTGGCATTATGTTATATAGGACTATTGAATTCCCAAACCATAATGAAAGATTTGGAATTAGGTGTGATCAAGCTTTCTAAAACTGAATTTCAATGTGTTATCAATGACACTTGTTTTTTCCATTTAGCCCAAAATATTTGGTAGAAAATTTATATGAGTAGATTGGCCAACCAAGAAAATTTCAGTTTAAAAGTGTGCGGCATTTCATTCCAAACAGAGCTTTGGAAAGAAGACATTGAGAGTCGATACAAGGAAGACATAGACCCTCGGCTGAAAGGGGAGGAAACTGAAAGCCCGGAATGGGTTGCTAAGCACTAGAACTTACTCCTGGCCCTGCGCCCCTCCTAGGCAAGAAGTGAGTGAAATAGATGTGAAGTGGCTCACTCTCACCATGGACTTCTGGGATCCTAGCTGGAGAAGACTCACCAAGCCCCATGGACATTTGAGTTGGTGAGGAAAGTAGTTCAGATAGTTGGCAAACATATTAGTCCAGTATGCATGGAGTGCAGAGGATTTGGCATGGGAATGGCTGCAGTGGAGCATGACTATGGGTGCAGATTGCCCAAGGCTTGGCACACCCCTCCAGGTAGCTTTAGCCTTTGTATGCTGCTAGGCTTGGGGAGAGCAGGGCTGTGTTGTCCACACGATGAGATCAGTCTGATCTGAATGCTCCCCTGCATGCTGGCCTTTTCCAGGGTCCCTGTGTACTTATACCTGCCTGCAGTGCAGCCTCAGCTTCCCTACCAAGACACTTGCCCACAAACACCACCGTAGCTCATTTGCCAGAAAACCCCACCTTCCTATTGTAGTACTTTTGCAGACAGACCCCTCTGGCATACTTGCCCACAGCCTTCCTCTGCTGCACTGCAGGCACACACAGGCACGTGAAAATTCATCACTTTGCTGATATGCATGTGCTTGTGGACCCACCACTGGCCCACCAGCAGGCACATCCCCATGTGCACTTGCAGGCAGCACCCACCTTCCCTTCACACCTCCCTGTCAGAACATACTTATCTATGTCTCAGGCACCAATGCCCTGCCTGTGTTCTTTTGCCAGCAGCCTTTGTCAGAGTGTTGTTGCCATGGGAATGTCTCAGTCATTCCAGCACAGCAAGTGTCTGACTTCAGGTGGTCAGAAAACAAAGGTATCTAACCCTAGCCGCAGGATTATAGCATGTAATCCAAGAATGCCAAGGTGAACTTTGGCCCCATGAACGCATCCAGAAATGAAACCAATTGACTAAACCCAAATATACAACAATCAAACCCTCAAGGTCATCAAAGAATATAAATGCAAAAAACAACAACTTCAAAGATTAAAGAAACACACAGATTAGAAAGAACCAGTGAAGAAACTCTGGCAACTCTTAAAATCCAGAGTGTCTTTCTACTTCCAAATGACTGCACTAGCTCCCCAGCAATGGCTCTTAGCCAGACTGAAATGACAGAAATAAAATTCAGAATCTAGATGGCAAGGAAGTTCAACAAAATACAGGAAAAGATTTAAACCCAATTCAAGGAAAATAGTAAAACACTCTGAGAGTTGAAAGACATAGCTATTTTAAGAAAGAAAAAAATAAGAAATATAAAAATAAAGTTTACTAAAATAATTTTATAATGTAACTGGAAGTTTAATAACAGAATAGAAAAAGCTGAGAAAAGAGTCTCAGCTCAAAGACCACTCCTTTGAATCAATATAAGCAGAAAAAAAGGTTTTTTAAAAATGAACAAAACCTCCAAGAATATGGAATTATGGAAAGATGCCAAACCTGTGACTCATCAGCATTCCTGAAAGAGATGGACAGAGAGCAAGCAACTTGAAGACATATTTCAGGATATTGTCCATGAAAATTTCCCCAACCTCACTAGAGAGGTTGACATGAAAATTCAGAAACTTTAAAGAAATGCTGCTGTAAGATACTATACAATATGACAATCCCTATAGTACACAGTCATCAGAATATCCAAGGTAAATATGAAATAAAATAATTTAAAGGCAGCTAAAGAGAAGGAGAAAATCACTTACAGATTGCAGCTCATGAGTTTAAGAGTCAATTTTTTAGCACAAACCTTAAAAGCCAGAAGAGACTGGAAACCTGTATTCCACATCCTTAACAAAAGGAAATTTCAATCAAGAATTTTATATTCAGCTAAAGCAAGCTTCATAAGCAAAAGGGAAATAAAAGCCTTTCAGAGAAACAGATGCTAAGGGAACACATTACCACCAGACCTGTGTTACACTTACAAGAGGTCCTTAAGGGTATGCTAAGCATGAAAATGAAAGACCAATATGTGCCACCTCAAAAACACATTTAAGTACATAGCCCACTGACAGTATAAAACAATTATACAGTCAAGTTTACATGGCAACAAGCTAACATGAAAATGACACCATCAAATTCTCACTCATCAACATTGACCTTGAATGTAAACTGGCTAAATGACCCACTTAAAAAGCCCAGCATGGCAAGATGGATAAAGAAGCAAGACCCAATGATATGATGTCTTCCAGAGACCCATTTCACATGTAAGGACACCCATAGGCTCAAGGTAAAGGAATAAAGAAAGATTTATCAAGCAAATGTAAAGCAATAAAGAGAAGGGTTTGTTATTTTTATTTCATTCAAAGCAGACT
>CM052649.1:8313742-8324978 GCA_028533165.1 Leontopithecus rosalia
GGGGGGCACTAGGGGAGGGAGAGTGGGGGGGCACTAGGGGAGGGACAGTGGGGGGTAGGGAGTTGGGGAGGGATAACATGGGGAGAAATGCCAGATATAGGTGATGGGGAGGAAGGCAGCAAACAATGTTGCCATGTATGTACCTATGCAACAATCTTGCATGTTCTTCACATGTATCCCAAAACCTAAAACAAAATAAAATATATATTTAAAAAAAGAACAAACAACAACAAATATATATATATGTACACACCCAACACTAGAGAACCAAGAAACTTTTGAAGAGCTTTGTATAAGCACACAATAATAGCGGGATACTTTAACACCCCAGAGACAGTATAAGACACATTATCGAGTCAAGAAACAAAAAAACATATGTGGATCTTAACTCATCAGTGGACCAAATGGGCCTAACATACATTTACAGAACCACAAAAACAGAATATACATTCTTCTCATCTGCACAAATGGCACATTCTAAGAATTACCATATTCTAGGTATAAAGCAATTCTTATAAAATCCAGAAAAACCAAAATCATACCAAGCACACTGTTGAACCACAATGGAATAAAAATAGAAAACTGTATCAAGAAGATATCTCTAAACCATTCAATTACATGGGAATTAAACAATCTGTTGCTGAATGACTTTTGGGCAAAGAATAAAATTAAGGCAGAAATCAAAACGTTTACTGAAATTAATGAAAACAAAGGTCCAACATGCCAGAGTCTCAAACACAGCTAAAGCAGTGTTAAGTGAAAAATTTATAGTGATAAATGCCTACATCAAAAAATTAGAAAGATCTGAAATTTAAAACATAGCAGACACCTAAGGTACTGGAAAAACAAGAGCAAACCAACTCCAAAGCTGGCAGAAAAAAATAAATAGAATCGGAGCTGACCTGAATGAAATTAAGAAGCAAAATCCCACAGAAAAGATAAATAAAACAAAAGGTCAGTTCTTTGAAAGACTAAACAAGACCACTAGCTTCACTAATAGAGTAAAAAAGGAAGAACATCCAAATAAATACAATAAAAAATGACAACGTTGAGATTATCACCAACGCCACAGAAATACAAAAAACTGGTGAGGCACAGTGGCTCATGCCTGTAATCCCAGCACTTTTGGAGGCTGAAGTGTGTGGACTGCCTGAGGTCAGGAGTTTGAGAACAGCCTGGCCAACATGGCAAAACCCATCTCTACTAAAAATACAAAACTTATCCAGGTGTGGTGAATGTGCCTATAATCCCAGCAACTTGGGAGGCCGAGGCAGATGAATTACTTGAACTTGAGAGGCAGTTTGTAGTGAGCTGAGATTGTGCCATTGCATTCCAGCCTGGGTGACAAGAGTAAAACTCAGTAAAAAACAAAACAAAACAAAACAAAACAAAACAAAACAAAACAAAACCTCTAAGAAGCTATTATGAACAGCCCCATGCATGCACATGATAAAAGCAAGGAGAAATGAATAAATTCCTGGAAACAGACAACCTCCCAAGATTGAACCAGGAATAAGTTGAAATCCTGAATAAACCCATAATTAGTTCCAAATAAAAGTACTAATAAATGGACTAACAACCACAAAAAGCCCTGGAGCAGGTGAATTCACAGTCAAATTCAACGAGATATACCAAGAAGAGCTGGTACCAATCCTCCTGAAATTATTTAAAAGATAAAATCAAGAAAAGACTCCTCCTTAACTCATTCTTGTACAAAGACACAATGAAAAATTAAAACTTCATGCCGATGTCACTGATGAGTGTAGACACAAATTCCTCAAAAAATACTAGCAAACTGAATCCAACAGCACATCAAAAAGAAAATTCACCATGACTATGTTAGTCCATTCTCACATTGCCATAGAGAACTACCTGAGATTGCATAATTTATAATAAAAAGAGGCATAATTTACAAGAAAAAGAGGTTTAATTGGCTCTTGGTTCTGCAGGCTGTACAGAAGGACGGCTGTGAAGGACTCAGGAAACTTATAGTCATGGTGGAGGGTGAAGGGAAAGCAGGCACATCCTACATGGTTGGAGCAGACGGAAGAGAGAGAAAGGGGAGGCACTATAGACTTTTAAACAATAAGATATCATGAGAACTCACTCATTATTGTAAGAATAGTGAGGGGGAAGTCCACCCATAATCCAACCTTCTCCCACTAGGCTCTTCCAACATTTGGCATTGCAATATGACATGAGATTTGGGCAGGGACACAAATCTAAACCATGTCAATGACCAAGGAGGCTTTAATTCTGGTGTGTAAGTTTGGTTCAACACACATAAATCAGTAAATGTGGTTCTTCACATAAATAGAACTAAATACAAAAACCACATAATTGTCTCTATGTCACATGACACAGAAAATGCTTTCAATGAAAAGCAACATATCTTCAAGTTAAAAACCCTCAAAAAACTATCCATCAAAGGAATATACTTCAAAATAATAAGAGCTATCTGTGACAAACCCATACCCAACATTATACTATAAAAGGGCAAAAGCTATAAGCATTTCTTTTGGGAACTGAAACAAAATGAGAATGCCCACTTTTACCACTCCTATTCAAGACAGAAGTCTTAGCCAAAGCAAGAAAGCAAGAGAAAGAAATAAAAGGCATCCAAATAGTAAGAGAGGAAATGAAACTCTCTCTCTTTGCAGAGAATATAATTACTAGAAAACTCTATTGTTTCTGCTCAAAGGCTCCTAGAACTAATGAACAACCTCAAAAATATTTCAGGATATAAAATCAATGAAACATTGAGGACACGTGGACACAAAGATGGAAAGACTAGATGTCAGTGCCTACTTGAAAGTGGGGGTTGGAAGCAGTTGAGGGTCATAAAAACTACCTATGAGATACTATGCTTACTACCCAGGTTATGAAATCATTTTGTACTCCAACCTTGAGCAACATGCAATTTACCCAGGTAACAAATCTGCAAATCTGCATTTTTACCCCCAAATCTAAAATAATAGTTGAAAAAAAAATAAAAATGTCTCATTTGTCTGCACTGACATTCCTTCCAGCTGATGGTATTCCAGGAGTCTTTAATGAAGTGAAACCACATTTGCAGAAGCCAGTGAAGTTACTGACTGGTTTGTAAATAATTATGTGCATGATAGAATAAGAGGACACCTATGCAATGGTGTTGCTGTTTGATCACCAATATTGTTTCCGCCAATTTTGTGATCTGTATATGAGTACATCTAAAATACATTTTGGCATACACAAAACAACAGTGATGCATGGAGCAGAAGTTGGGAAAATTGAATAGGGAACATATATATTGATATATACATAAAATCATAGAATTTCATAAAGAGCAGCACGATGTAGGAAATGAATGTGAAAATATTCTCTGAGGATAGCTGTGTTCTAAAGGAAAGAAAACATGCAGCTACTCATCATGATACAAGAATTCGAAATATAATTTAATAATCCTGAAGATAAACTACCTCTTATGAATGTTCACCATGCAATTGTCTGTACTCTATTCCCATAATGTACTTTCACATGTCAAATTTTCTTTTTAATTTTTTTCTTTTTTGTTTTTTCTATTATTTAAAATTGTCAGTATTAATGTTTTACATATCTTTGTTATTTATTTCATCTTTGCATCATTTATAATACTGAAGGCATACATTGTATAATGACTTTTAGATAGTTCTAATTAGTTTTATGTAATTTTTGTAAATGTGACTCCATGAAAGTGCATCATTACAATGTTGACTCTGTGCGTGAGCATTGACTGTGTTTGTATGTAAAAACCTCGATACTTCTTTAAAAAATGATGAGCTGTCCTTTTTGTACAGCTGCATTTGTAAAAGATAAAATTCATTGAGATCTTGACTTTGGTGCAGTTGATGAGGTGCTGATGTGGTGGTGACTCTGTGGTTTTTGATCAATCTTGTCAAAATCTTGGGGGTTGTCCCTCTTGGTATTTCAGATAACTACAATTTTAGCTGGGTGCACACAGTTTCCAACCATAGTGATATACATTTATACATTTCACTTTCAACCTATTTCTTTATGAATAAAGTTTGTCTTCTCATAGCCATTATACCTGAGTGACTGTCATTAATATACCTGAATGTTTATGCTTGGAAAAATATATATGTTACTATTGCTTATTATATCATGTAAAGTGGCCTATGAAGTGTTCTGTTGTGGTTGTATATGTTTCTCAAATAAACCTCCGCTTTAAAATGTAAATAAATATCTTTTAAATAAGGTAAAAAAATTTTTTCAGAATTATATTTTTGGATGCACATTGACACAAGCACAATGCTTACATACGAAGTCAACATTGTACTAATGCATTTTCATAGAGTCACATTTACAAACAAAATGCATAAAACAAGTAGAAGTATCTAAAGGCCTTTAAATAATTTATACCTCTAGCGTTAGAAATAATGTAAAGACTAAACAGATTTTTGATATTTGAGAGTTGCAACATTCAAGAGTATACTGTTTGGATATAGATTAGTTGTATTTTTGTTTTTAATGATGATAGGATCCCAGAAAATATCGACTCCAGTTTCAAGGAAGGAGAATATACAGGCTGATGTATCACTCTTATTTGGTCTGTAATAATCTAAGGTTGACATGAACACATTAGGCTTTGCTTTCCTCCAACAGTAAGTGCAAGGGTGCAGCCCAGCTGCTTAAGATACCAGAGTCTTCTGATGTTCCCATGCAGGAACATGTGGCTTCAGACTCAGGCTCATAGGATGGCCACTAGTGCATATTCCAGACAAGTGAAAGGGAAAGGGAGAAGCGATTTCTTCCCATGAACTTTGGAAGCTCCATTCTGGCATGACTGCCTAATTGTCCAAAGTGCACCTCAGGTTCTCCTAGGCTCACACCAGAGGATGGCTGCATATTTTCAGCTGGGAACATGTTACTCACCCCCTAAAGAAGAGAGACTTGTGTCAAAAAATAAAAAATAAAGAAATGAACATTGGTAGGCAACATGCAGTGACTGCTGCAATAGGCTTTCTTTCCTAACCACGTAGAGAAAAATGGACCTCCTGCTGTTTCAACACGATATACTGTCCTTGACCCTATTTTTAAAACATGAATGCTGTAGTGTTCTTTGTGCCTATGTTAAAAAACCTGCAAGCTTTATGTTTAATCCATTGAGGCGGGTGGATCACGAGGTCAAGAGATCGAGACCATCCTGGTCAACATGGTGAAACCCCGTCTCAGCCAAAAATACAAAAAATTAGCTGGGCATAGTGGTGCGTGCCTGTAATCCCAGCCACTCAGGAGGCTGAGGCAGGAGAATTGCCTGAACTCAGGAGGTGGAGGTTGTGGTGAGCCGAGATCGTGCCATTGCACTCTAGCCTGGGTAACAAGAGCGAAACTCCATCTCAAAAAAAAAAAAAGAAAAGAAAAAGAAATGATACTTCTATGTTATAGATTCCCCATCCATGTAACATTCCAAACAGCCATATATTGCATTTTGTTGTTGTTTATTGACAATTTTTCTACCTCTATTCTTAAGTTTCTTCTTTTGTGTATCTTTTCTGTGGATAGGGTTTGGGTATGTGATTCCGGGAGGATGGGTGGTGGGGGAATGCCTCACTTTGCAATTCCACATCCTGCCTCCTCAACCCTTACACACAAACCTTAGCAAAGAGGGTAGTATGTATAGAAAGGAAAAGGTCAAGTGCCAAGAGATTATTCATCTCTGATTCATGTGGTTTGCAGAATTGTAAAAATTGCTTAACTCATTAGAAATAGAAACCATTTCAGTTAGTTCCTATGTGATTGTAGCACATAGAACTGATAAAATATTGTTTGATGACTTAAGATATGAAACATTTGTGAAGGTTTGTAGTTATATAGATCAATTCTTATTGACTCCCATGAAATCATATTTGAGGAGTGAATTTTATAATCATGCAGTTACTGTCAAAAATGATAATTGCCAAAATGGAGAATGCAGGTAAAAGTGGCCTCATTTCATGCCTCAGTTATCAGTGTTCACCGATCTCCACAATTTTCTCATGAGAAGACAAAATAGAAAATAATTCAGTCCAGCCATTTAACAATAAATATAAGAATGCAAGTGCTTTCTAATTTTGGCATAAATGCAAAATTTCTTTGATACGTTTGGCCACTTGTTCTCTACTGTTCCTACAAAGGGAACAGAGAGCAAAGCTTACTGTATTCTTTGAATTTTTTTCTCTTTTTCTAAAACTTGTAATCATAACCAGTAATACATGTTGAGATCATTATATCAATAGAAAATAAGAGAAATATCTGTCATGATTCATGTGTGTGTATGTGTGTTTGTGTGTGTGTGTGAGTGCAAGAAGAGAGAGAGAGAAATATGAATGGAGAAATGTGTGGTGACTATTTTATATCGGTCTAGTTCTGTTTTATCTTTAAAGAAATGCCTGTGGTCACAACTGGTTGTTTTATATTGATGAAAAACACCAAAGTGAGATGCAATAAATAGAAAGTGAGCAAATGTATTTTATATCTTAGAAAGGTACAAATCCATATTTCCAAATTATGACTTAAAAATAAGCTATGCAGACCACTGCAAGAACAGTGTTTTGATCGCTGGACCTTTGTGTTGGTGTATTTGTGCATGTTTTGCTGTTATTGTTTCACTTTACCTGTTGATCATCCATGTATACTGAAAAGATGAGTCCTCAGAGGGAACACAGGTGAGAGATGTTTGTCAAACATAGTTGCAAAGATTCTTCCCTAGGCAGAAAACCAAATCAAACTAGCTTAATGTAAAATGAAGATTTAATGGCTCCCAGAGAAGAAAACTTCAGGCACAGCTTAATCAACGGTCTCACACAAGGTCAGTAGGTACCTGTCTCCCCAACTCTCCCCTCCCTTGCTTCCTGAACAGGCATTGTCCATAGCACTGCACTCTCCAAATTGTGATGGTCAATTTTATGTGTTAAATTGGTTAGGCCACGTGTAGTGAATTCTCAAAACTTTATATTACCTTGGAAGCTGTTTTGAATACAAGTTTAGTTTGCTCATACTAGAAGCAGGGTTTAGTTACCCTTGACACAGTTTCCAATTCTGCATCACACCTAAATGGCTCAATCCGGTGGCCAGAGATAAGAATCTAGAGGCCCCTCTGCCTCTGATACTGAAATTCCCACTTAGCTACAGGCTCTCAAAACACTGTGATACCCAGTTTTTGGTCAAACACTAGTTTAGATATTCATTCAAAATGATCATTTAGCTGCATTTTTATGATATGATTAGTATTTAATTCAGTGGACTTTTAGTAGAGATTATACCCACTTTCTGTGTGTATGTGCATTATTATACATATAATAAATTTGCTCACTTTCTCTTTCCAGCATCTTATTTTGGTGTCTTTTTATCGATGTAAAACAAATTAGGAGTCTTAGAAAGGACAGGTGATATTCTCAGATCATGTTAATTGCTTTACATCAGAAAAATGAACTGATTCTCAACCAATAACGACACATGTAATCTTTCTTTCACATGGCAGTTAGATCACTTCTATATTCTATTTCACGAGTGCTAAAGAGATGACATCCTACAAGAAGCACTTTCTCTCCCACTGAGCTCACTGGAAAGCTCCCCCTCTCTTTTTTATTCCACTGTGAGTATGAATTCAGCTTTCCCAGTATGTCCTTTCATAGTCATTTTAAAATACAACCAATTTATTCTCCTTTTAAAACATCCATTTAGAAACTCTGATAACTCCTGGGACTTGCTAGCATGTTTCATGTTGACAAGAAAATCACCTGTTTATATGCATAGTCCATACAAAAATAGCCATTATTATTCTTCAGAAGGTAATATAGCAGCATAAATTGGGAACGAGTAGATTTACACATCTAGAAATAGATGTTGAGGGCTTTCATTCATTGACTAATTTTCCAAAATTATTTCCCTCATGCCCCAGAAATTTAAATTTGATACAATGGGATTCCTTCCCCTCTTTTCACATCTGTATTTGTGAGAAAAAGAAACACAAGCTGAAATTTCCCTTAATCATCTGAGTTGTATTGCTACCTCTGATTCCATCTCTTTATGGCCAGACATTTTCCTTCCGGAACAGACTTCTGTCCACTAGCACTTAGCACGTCTCAAGTCCAAAAGCAACAGCTAATTGACAGGCCACACTGTAAAAATCTGCTTCTAACTTGCTCTGTGCCAGATTGTCAAGAACCAGTTAACTAAATTACTGTTGTCAATTATCAACACTAAATTGACACTATTAGAACCAGTGACTAAAATCACATTTGATGATTTGTTTCGTTTCCTCTTGGTTTTCTTTGGGGGAGTGTAGAAAAGAATGTGTGTTGGATTCAATAATAACCCAAATTGTCCTTTGGTCTTCTTTCCCATGAAAGTGCCTAGTTGGCAGGGGTTAGGGGAGGTGTCATCTGGGCTAGTCAGGAGTCAGGTCATCCAGGTTATTTTTGAGCTGAGAGATCACACTGGTATAGCTGAAGACAGCATATTTGAGGATGGAAACGGCCATGCTTGGGGCGTTGTCTGGGATGTTGGTATCAGTAGTTCACCTGCATGTGATACTTGAGCAATCTCTGAGAGTCCCACGGGAACGTCTATGGGTGGGACTACCAAGAACTGTGGCAATGAAGAGAAAATTGTGAGGGCTCCAGCAACTACCTTTCCAGGTAAAAGCAATGACATTACAAAAGCATAGAAAAACATGTGGGGTTTTATTCATGAGAGAAAAAAAAACTGGCTAAAAAAAATCTTTCAAAAAGTCTGGCACAGATAGTCAAATTAGCACATAAAATATTGAAATTTAATTGCCAATAATCAGTTTGTACACACGTCCACAATCATGGTTGACTTTGCAAAGCAATCCACTGGGTGTTCAGAGGAATCTATTCTAAGAGCCCAAGCTAATTTTCCCAGTGTATCATGACAATCGTGAAAGATCAGGGGAAGCAAGAGAGGACCCAGCAGGTTGTGAATGTCACTGTCCCCTCTAGTGGCTCTCTCTGTTGGACAGCAAGTTAGAAAGTTTGCCCACTGAGATTTTAGAATAGAAACACAAATTGACCTTAAAGTTCACCAGCACTGCAAACTAATAAACTGAGACTGTAAACCAGACATAATTTCCGTCAATGATGTACTAAGAAAATTAACACTGAAAAATAAAATGAGTTAAGGAGGAGCTGTCAATAATGATTGTAATAAAATCAGACAAAATAGAAAACATATAATGGGTTGCGTTAATATAACTCTGATGGGACATTGTCCTCTGTGGCCTTAATTACTTAGTCATTTTCATTTATCTTAGATTTTATTCAGTAATTCATTATTTCTATTGCTATTACTGATGATATTGGAAGAATATTACTATGCTATTTCACATGTCATCTCAGTTAATCCAAGCAATGACTACGTCACAACTTTGGATTTTATAGAGGAAGGATCTGAGGCTTCACAGTTCATTTGAAGTGTCTGACCTACAAGGAAGGAAGGTGGAGTCAATGATCAGAGCTGAGTCATCTGACCCCCAAGCCAGACTCTGCACAACTCTATGTCTCTGGCTCCCAAATCACATTACTTATAACCTGAAATTTGAACACTAAACAGTATCTTGAAACCATGGTGTCTATTTCCACCTCTACTGGAGACTTGACTAGTATAGCTGTGGAACACCCTCCCTCTGAGTGTCTTTCACTCAGATACTTTAAATCAACTTTTGTAGCTGGGGAATGAATTATCCACAGTGCCAGTCAGGTCACCAGCATTGAGTATAAGAAGATATATGAGTGGAAGAGTCCCGTGTACACACACACACACACACACACACACACACACTCAAAGTCTCTCTTATAATACACAGTCCTGACCAAAGAACAACCTCCATCTGCAACCAGATTATACTTGTGGGCAGAGGCTTATGACCCTAGTTCTAAAGTCTCCAGTAAAATCACTGGGTGATTTTAGGATGAGTGTTCAGTGCTCAGTTAGATTAAAAGATTCAGATTTTAAGACACTTTGATAAAATCTCTACCTTTACAAAGTTGGAAAGGAAAACTTTTGGAATAAAATAAAATTGGGCTATCATATTGAGCAGTAGTTGAATAAAAATTGGATAGTATGACTATTCTAACAAGATGACTTTTTAATGCTGTTATTATTATACAATTCTAAGTTTTCAGAGGTCTAAGTCCTTTGTCCTCATCTGATATGAATGATCCGCAATTGTTTCCAAATATAAAACTAAAAGATGCCAAAATGGAATAACTAACTTATGCAAACAACTTGCATACTTTAATCTATTCTGTGGCATGTTTACTGAGAAAAATTAAGAAACTGCATTTCTATTATTCATCTTTGTTTAAACTGTAAAATAGTATGTTGATGAAACAAAAGATGACTGGGAATTACATTTAACAAGGTTGGAGGATATTAATGTGCAATGTCGATGTAGACCTGCGCTGTCAACACAGACGTCGTTGCCAGCCTGCCTTCCCCTCATAATGTACCTAACCCCTGATCATTGCTGTTTGGGGAGGAAACATTTTTAATTTTGACTTAACGGCTTTTTGTTGTCTATACCTTACACTAGCGAAATACCATATTAACTATGTGAATTCGTGCAACATCTTACTGGAAATAAAAAGGGAAACACAAAAAGAAGCAGAGTTGTATCAGAAGACGTTAATGGGAAGACAAAGACACAGGGAGAATGCAACATGAGGACGAAAGATTGACAGTATGCATCTACAACCCACAGGAATACCAACGATTGCCAGCAAACCCCCGGAAACTAGGAAAAGACAAGGGAAGCGTCCCCTACAGTTTTTATAGGAAGCATGGCCCTCCTGACACCTTGATTTTGGATGTCAAGCCTCGGGAACTGTGAGACAGTAAATTTCTGCTATTTTAAAGGACCCCATTTGTGGTGCTTTTTTATGACAGCCTTAAGCCACTAAGGCAGTAGAGAACTAGAAATGGACCCAATTTGTACAATAATCACATGTTTCATCTGCTCAAGACATTGCCAGTTTACATTGATTTTCCTAGTATAATTACTAATAACATTCCTTAACTATAAAATGTGACCTAACTTGGATATACTAGAAAAGTACCAGATGCTCATTCTATACCCTGCATCTAGTCAGCTTTAAAACATCTGATTCCAAGTGTTCCTCTTATTTTTTTTTTGTGGCGGGGGGGAGGAAGGGAGGAAGGCAGGGAGGGAAGGAGGAAGGGAGGGAGGAAGGAAGGG
>CM052649.1:8325078-8376969 GCA_028533165.1 Leontopithecus rosalia
AAGAAAAAAAATGAGTAAAGGAGAGGAAGAAAGAGGAAGAGAAAGAGGGAGGGTGAACGAAAATATTGCTTTATTCTGAAAAAAAATGGGTATTAATAATGACCAATCAATGTTTCATTTAAACCTATGAGTAGGTGTGATGTGGTATTGACAAGAATGTATATTTTGTGTATTTGAAGTGGAGAGCTCTGTAAATATTATTAAGTTTACTTGTTCCGGATCTGAGTTTGAGTCCTTGATACCCTTATTAATTTTCTGTTTCATTGAATCTAAGTCTCTATGTATCTGGGTGTTAGGATCCTTAGCTCTTGTTGTTGCATTGATCCTTTTACCACTGTATCTTTGTTGCTTTAAAATCTATTTTACTCAATACGAGAGTTGCATCTCCTACTTTTTATTTATTTATTTTTGCTCTCCCTATGGTTAGTAAATCTTTCTCCATCCCTTTGTTTTGAGTCTTTGTGTATCCTTGCATGTGAAACGGGTCTGGATGTAACATGCCGTTGGGTTTTGACTGTGTCTTTTGAATGGGGGATTTAGTTTTATTAAGTATGTGTGAGTGGGGCGTAGGGAGAATAAAGAGGTAAAGTAAACAGCATCCTAGTTTAACTTGGTAACTTTAAAGTTTTTCTGAGATAAGAAGTAGAGACTATGAATACATAATTAAAAGGTGGGTGATGAACAATGAGAACACATGGACACGGGGATGGGAGCACCATACAGTGAGGTCTATTGGGGGAAATAGGGGAGGGACAGCGGCGGGGGGGGGGAGTGGGGGAGGGATGGCATGGGGAGAAATGCCAAATATGGGTGAGGGGGCAGAAGGCAGCAAAACACACTGCCACGTGTGTACCTATGCAACTATCTTGCATGTTCTGCACATGTACCCCAAAACCTAAAATGCAATAAAAATTAAAAAAATAAAATAAAATAAAGTGCAGGAAAACTGGTTGCTTCAATTCTTAGCTCAGTTAATCAGTCAGTGAATGGCTGAGCTTTTAAATGATCCGGGAACAGTGAATAGAAACTCAGAAAAAGGAAAGAAGACTGGATGATTTCTCATTTTTACAGCTTTGCCTGAGGGCATGCTTCCTGCATGGCTGACGGCTTACTGGATTGAGAAATGAGAGGACAGAGTTCAGGGTGAACATGGCAGATGGAAAATGAGAAAGGAGACCATGATTTGGAGAAAGTCACACTGGAGGTGAACCAAATCATGTGTATAAACTGCCTACATCTCTGGCTGACCCTTGACCTATCCACAGGTAGGACAAACTAAGCTAAGCTCAACTAAGGTTAAAAAAACAAGAATTTAGTTGCTTCCCATTTCAAGGGAGACAGGATTGGGAATTTGAGTTTAGTCAAATTAATCGGATGGCCAAAAAAAGTAACACTTTGAGGGCATTATCAAAATTCATGGTTTCTAGGGTGTCTTCACTCTTAATGTTTAGTATATAATTCAAAATTATAAGACATACAAAGCAACAAGAAATGTGAACTCATGCTCATGAGAAAAAGCAATCAGGGATACCTCACTTCCGGCAGATTTCTGAAAAGAAAGTGAAAATAAAGGAACACGCTCAGCTGGAAACATGGGACTCTGGCACAGAGGATCGAGGCAGCACTCTGACTCAAACATCCACACTTCTTTTTCTTTTCACAGGTCCACCATTCATTCAAGGTCCCTGTCCTCAATCTGTACCGACTTCATACCCTCATCAGTGAATACATTACTTAGGTGAGAAAGAGTATGAAAGAAAAGAAAGCAGTTTTGCTTTCCTAGTTAGGTTAGTTTGTTTTAATCTTCTCAGGCTTACTGGCATATTTAAGGGACATTTAAGGGACTGTTGGCGAACAGTTTCCGAGCTACGGTGAGTCTGCTGCTCACTTATTAGACTTTTGAAGGACTGAACAGGGAAGCTAATGTGTGTTTGTCAAAGGTTTTGCATTGCCTCTATTTACCTCTGTGCCTGATTCTCCAGTTGTTTCCTTTTATTGGCTTCTTAAGAATCGAAAGAGCCCCGAAGGTCACTTAATTTACCCCATCTTTGAATAATTTGTCTCCGAAATTATTACATACAAGGTTAAGCAACTGGTTAGTGTCAATCATACACCATGTCTTGATGTCAGTTCTGTTCTTTGCAGTTTTGTATCCTGTAACCAATCAATTACTTAATTAATTAAATGCAATTTTTATCACATGCCTACTAGGTGCCAAGAATTGTCCTGCAGGATGAAGGCACGTTAGTGAACATGATAGACAACATCCCTGTCCTCAATCCATACTTCTCATGCTATCTTGGAAGCTAGACGTTGCCTGACTTGGAGTTCAAATCAACTGATATATAGAACTTAAAATGTTCACTTCCAGTAAAGAAATTCCATTTGTTGATTTTCCTAACATGTTATCCTCCTACTCTTGTTTGTTTATAAGAAGTTAAATAAAACTATACCTTTCAAAAGACAAAATAAAATCTACCTACTCTTTGCTATAACTAGGCCAACTTCTAGATATCAGCTTTCTTCTATATATTGCAATTTGTTCATGTGAGAAGCCAAGTTGAAATGATACAAATTACATTCCATGAAATGTTTTCTATTCCAGAGTAATTCAGACATCTTTTAGTTGCCATCTACCTGCTGCTTTGTGAATTGCTGAGATCAAAGAAAACTGCTCAACAGAGTTAGTAATTGCGTTTTTCTTATTTGTTTGGTACAGTTTATTATACTCTAGTAGAAATTCACTTTCAAATAACTAAAGATAAACTTTTTGCATATTGACATGAGATTTTTACTTCTTTTATGATTGTTGAAATGCTTTGGCTGTGTCCTCACCCAAATCTCATCTTGAATTGTAATCCGAATTGTAATCTTCATGTGTCAGGGGAGGGACCTCATGGGAGGAGACTGGATCATGGGGGCAGTTTCCCTGAGCTGTTCTCACGGTAGTGAGTGCTCATGAGATTGTTTTATAAGTGGTGGTTTCCTGCCTCTCTCCTTTCCTGCCACCTTATGAAGAAGGCACCTCTTTCCCTTCTACCATGATTGTTAAGTTTACTGAGGCCTCTCCAGCCATGTAGAACTGGGAGTCAATTAAATCTGTTTCCTATATAAATTATTAATTCTTAGGTATGTCTTTATAGCAATGTGAAATCAGACTAATACATTTGTCTTCTGCTTTTTAAAATGTATTATGACATTTAATCTTCACTCATTATGCTGTAATTATTAAAGTTGAATACAGAAAAATTATAAGCAGAGCACAGGTGCTAAAGCTACGTGGTTTGAACTGGTGAGAGGAAGGAGAGGAAAAAAATGTTATGTGCTTATCCAATTGATCTAAAGTGAGTATGTGAACAGGAGTTGAGTGTGTTTAGAGGTGGATATTATTATGTCTTTATCATCAAAATATGAAAAATTACATAATTTTATAATAATCTTGTGAATCACCATTACAGTACACTAGCATATGGTTAGTTCCTACTCATATATGGCAAAGTCCGTATCTGTCCTATTCAATATTCAAGATCCAAAACCTAAAAGTGGGTTGGCCAACACTTTAGCCATTAATCATAGCATTCTCTAGTTCATTTAACTTCAAGTTCTTTAATCTGTGTATGTTTTCATACAACAACAGGATCAAGAAATTTCCTTGAAGATTTAACCAACTGCTAAAGATATATTTCAGATTCCCTTCAAAAACCAGTCTTTTTCCTGCTCCTACATCCCAAAAGTGAGTCATTATTTCTGATAAGATTAGACCTCTGGTCAAAAGGATAGTGTATACCAAAACAACTCTGCCCCGTATTAAAGCATAGACAGACACACATACACTCAAAAGTAAGGTAAAATATCTATGAATATTTCTATAGAATAGGGTAAAAAATAGAACTAAGACATGAAGGCTCAAATTTAATTTGCCTCACAGAAACAGCAACTGAACACAACCCACTGACTACAAGAGAAAATAATCCATCTCTCAATAAAAAGTGTTTCCTGAGTCTCAGTTTTTTCTTAAGAGCAGAAACTGAACATTCTCTGCCCTGTGCTTGAGGTTTCAGTTAGAAACTATTTGCATACCTGTTAAATAGGAAAGAATCAGAGACCCCTGCACAACGGGAACTGGATATAGCCTGAATGTTTTCTCCAAACCAGAGAAGAGAGATACCTTGAGAAGAATCCCTGAGCTGCTGATGATACAAGACCAGCTCTGCTCCTGAGGAGTGGTTCATCAAAACTTCTCACAACAAGCAACAAATGTGGTGGGGGTGGGGGTGGGGGGGGTGCTGGAAATGAAACAAATCCTGTGCAAGATGAGAACTTGAACAAATAAGGAAATACATCCAAAAATGGCAATCAGCTTTGAATAGTTTTTTAAACCATACCAACTACAGAGAGAAAAGACATATACAGTTGAAGACATTATGAGTAAATTAGAAAACACATTAAGGCCCTCATTCACAAGAACACAGCACAGAGCATTAGAGATGAGGAAGATGGGAAGAGAGAGAGAAAAGCTGAGACACAGAGAAGACTGAGTGAGATTAGAAGCTTCCACCTGCATTGCTGAGTAGTTCTAAAAGAAAGGAATCAAAGACTAGTGAGTAGAGAATGGTGAATAGAGAATGGCTGAGAATTTTTCAGAATTAGAAACATAAATAAAATGATTGTTTTTAATTTAATGAGCATACTCAGGTCAAATGGATTTTGTAAATTTTCATCTTAGACAAACAAACATATTGCACTGAAACTTCAGCAAGTCAAAGTTAATGAGGAACCTTAACAGTTCCCAGTGAAAAAGAGCCATTTAACTACAAAAGAATGACAGTGGGTCTGATTCCCCTGAGAGCAGCTTCCAGCTTTCTCATTAGAAAAAATAGAT
The DNA here is from genome assembly GCA_028533165.1 of Leontopithecus rosalia. NCBI lineage: Eukaryota > Metazoa > Chordata > Mammalia > Primates > Cebidae > Leontopithecus > Leontopithecus rosalia. Next base: position 8,329,961 of record CM052649.1, read on the forward strand.
GAATGGGGGTGGGGGGATGGGGGGGAGTGGGGGAGGGATAGCCTGGGGAAGAATGCCAAATGTGGGAGAAGGGGAAGAAGGCAGCAAAACACACTGCCATGTGTGTACCTATACAACTATTATGCATGTTCTGCACATGTACCCCAAAACCTAAAATGCAATTAAAAAAAGAAAAAATAGATGGAAATTTACAGTGGTTGTATTTTTTCTCTTCCAAATGGTGTGGGACGATACCGTTAAATCTAGAATTCTTTACCAAGCTAAACTTTCATCCAAGCATCAGGAAAATAGAATGCATTCCAAATTTATCAAAGTAAGGTCAATAAGAGCAGGCACTAGTGACTAGATGAAAGACTTATGTATATGTAATGTAAGGAAATATGTAATGTATCAGAAAAAAAAAGAACCCAGATGGGGAAAGTAGAATATAAAAATCAATAATTTAAGAAAAAAACCTTAAAAATAAATATATAGTATTTTAAATATTATTTTTAAAATGTTAAAGCATACAGTATATGAAAGACTACAGGAAATATTTTTGTCAGGTATGGGATAGCAATTATATTTATCCAATAAAATTTCAGCATAGTTATATATGTTTAAATATATAAAATTTCACAACACTAACTGAAGAATCAAAAATAAAATGTATATATTTCAAATTGTAGAGAGAAAACATCAAAGTACATTTTACATGTTCTACAAGGAGAAAAAAAATCAAACTACGGTAAATAGGAGAAAAAATTACATTTGGATATAAGTTTAATATAACCAGTTTCAAAAATATATAAAAAGATTAAGATGATATATTAAAGGATAGATCCCCTGTAGATTGAACTTTTAAAATGTTATGAATGATGTATTTATATTTTCACCACATTAGAAGATAATTCAAATCCTAATATATGTCAGTAATGAGAGACAATATTCTTACTTTCAAATTACGCTTTTCATCTTTTTTCACTTTAGGGAGCAGGTTGATGGCAGCAGTAAGTGATAAACAGTTTGGGAAAGGACCCTATTAAATAGAAATTCTAAATGTGCTTGTATGTGGCATATTTATTACTATGCGTGTATATTGCTTGCAAACAGCTTTTTTCATTTTATAAATTCCATATTAATGTCACAGGACAGTTTTCCTGGAGCTCTACTATTTTCCTTGGAATCATTGTGAAGGACATTGGAATAACAAAACAAACAAAAACAAAAGAAATACAGAGACTCTTTATACATCTCAGGCATTTGTGGGTGTATGGTTCATTGTACAGAATTTTTAGTGCGGGTGACTTTCAAAATAGAGATATACTACTTACTGTCTTTCATTTTTTATACCCTCCTCCCTTGTTCCCTAGGATTTGGGGCTGGCTACTTCTTGTTTAGTAACTGAGGCATATTTCATATTTCAAAGATGACCACACCAATATCTCCCATCCTGCATGTCCTTTACACAATGTAACCAGCACTCTTTCCTGGAGAGGTGTGTAGGGTCTCAGATTGTATAAACAACAGTGTGCCAAATGGTATTTTGTGGCTTGCAAGACTAGGTCATAGCCTTTCACATCTCTCTAGTCTTTCTTATTCTCTTACTTTCTCTGTCATTTGACCACTATGCTTGCCCTTGGAATCCACCTACCACACTGTGAGAAGTTCAAACTAGTCCATAAGCAAAGACCACAAGGAGAGATCCACTGCTGGTGGCACTGCATTCTTCCGCTGAAAGCACCAACCAGCCAAAATGAGATTGAGTGAATCTTCAGATGACTCTAGCCTTTGAAGCGTCCATATGAAGTGCCTGTTTGAATCCCAGACCCACAGAACGTGTGATCACGATAAATGTTCTCTTTACACCACTGAGTTTTACAGTATCTCTTATGCAGCTTCAATTACCATTCACAATTTGTACCTTTATAATTTACCTAGCATTAATTATTTTGGCCCCAGAGAAGAGGACAAGAATATGATTTATTACTTTTTTCTCAATATTTTCATTACAGAATAATGCAGGTAGAGATGCACCGTCTCTGACCCACTGACATTTTCCTTTGGTGTCTCTTGTAAATATGTATTGGCTACTTCACGTTATGTAAATAAATCATAGGCATTTTTTCCTATCCAGGGTTTCTCAGGGTAATTTTTCAATAAGATTTACTATATGCACTAGGTGCAGGTGAACTGGGAAGAATGTTTTTCACGCCTGTTTCTATTTTGTCATTACTTTTAAATGGCAAAAGCAGCAATTACTTTTTCGCCAACCTAACACATACTCCCCAAGTCCAAGATTTAATTAGCTTCTGATTTCCAAAGCTGTACAAGCACTCCCGTGGTAATGTGCCCTCCATATAATAAAGGACCGTGACCGTCCACAAATAAAGTCTTATCTCCAAAATAAGTTAATCGCTAAGGTCAAGTCTAAGTACTTTCCCTATCAACCGGAAGTCAGAAGATGTGTGAAAAGTGAACTTCAGTATAAATACATGATCGTTTCTAATTTAAGTTACTTGAAAGTGGGTTTTGATAGAAATTCTACTGCCAGGTAAAGACATATTACATACTATTCTTTGACAAGTCTTACTTCTTGGAACAAATTAATGTCAGTAGAGTCATTTAGCATTCTGTCATTATGCCCTTTCTCGTGAAGCCAGTAATATAAATGCAGTCATCTAAATGGCAACACCAACTGCAATTACTATGGTGCTGTTCATCACCACACACGTTTTTTATTATTTTCCTTAGACCTAGATTTCTTGCTCATTCATGGACTTCACATACCATGTAGATTTCATTTCCTCACTCGAGCTGACAAGGATGCATTTCCGTACATGACAACACGAGACACAGAATTCTGTAGTAGACCTTGGGGTGTAAATTTTAGTGCTGTGCTACAATTGGTGTTCTGTCAAATTCTGCTAAGACCAAGTTAATTTCACTGCATCATGATTTACTGGAAACTGTGATGTAAAATAAGATCTGACTGGACACCTGGGGTATCTAATCCGATAGATAGAGTGAGAGTCACATTGCCCTTGGTATTAGGGAAGCCTGGATATTTAATTACGCAAAATGTGTGATGAAAATCTTTCCAGTGCCTAATAGTGCTTTTTCTTCTGAGAATAGAATGATGTTCTTATCTTCAGCGAGGGAGAAGCATGCCTTCTTCCGGAAGCAGTGCCATATTACCCACTTCGTTGTTATGGGGCTCTACGCTCCTGACCAATGAGCTAAACTTTTCTCTACACTTCTATATTTTCATGTATGTTTTCTGCTGTAATTTTTATTCAACTGAACAGAAATCAGGATACAAAACTGTATGCCATCATATCTACAAAAAGGCAGGATACTACCACCACTAGTTACAACACTGGCAACCCAGGCTCATACATCTGCAATGTGCTGAGAGAGACAGGCTGCGGCAAACCATCACCCTGAGTGTTGCAAGCAGTTCGAGGTATGGGGAGTTAGGAATTCTTATGATTTCAACATACTGAATGGTCCTCCATTAAAGGTGAAAAACATGAATATTCTACTATTAACTCATTTATTCACATATTTATTTTGAATCTAACTTTCAGAGAAGACTGGACAACCACAGATTGTCTTGAGATCCAGCAGATGTCCAAGATGTCAAAGACTTTTATGACTTTAAAAGATTGAATGCTGTTCCTATGTCTGGGAAGATACGTAAAATGAGATGTTTCCAGTTCTAGCAGTTTCTTGTGGTTGAGGAGCTCTGGATGAGGATAAATGTACCCCAAAACCTAAAATGCAATAAAAATAAAAATAAAAATAAATAAACTTATTAAAGTGAATATAATATATTTTATTTCATAATTAAAATATTAACACCTCAAAAAGTTAATTTTGGGGGTGTTTAATTACATTATTATCCTTTCAGTGCTATTTAAATATGTGCAATTAAAAGTATAAAATTACTCTAAAAAAAAAGATCATTTGTCTGCTAGGAAATACAAGTGATAAAATACAAGTGATTTCTGCTTTTCTTCAAAATGTTCCAGAAGTCAAAGTCCATACATTTCATTCTTAAGAGTCAACAGGGAAGGGTGTTCTGAACATAGCAGAATCTGGGGTGCCAAGTAGTAATTAGAAAATAGTCGTGAATACAATTCTCAGCCCTTTCTTTTGTTTTTGCTTTTGTTTGGGGTTGTAGTTGTTGTTGCTTTTGGAGGAGAAAGTTCTAGTTTATATACATCCTACTATCTTGAAATCCAAGAGAAAAATCATGAAGCGACACAGTATTATTATGTGTACTGTACACTAGGTCTCTTGAGCCTAGGAATGTTTTACATTGATTTTTCTATAGATGTCACTCTTTTCTTCTGCATGGTGACAAAAATTTTGTAAATTAAATTTGAGAATTACATTTTCTTTAAAGGCACAAATTCCTAAAGCTTAAAAAAATCCAGTACTTACTAATTTTACTAATAGAAGTGCTATTATATTATAGATGTAAGATGCTGCAGTATTTTTTAATATTCTCTTATAGTTTGATTATTGGCACAGAAGATTCTAATGAGGCACTTTTGTGTTTAAGACACAAGGTGATTTAAGGATGCATGCCACCTCTGTGTCTCCTTTGAGGAGTTACAATCTGTGAGAGAGAATGCACACACAAACAACCACAAAACAACTTAGTGAGAGATAAAAAAATTAATGGTGCTTCTCCAAATAAATGGCTCATTCTTAAACATTAACTTTGTGAATCCTGTCCACAAATCTGTGGAAGATAAAAGGGCCGATAGTATTGTTCCAAATTTACTAATGAATACGTAAGCGCAAATCAAACAAGGGCACAATCAGCAACTTGGAAGTTCAGGTTTTCACTTCTGACCTATACACCAAGCTACTCTCACCGTTAAGGGGTGAGAATGGTTTTTATGTGGCCCCATCAAGATTAGTATTCAGAAAAACATTTGATTTTATTTAGGAAGGACAGGGGTGAGTTATTTTCATGAAGTTGAGGGTGCCGAGCATTTTAGATTGAGGAAAGAACATAGGCAAAGGATGGACATAATGAAGTGCTAAGGATGCTGGGGTCACTTATAAAAATACACTGTGACCAGCGTGTGAGTCTCCTGCACACACGCAGGGGAGGAGGGATGGAAAGAAAGGGAGCATGTGCTCAGTTTTCAAGGATTTTGAAATTTGGTCCATGGAGTTTGGGAATCCCTGGCAATATTTAATCAAGACAGAGATAAATGTAATGGATAATTTGGGAAAAGCAACTTGGAGGAGTCTTGCAGATTTACCTTGAAGGAATCTGTCTGAGGAAGACGACCTAAAAGGGAAGTGGGAATTTCTAAGGGTATGAAGGTAAGAAACTCAGTTGAGATTATTTAAGGATACAAGACAGTTTAACATTTCAGAAAAGTTGAGATGTGCTGACTTCGAGGCCAGGTACTAAAACTACATCATCAGAGATCTGTCCCTCCACCTTTGCCTCTTGGTTCTCCTTTTGGTGTGGGCTTCTTTCTCATGCTTTTTCCGCATGGGAGACAAGAAGGCACTGCGAACTCTCAGTTTGTGCAGGCTAGCATGCCAAAGAGATACACTCTCTCTCACAGCATCAATTTCTCTCCCTAAGAAAGAACTTAGATTGGTTTCTTTCAGTGTCTCCTGCCCAGAAATCACTAATTCCTAAGGGAGAAGGTAAATAAGATTAATCAATGTGAGTCTCATGTTTACCCCTTTGGCAGGAATATGCAGAAATAACACACCAGCCCCAAATACTAAGAGTTTAAATCAACACAATCGAGTTTACTGCTCATTGTGCTTCTATTCAGGATCAGCTTCCGTTCTGCACTGTTTCCCCTTCATTCCTAGACCCAAGCATGTTAAGAACAGTAAGTAACCACCAAAACTGACACTAAACTCATTGGCTCAGTCAGTAACATCTATAACCTCATTTTACAGCTAAAGGTATGCTAATTCCTAAACTCCACGGCTTTAAAGCCTGTCAGAACTCGATGTAGGAGAGACTGGGTTAACAACTATCGTCTTTTCTTAAGCAAATAAGAAACTCAGATACACACACACACACACACACACACACACACACACTCAAAATGCTGCGTGGTAGCTTCTTTCTTTGACAATTGAAAGTTCATTAGATTCTTTTGAAGACCTTCTTCTCTTGGTGTTATTCCAAAAAATCTTGAAACAATAGGAAAACTTGGAGGGCCCCTTCATCCACACGGTCTGATAGGCCTTTTGAAGTGCTACCTGGGAATTTCTCAACAATTATGCCGTATCTAACGTGTTTCACTGAGGTTGCATTGCTAAATTTATCTTGTTACTCCATGATTTGTTTATATAAAGGAGTCCTTTTTATAAAGGAGTTTGAACTCCTTAGGGGGAGTGTACTATTTAGTAAATATGCTCATCATTAAGCTTCTGATCTTTTACTGCTTTTTTTCATGTTCATTTCTTACTGATTTATCTGCACAAAGACTTGCCTCATGTGCTTCCGTTTTATGTCTTTCAGAGCATATGAAATCGATAGAGGCAGAGGCCAAATAAACTACCAGTTAAGACAGTTCTACAGACTGATGTTTGGAGGTCTGCTAGAATGGCAGCCTATTTGTGCTAAGGTGGCTTGTCAATAAGGCTTGTGTCTTCTCTGCCCCCTACACCACCAGCTAAATCTATGTGATTACATTCCTTATTTTATGAAATCATGAAATAAGAACATTTCTAATGACATATTCTGGAGTCAGATTGTCAGCTTGCATCTCAGGTAACTTAGTCCTACCCTATACCTTTCCAAAATCAGGACAGCATTCAGTAGCTTAGACTTTTGACCAGGTACAGCCTCACTTGTATTTGTCATGGACTTGTCCCCATGAAAACCACAAATTTCTACGTCATGTATGTCCTCTCAAAGTGACTCTTATGATTAGCTTGATAATTGACGAGTTTATTAAGGAAGACTTAGAACTGCAATAGCTGTAATGGAGACACTTTGATACATCAATAATGCATTTAAAAGAGTCTCTAGAAGGAAAATAAAATATCAAACATATGGTCAGTTTTCTCTAATTACATGATTTAGCATAAAAGAAATAAGAAGTCTAGGTCAACCTTCCTCAAACATTCTATCAGGAATGTTCACTACCTCTCAAGTCTTCTGAAACCCACACTCCTTGCATCTCTCTGTATCTTGACTTTCTTCACCACCCACTCATACCCCTTCTGTTCCTTCTGTTACACATTTCCCTCATGGTTTTGCTTGTGTTTTTCGTTTGAAGAGGAAAAATTCACATTGACATTGAAATCCCCTTTATTTTTCCTGATCTATAGAAGATGAACTTAAACTCTGTGTAGAAATAACATGAGAGCTTTACCCTAAATTTTAAACCAGTTCTTCAGGTTTCACAAAGACAGACAGAAATCAGTGCTAGAATTTGGGATTTTGATAATTGTTATCATGGAAAATCATTTTTGTACTATCAAGTTCCTTTCATTCTTAGGCCCTTATAAGGGGGAAAAAAACAGTTAAAGCAGGACAACACAAAATGCCAGCAGAAGATTTAAACAATCTAGTTGTGCATAAACCAGAAAATCACTTTAAATGTGAACTTTCAAAAGAAATGTCTTATTTAAGTCCTTTAAGTTCAGATTAGAAAAATATATATAAACTCACAAACAAAATGAAGATAAATCAAAATCAAAATAAACATATTTTAAATGTAGGCTTCAGAAATATTTCAAATAATGTTCTGGACTACATCAAGAGCTAAAGACAAGACAGACTTGCCCCTTTATAAAGTAATCTCAAACTATTCACAATAGCAAAGACATGGAATTAACCTAAATGCTCATCAGTGACAGATTGGATAAAGAAAATGTGGTACATATACACCATGGAATACTATGCAGCCATAAAAAAGAATGATCTCATGTCTGTCGCTAGAAAATGGATAGAACTGGAGGCTATTATCCTTAGAATAATGCAAGAACAGAAAACCAGAAACCACATGTTCACACTTACAAATGGGAACTAAATCATGAGAACTGATGAACACAAAGAAGAAAACAACAGACACTGAGGTCCACGTGAAAGTGTGAGGTGGAAGAAGGGTGACAAAATAATCTGCATAACAATGATACAAGTTTACTATGTAACAAACCTTCGCACGTATCTCCAAACCTAAAAAGAAATGTTAAAATATAAAATGCACTCAAATACAAAATGAAAGAATATCTGAAATCCAACAACAAAATAACAAACAATCCAACTAGTAAATGAGTAAAGGGTTTGAATAAACATTTCTCCAAGGAATACATACACAAGGCCAATAAGCACATGAAATAAATGCTCATCATCTTTTCAAATGCAAACCAAAACTACAATTTGATACTACTTCATACCTATTGTAAAAGCATTATCTCAAAGACAGAAAGTAAAACTTTTGGCTAGAATGTGGGGAAATTGGAACCCCTGTACATTGCTGTTGGGAGTATAAAATGTGCAGCCTTTGTGGAAGACAGTGGGGCAGCTCTTCAAAATGCTAACCATAAAATTACTATATGATTCAGCAATTCAGCTTCTAGTTACATAACCCAAAGAACTGAAAGTGAAATTTTGTAAATTATTGCACATCAAAATTGATAACAGCACTTATTTACAGAGTCAAAAGGTAGAAACAGCCCAGATATCCATTGATAGGTGAATAAATCAGCAAAATGCTGTGTGTATATGTGTGTGTGTGTATACACATACATATATTATATACACGTATATGTGTATTCCATATACTACATATAGAATAATCAATTGATACAATATATAATGAATATTAATTATTCTTAAAAGGAATGAAATTCTGATACATGCTACAACATGGACAAACCTTACAAAAATAATGTTAAGTGAAATAAACCAAGTGTAAAAGTATTACTACTGTACTATGCTATTTATGTGAGATACCTACAATAGTCAAATTTGTAGAGACTGAAAGCAGAATAGTGGTTACCAGGACACTGGAAGAAATGGAAGTCATTAATGAGCACAGGGTTTCAATTTGGGGTGATAAAAAAATCCTGGAGAGAGCTAGTGGTGATGGTTGCACAACAATGTGAACGTCCTTAATGACACTGAATTTAATATTCTAAAAGGGTTAAATGATAAACGGTATGTCATGTATATGTTAGCACAATAAAAAAAGGAACAAACGTCCTAGAACATAAGCAAGCTAAGAAAAAAAGATGTATCGACATCTAGAGTTAAAGAACGATCTTTATCTCCAAACAACAAGACTAGCAGGTGCTCTGTTCTTTAAGAATTAGCTGCCTATAAATCAGGGCACTTGTATATATTGAGAGCACAAGGGCTATTTGAAGGACCAGTATCCCACATTGTCTACGAAACAGAGAACAACTTTCCAAAACCTTTCTGAAGACGCCACATCAAAAAAGCATGAAAAACCATCATTCTCAGCAAACTGACACAAGAACAGAAAATCAAACACCGCATGTTCTCACTCATAGGCAGGTGTTGAACAATGAGAACATGTGGACACAGGGAGGGGAGTATCATACACTGGGGTCTGTCGGGGAGAAATAGGAGAGGGACAGCAGGGGGTGGAGAGCTGGGGAGGGATAACACGGGGAGAAATGCCAGATATAGGTGATGGGGAAGAAGGCAGCAAACCATACTGCCATGTATGTACCTATGCAACAATCTTACATGTTCTTCACATGTACCCCAAAACCTAAAATGCAATTAAAAAAACATCAATAGCCTCAGCTTCCATGTTTCCCCCTGAAAATCGCATGTTAAAACTGTATGTAAACCAAAGTGTAAAATCATGTGGTTTTCTTGTTGGTAAGGGTGCCGCTGTATCTACCATCGGTCTTGATCAACTAGGATTTTGAATATCAGTGATTTGTGCCCAGGTGTTAACTTACAAAGGTAATTGAGTAATGACACAGAAAGGTTAATACCACTGAAAGAAGTATTTAATGCTACTCACAGTTCTCCTGAAAAAGTAAAGCACCATATGCCATGCAGGACCACAAATGGATGCCAGTTTCAGGATTAAGGGGGGCATTGGCCACAGCCTCTTTTATTTTTTCAGTTTCTGTGGGAAAGATAAAGCCAAGGCAGAGCAGGATTCAGGAATTGGCCAGTTTGAATAATTTGGGCATAGAGACTGTTCTTAGTTTCCTGGTATCTGGGCTTGCATTGATTTCAGGCAGGGGAAATAGTGGCTGGGTATGTCAGAGTCAGAGAAAGACGGTGTTAGTGGAGGCTGTAGTGAAGTTTTACTGGATACAAGGACAACAGGTCAGCCTATCCTCAGACCCCGGTGGTTGCAGTGGTGACCTATCCTTGGGCCTTTAGGTGGCTTGCTCAGGTGCCAGTAGTAGTGGTAGCAGTGGTCCAGGCAGATGAGTGGCAGCAGGTGTAGAGTGGGTGACAGTAGCAGCAGTGGTGGTCCACTGATCTCTAGGTCCAAGTGATCCGGGCTGGTGTTGACCGTGGCTGTAACAGGCTGGATGGCCAGCTCCAAGCCCACAGATGATGCATGTGAGTAGGTTCCCACTGTGTTGGTAGCAGCAGTTTGGGTGGGTATAACCTCAGCCCCTGGGCAGAGTTCTGATGTGCCAACAGTGGCAGACTGAACTGGGAGAGCTCTAGGCTCCTGGAGAGCATGACTGGGCACTGGAGGCTGGGGCAGAGACAAACTTGGCATACCTGTCCTCAGGCTCCCCGGTGGTGGCATATGGGTGCTGGCTGTGGTAGGCAGAGATGGGATAAGCCCCAGGTCCACAGTGGAAAGCTCTGGAGGGGCCTGGAGAGTCGCTGCAGAGGCTGATGTGCTGCAGCCCTGCTACTGGTGAGGGCGGAGTCATTTTCAGTGGCAGGAGCATTAGGTATGTAGGTGACCAGGGAGCATACGGTTTGCTGGCGCTTCAGGCTTGGCCGCAGCAACTCACAGTGACTGCTGCCGTGTTCAAGGGAGTTTGTCCTTGGAGGTTATGAAAACACTCAGCAGTTTCATTGTTAGGGGCATCAGGTCTTTGATGATGGCTTACACTTCAGCCCTGGAGGCAGCAGACAGCTGTGGAAATGGCTGCAGGAGGAAATGTTAGTGGGATTTCAGAGATGTGGAGTCAGGGGCTGTTGGGCTTCCAGGCAGGAGGCAGGCTGGTTGGGGCTGGGCTCTTAATGTGGTACCTTGTTGTGGCTGCTTAGAGCTTGGGAGATGTGTGGGATCCAGCACCAACTCCTTTTCTGGATCAATGCCTTGTGTGGTCTCTAGGGAGCTTCCTACATTAGTCTCAAGGCCTGTGATGGCCTAGGGGCTTTCCCATGGTTAGCATGTCAGAGTTTATGGTGGGAAAGTTGACCTCTTGGGGTTATTCATTTACCGTTTTCCCAAAGGAAAGCTCTCAGCTAATTGCAAATTGCCTTTCCTCCCTCTCCTTCCTTGCTTTAGGTGTTTGCTGTCACTTCTTTTTTGAATTCCAGTGATTTCTTGTAGATGATATATCTGCAATGTTATTATCTACTGACAATTTTGGTTCTTCTTTATGGAGGCGGCAAGTACCAGATGCCTCTCTAGTCAGCCATCTGGAAGCTGCTACTGCTGTGTTTCATCCTTTGTAACCAGCATGAGTGAAGGTATCCTGTGAGAGTGCAATAAAATCCTGAGCAGATTAAACCATTTCATTCATTTCTAGATTTCTGTGAAGAACTCAGGCAGGTCAAATCTGTGTAGACTGATGTCATAGTTCTTATCCTCCAGGCTCCATTACTATTCACATCATGCTTTCAGCTCTCTGGACCAAGAGAAGGGCCTGCAATTCTTTCATAGCAGTTCCTCTCTTAACTCACCATATTTCCCTAAGTACAAATAACCGCTTGCACTTGTGTAGGTCTATGTTTTTCGGCAATCTGAATCTTAAAGAATGTCAAACACACTACCACTTGCCAAACAAACAGCAAAAAATGGCCAGTAGAGCAATTAATGCTATGAAATTATATCATTACCAAGGATATTGTAATCATTACTTATCTGTAACAAATGGTAGATTGATAAATATTTAAGACAGGGTGACTGTAATTTTACTTATATAAAAACCACAATTCAACATAATCATGTAATTAGATCTGTTCCTAATCATACTTTCTCTGTTATGATTGTTCATTGTATTTCTTTTTAAATAATACTACAAATCAAATCTCCAAAGAGACTTAAACATTTTAAACCATGTCTACTACTACAAAAGGACAGCTGTTCTAGATATTCGGGCCTATAAAAACAGAGAAGGAAGTAATGATATGTTACACCCAGTTGTTCAAAAATGATTCAAAGGCAAATGCAAGGTGAAATATTAACACACTACAGATCAGGTTTTTGTACATTAAACTTCAATATTACAGACAATCAACATTTTTTACTACAAATTTGGATAAGAGTTCACCAAAATCAGAGAAAAGAAGTTTCCACAGTGTCAGAAAAAGACAGATGGTCCTACAATCATGGCGAGTAACCACCAGGAACAATTTAATCAATGACAACTCTGCTCCATGACATCACTTCTCAAACCCACACAACCAGTGACAGGACATACTTAAATCCACTGGTTGGCAGCATAGATATGTCAATAACAACTCTTGTGAATGCCAGCCAGACAGTACCACACACACACCCATAACAATGATCACCCAGATAACAGTAACCTAAATACCTAATACCTAAATACCTCTACCTCTCGAATCCACCAAGGTCTTAGCCACACATTCCTCAGAATCCTATAGAAATCTTGCTCGGTTTGGAGAAATCGTTTCTGCAACAGTTCTCTGACTTAGGCATATAATGAGTTTAATTTTATTTATTGGTGGCCTTCTTTGACAATCCAATAAAAGATTCCAATAATCAATTTCATGTTTTGTAGTGATGATGTCACCTTCTGTCCTTTAAATATGTAGAAAATAAATGCAGGGAATAGTAGAAAACATAACTGCATACTGGCAGATAGATTCATTAAATATTCTGAACTTTATCAAGAAAAAAATTTGGTTATTTAAGAAAAATAAATTAAAAAAATAAAATTAACTTTTTATTTGTTTATTTTTCTTTTTATTGCATTTTAGGTTTTGGGGTACATGTGCAGAACATGCAAGATAGTTGCATAGGTACACACGTGGCAGTGTGTTTTGCTGCCTTCTGCCCCTTCACCCATATTTGGCATCTCTCCCCATGCCATCCCTCCCCTTATTACAGAAAATTCAGACGCACTTTCCTGATTTTCTCTTAAAAGAAACACAACAGCAGATGTTTCTCAGATAGCCCTACCTTCAGGTAAGTAGGCTAGAGTGCTGTCAGTTGTAAATTATTTCTTATATTCTGTCTTGCTCTGCTTTCTGCACATACGTTATGGCCGTGAACTCAGAATTTATCTAACTTCTTTTACAGCTTTGCCTGACTTCATATGGAAGAGAAACAAATAGTAAACTTCATATGTATAATGTTAATTGTGTGTAATATGGTATCATATGTTTCAGACTGTCTTTTTGTAGAATAACCCTGTCTTTTTGGATCTGATGAGAATATATAATACCCAGCCACTGCTCCCCTAACCACACATACAAGTTATAAACAGATAACTCATAAAAAACTCTCGCAGAACACAAAATCTAACATGACATTTCACATTCTTTTAAAGGAAAGAGAGCAAAGGGCCAAGGGACAATCGTCTTTTAATTTAGTATTTTAAATATTCTTTGACATTAACTCACTATTGTTTGCAAACTCATACCTCCTTATATACAATGTGAAGGCAAAAGAAATGTTCTCATATTAGAGGGGTATAAAATTTGATTTTTCCTGTGGTGGTGGAAGAGTTGTGAATCATTCAAATAATACACAAACTATGATGTATTAATACACTGTTATAAGTAAAAGTGATAATATGCCCATGAACATAAAACATTTCCTTAAATGTTATTCAAAGTTAATTTCAATTTTAATAATGACCATCTGACCTGATGTTTAAATGATTCAAAACAACTGATTAGGTGACATGAGAACCATTCAGTCGGCATTTCTATGTTGTTATAATTTAAGAGATAATCTGTGCACTTAATAATTTGAATTGTTTCTGTAATATCTTAACATTCTTTTTGCTAATGAGATTTTTTTAATTGCATTATTCCTTTGAGCATAGGCATAATTACAGTCTTTTCTTCAATTCTTTATAATAATAATTTGCTCCCCTTTTCATCTTCTGCCTTAATTGTAAGTTTCCTGAGACCCTCCGCCTGCCCCATTCCAAGCTGAGCAGATGCCAGCATCATGCTTCCTGTACAGCCTGAAGAAATGTGAGCCAATTAAGCCTCTTTTCTTTATAAATTATAAAGGTATTTATTTATTGGCAATGTGAGGATGGACCAATACAAGGAGGAAGCAAGGACATCTACTTTCTACTCAGGCTGTCCTCTTTGAGAGGTCAGCTCCTCTCCCAGCCCCTTACAGTGACTGCATTGTGTTGTTTCTCTTGGAGACTTGCTAAGTGTGAACTCATCATGATTAGAGACACTATCTCATTAATCAATGTCTCTCTAGTACATGGCAGGATACCTAGCATTGAAAGTGTATTCCAGGCAGGCGTGGTAGCATGCATCTGTAGTCCTAGCTACTCAGGAGGCTGAGGCTGAAGGATCCCTTGAGCCCAGGAGTTGGAGACCAGCCTGGGCAACATAGCAAGACCCTATCTCCAAATATAGTGTGTACCAGAAATTTTTGTTGATTGAATAAGTGAATAACCTATTGGAATTACCAACATTTCACTGTAAATTTATAATTATATAAATATATGAGATACAAGGTGTTCTTATATCTATGAATACAACATGGAATAATGAAATCAACCTGGTACATATATATCATCTACAATACAAAACGTTTTTTATGGTGAGAACATGAAATGTACTCTCTTAGCAATTTTGAAATGTGTAATAGTCCACTGTTGACTGTATTTATCATGCTGAGCAATAGAACATTTTAAATATTAAAGAATGTTATAAAATGTCTGATTAAGTGGGGAAGAATAAATATATTGGTATGCACTCCTTCCAGACATACTATTAGCACTATATTTACTTCAGGCAACAATCTCAATCTTTTCCTGAGAACAATTTCACAGAGTTTTCAGACTACAGCATTTTCCTGTTATTCATGACTATTACATGTTCTTTTTCAGGGAAAATGTCCTAAGGAGAAATTGATACATGACAGAGAACTCCAAGCCTCCCATTCTTTCCTAAGCCCTACCCTCTGCCCCCTTCATCCTAAGAGTCTGCTCTGGTGATGTGCCCCTGACTCATCTCCAAATGCAGAGGAAGCTCTTCTAGTGCTCCCCAAATTCACTCTTGACCAGTCTTTCCAAATCAAATCAAAATTAAGGAAAGCTTTATGTTAAATCCTCTGCCAGGCATGGTGGCTCATGCCTGTAATCCCAGCACTTTGGGAGGCTGAAGCGGGCAGATCACCTGAGGTCAGGAGTTCGAAATCAGCCTGTTCAACATGGTGAAACCCTGTCTCTACTAAAAGTACAAAAATTAGCCAAGAGTGGTGGTGCATGCCTGTAATCCCACTTACTGGGGAGGCTGAGGGAGGACAATTGCTTGAACCTGGGAGGCGGAAGTGGCAGTGAGCTGAGATCGTGCCATTGCACTCCAGCCTGGGCAACAGAGTGAGACTCACTCTCAAGAAAAAGAAATCCTCAACATAATGAATAATATCCATGTCTATTGGATATTATAATGAAATAATGAAATAATCCATGTCTATTTCTTTGTTTTCAACTCTAGTAGCTCTTCCAAATTAAACTATAACCTGTTAGAACCTGGTCTTGCTGGCTCTTCTCCTCTCTTCCAGCATTTCTTGGGAATTCCAAATCCTGCACTTCTTTATGCATTCTCTTACCTGAGCATGTCTCAGGAGTTCCCTGCATTACTTGTAGTAGCTTTTGTGAAATCAAAATATTTCTCCCAAACAAATACAGCACAAAGCTCAGCCTACTGCTATTGTTGGACGAATGCTAAACTGCAGAAGGAATAAGAATTAAATTATGTTAAATCAGCTTGCTTTTTAAAAGAACTCATTTAATCCCTAGTCACACCTGTATAAAACAGAAACCTGTATTAACCCCATTTTCTGAGATGAGATGCTGAATTTAATCAACCAATCCTCCCGTTGCACAACCCATATTGGTTTGGCCTGACTGTCAATCACCAGCAGGGAGATGATCACCTGCACTTTGTCCTTGTCTAGACCCACTTCAACTGCCTAGTCAGAAAAGACACTCTGCACTGAAGAGTAAAGGAGGAAGACTAGTGTTGGGGAATTAACAAAAATATAATTTACAGGTGTCAGAGCTTAGCGGCCAGGAGCTTGGACTGTGGAGCAGATCTTCCTGGGCCTTGACCCTGGCTCCCTTGCTTGTTAACTGTGTCACTTCAGGAACATTAAAGTTCTAAGCCTCAGTGTTCTCCTAGAAAACTGAATCATAAGGGAATCTGACTCAGTAAGCATGGCATGAGAATTAAATTTGCTCAGGTGAGTTAATATCAACAAATAACCCACAAGTTGATACACTGTAATTTCCAAACTATGTTATTTACCAAATACTTATATAACTTGTTTCCATTTGTTAAATGCTAACGTGGAGAGATAGCTTCAGGCTGGTAATAAAGTTCCCCCAACTTTCACATTTTAGGACTCTATAACATTTCTCAAAGAAAAAAGAAAATATAATGAAGGTCTTTGGCAGCGTCGTAAAAAGTCAGAAACGTATTATAAAACAGCTTGTAGCTCTTCAGTGAATGCTCTCCCTACACAAGATCTCATTTTATACTTTTATAAACTTGGAAACAGGAGACAGTCCCATTTTAAAGATGAGCAATGCAGTGAATTCCTACCATTTTATGTTGTCTCAGTGTCCATTTTGAGTCACAGTGTAACATTCTCATTTCAGAAGCACAGCTAATCACCCCCAATACAGATTCCAGGGCTCCATCTCCTCCCAGTTTCTCAGGGTGGTGGATCCATGATAGTGTTGCCTCAAACTATGAGACAGCTACAGAGATCCTTACTGACGCACCCCTACTGACACCCACACCCACACAGACTGCACGGGTATGCTGCAGAGACCGCCTCTGAGTCACAGCATGAATCCGCAGGAGCCCTCCCTGTTTGCTCTAAACCCACCAATTACAACTTCCTATGGGAAGCCTGGTTGGGTGACAACTTGCACCCAGTAAAGGCGCATGCTCCCAGGTCTGTTGTTTCCTCTCTCCTGCTCCTACCTGCTGATGGAACATGCACATCCTGATGGCTCTCCCTTTCCCACTGGCCCTGTGGGACACACCATCTTCTTCTCACTGGGATCTGTAAGTAATAATCTGCTTCTGTTATTTCATGTGTTTGTTGAGTTCTCTCCCGTGTTTCTTACTCAAAACACCTGATGCTAACCTCTTTCTCAGTCAGGGCCCTCCTAAGTAGTGGCTATCTTGTTATGAATAAACGAAAAACAAGTGAGAAACAACCACAAGGGTATCTGCTAATATAAACAAGCTTGGGGAAAAGGACTGAAGGTGCACTCCAACACAGGGATTTACCAACTGGGAGGCACCAACTCCATTCTTATTTCACACAAGCAAGGCACTGCCCTACTATAAGGTCTTGTGATCTCTTCACTAATATAGTTTATGTCATTTATACAGATGGACCTCATCATCTAATTAAGTATCTGTATCTTTTTAGCACTCTTTATAATTCCAGAATGATTTTATCAGAAAAAATTTTTTAAAAGATTCTAGAACAGTGAAGATACTTAGAAACGAGATAGAAATATAAATTGAGATAAACTTTCCAAAGGGTGATTTAGCAACCAAATCCAAAGCCTTGAATATGTCTATAACTTTGCCTCAGTAACTTCATTTACAGGAAATACCCTAAGTCATATTTACAAGTATATTCATCACAGCTTTGTTTATAATAACACTTGGAAACCACCTAACTTCCCCAAAACACAGATCGTATATCCCTGATATGGAAACTATAAAGCCACTTAGCAGGGTGAAAAAGAATGCCTCAGAGCTTTTGCATGCAATATATTCACATATAATGTTAAAAAAAGAAAAAATAAATTCAACCCCACATTAAAAAATATTTGTGTATCCTTAATCAAACAAACATCTAATGATAGCAGTCATCTCTGAATGGCCAGTTCATACAGCAAACAGCTTTTTGTCTGCATATTAACCATTCTGCCCTTCTTCTTAACTGAACCTTCACCCTGGAATTGCAAGGTACACAGGTCAAGAACTATGTGCCCAGCCTCTCTTGCACCTAGGACTTTTACCAGATGAGATGGTGCATAGGTCTGCCAGCCGTATTTTGGACAGTTCTGCTGCTGTGCTGCAGGGACATCCCCACTCATCAACCCCACTCACCCTCCATCCCTCCTTCACTTTTGGCTTGTAACAATAGAAAAGAGAATCACTTGCAACAAGAGTAGAAAGATTGAAGCAGTCTTTGCCCCAAAAGGTGTTGGTAAGCCCTGGAATGCCAACTTTCAACCTTCTTATATAAAACACACAACTTCTTGTAACTAAACCACTTTCATGGGTTTCTGTAACCCCCTAATATTTCTAACTGATACAAGCATTTTGGTTAATTTTGAAATGGAGGCAAGCAAAAAATTAATTTGAAAATGCTTTGTAAATATATTTCTAAAATAAATTTTCTTTAGCTTTTAGCATATTTAATTAGTTATTTATTTTTATTATACTTTAGGTTCTGGAGTACATGTACAGAATGTGCAGACTTGTTACATTGGTATACACGTACCTTGGTGGTTTGCTGCACCCATCAACCCATCACCTACATTAAGTATTTCTCCTAATGCTATCCTCCCCTAGCCCCTCACCCCTCAATAGGCCCTGGTGCGTGATGTTCCCCTCCCTGTGTCCATATGTTTTCATTGTTCAACCCCCACTTATGAGTGAGAACATGTGCTGTTTGGTTTTCTGTTCTTGTGTCAGCTTGCTGAGAATGAGGGCTTCTAGCTTCATCCATGTCCCTGCAAAGGACATGAACTCAACCCTTTTTATGGCTGCATAGTATTCCATGGGGTATATATGCCCCATATTCTTTATTCAGTCTGTCATTGATGGGCATTTGGGTTTGTGCCAAGACTTTCTATTGTGAACAATGCTGCAATAAACATATGTGTGCATGTGTCTTTTTAGTAGAATGATTTATAATCCTTTGGGTATATGCCCAGTAATGGGATTGCTGAGTCAAATGGTATTTCTAGTTCTAGATCCTTGAGGAATCGCCACACACTCTTCCACATGGTTGAACTAATTTACACTCCCACCAGCAGTGTAAAAGTGTTCCTATTTCTCCACATCCTCTCCAGCATCTGTTGTTTGCTGACCTTTAATGATCGCCATTCTAACTGGTATGAGATGGTATCTCTTGTTTTGATTTGCATTTCTCTAATAACAGTGATGATGAGCTTTTTTTCATCTGTTTGTTGGCTGCATAAATGTTTTATTTTGAGAAGTGTCTCTTCATATCCTTTGCCCAATTTTTGATGGAGTCTTTCATTTTTTTTCTTATAAATTTGTGTAACTTCTTTGTAGATTCTGGATCCTAACCCTTTGTCAGATGGATAGATTGCAAAAATTTTCTCCCGTTCTGTAGGTTGCCTGTTCACTCTTATGATATTTTCTTTTGCTGTGCAGAATCTCTTTAGTTTAATTAGATCCCATTCATCAATTTTGGCTTTTCTTGCCATTGCTTTTGGCTTTTGAGTCATGAAATCCCTGCCCATGCCTGTGTCCTGAATGGTATTGCCTAGGTTTTCTTCTAGGGTTTTTATGGTTTTAGGCCTTACATTTAAGACTTTAATCCACCTTGAGTTGATTTTTGTATAAGTTGTAAGGAAGGGGTCCAATTTGTTTTCTGCATATGGCTAGTCAGTTTTCCCAACACCACTTGTTAAATAGAGAATCCTTTCCCCATTGCTTGTTTTTGTCAAGTTTGTCAAAGATCCGATAATTGTATATGCACAGTATTTTTTCTGAGACCTCTGTTCTGTTCCATTTGCCTATATCTCTGTTTTGATACCAGTACCATGCTGTATTTGTTACTGTAGCCTTATAGTGTAATTTGAAGTTAGGTAGCATGCTGCCTCCAGCTTTGTTTTTTGTTTTTGTCTGTTGTTTTCGTTTTGTTTGTTTGCTTAGGATTATATTGGCTATGTGAGTTCTTTTTTTGGTTCTGTATGAAATTTAAGCTAGTTTTTAAATCTGTGAAGAAAGTCAATGGCAGCTTGATTGGAATAGCATTGAATCTGTAAATTACTTTGGGCAATATGGCCATTTTCATGATACTGTTTTTTCCTATCCATGAGCATGGAATATTTTTCCATTTGTTTGTGTCCTCTTATTTCCTTGAGCAGTGGTTTGTAGTTCTCCCTGAATAAAATATTTTATGTCACACAAGCAACAAAAGGATGTATCTGGACCATCTCCACAAGATTAATGAGGGAGTTGATGTGGGTTTGATCCAACCTTACAAGCTAGTCTTAGATTTATATTTTCTCCCCTTTATCATAAAATGAGTAATGCAGATTAAATATTCTATTCTATTGGACCTCACTTCATCTAGCTTCTTTGCTTCTTTCGTTTATGTTCTTTAATTAGTTCAATTAATTATTTCAAAACACAACCCATGATTCTCACAAAAGCGCATATGGGTGCACCTCATTATTTTTCCTTAAACCCTATCTCACTAGAATTGAGTTTCTTGCCATCAACCTACATATGTTTTCTCTTTTTCTGGTTCTCAACATCTGCCTGCTGGTTCTATACATATACTAGAGGCTGGGCCCCCCTTTCAGGTGAAGAGCTTTCTTTCCTTTACCCTTTTGATCATATTTGTAAACATGTCACCCCCTTCCCACATTCAACATTGTCATGTCTTCAATTATTAAAGTATCTGTTCCAACCAGGGTCTAAACACAGATATAAGAGCATCATAAATATCTTCTAAAAATAAACTTTGGAAAGTTAGTTTTTAAAAATGTTTGTTTACATTAAAACTCTCTGGTTAGGTTTATTTTAACTTTTAAGCCCATCATTTTTTGGCAGAATAGCAGGCTGGAAATAAGAATAGGCTTTTCTGTCAGCTTATTAATTATACTTGGTTGTTTCAGGTTTGGTGTCTGCCAATTGTTTAGGAAGTAATACTCATACTCATACTCACTCTGTGAATAGTTTCACTGCTTTTCTTGGAAAACCGAGCTGTTTGAAGAAATACTGCACAGTTACCTCTTTTTAAATCTGGAAAGCATGTTTCCTCAGATTAAAAAAAATAAGTTACCTGTGCCCTTTGCTTACTTCCCTACCACACATAGGTCTGAGCATAGGCTCGTCAGCATCCACTCACATCACTGAGATGCACTTCCTTAAATCAGCTTGTTTCTTTTTGATATTTCCAATCATAATAGCACATCTTCCATCAACACAAACACCGTGGTCAGCTACCTTCAGAAATCTAGGATGTATGGTCTCTCCCCAGCTCCCCGTTACCCTAAGTGGCATCATCCATCCTGTGCAGGTGCCAATCTCATTCCCTTTGGCTGGACCATGGTAACCACCATGCTGCTTAGGAACTGGTGATGTGGTCTGAAACATTGGAGAATAAGAGCTTGTGTTTGTATTCACTTTATCTTCTGCTGAAGACTCCAACAGAACAAAACCAAACTACCTGGAGCTTCAACTCTTTCACACTTAAGAGCCCAAATGAGAAAGCTGTGGGCCCTTAGGAATGTTCTGGCGCAACACCACTAGGAAGATGGTCAGGTTAATGGTTCTTAAAATGTGACTCACTGGTAACACACAGGGTGAAAAATATGCTTACGGGATCCTTCCATACTCCACAAGATTCCTAAGAAATTGATCATCTAAAATATTTTAAACAGGTATATCTTCAACAATTTTCACATAGAAGCTTAATTCCACAAAGTAGGCTGTAATTTTAAGGCACAAATCAATCATTTCAGGAAGATTGACATCACTAAAAATTTAGTTTATAATTTAGTAATATAGCTCCATTTCACATTGATTTTTATCTCCTCTTGCCCATTCTGCCACATTTAACTTTTTAATTGCTCTTTGATTTCTATAAGTAAAATTAACATATTTTTAATGTACTAAGACTTTTAACACAGGTGTAGAGTCGTGGAACCACCACTACGATTAAGGATACAAGAATACATTTCATCACTCCCAAAACTCCCTTGAGCTGCCCCTTTGTGGCTACATTCTTTCCCCAAACTTAACCTTGTCCACAAATAATCTATTATTTATACCTCTGTGTTTTCTTTTTCTAGAATGTCTATAAATGAAATCATGCAATATGTAATTTTGGAAACTGGCTTCCTTCACTCAGTGAAAATATTTTGAGATTCATGTTTTGTTGCATGTGTTCATAGTTTGTTCTTTCTTATTAAGTCATATTCCATTATTTGGATGTACTACAGCTGAATTCTCCCTTCACACATTGATGGGGATTTGAATAGTTTCCAGCTTGGGAACATTTTGAATAGAGCTGTTATCAACATTTTTGTGCATAGGTATTTGTGAACGTAATGAAATGTTCACAATGAAACATCAAGAAATGTTGTCACAGAGTCATATGGAAAAAATATATATGTAATTTATAACAAAAATCTCCATTTTCCCCAAAGTGTTCATATCATTTTGCATTCTAATATACAAGAGCTGTTCAAGGGATGGAAATGGATCTGCTGATATCTAGTCCAAAGATCTTTCTTCTAGATTACTCTCTCCCAAATTTTCTTTTTGACATTTTCATATTTACCTTAACCCAATATTTTAACTTCATTAAAAAGGGTATAAAATTACTATCTTGACAATTGTTATTATTTTAGTTTATTTCCATGAATAGGTGTTAGCATATTCTACCCTAAAATTGTGACTTAGCATCACCTCTGTCTTGTCTAAGTTAAAGAAATATAGTGAGGCATATGAGTAGATGCTCCACAGCTCATAGAGAGTGGAAATAAGGATAGATTAATTAGCCTTTGTAAAGGTTGTTAATTAAATTTTCTGAAACCTCAAAATCATAGCTTTAATCCTTCTAAGGTTTTTCTCTTTGTAGTTATTTAAAATATTTTATCTTCTTAGAAAATGCTGAAAACATGTTTTTTTATTTCTCATCAATGCATAATTTCCATGAACCCTGATTTTCACAGGGGCTTGACATTAAAGATACTACAATTCTTCATTTTTAATTAACAAATGCATGACCTTGTATACTCATCATTTTTGTGGTGACAGCACATAATTCCACTCTTTACATTTCTCAAGAATACAATGTATCTCCTTTATCTATCCTTACCTTGCCATACAATAGATCTCTTAAAGTGTATCTCTCTTAACCATAATTAAGAAGCCTTTGACAAATATCTCCTCATAACCTCTCCAGATAGCCATCTCAGGTCCTGGGAACCACCATTATACTCTCTATTTCTGTAATATGACCTTTTTAAAATCCACGTAAGAAGATGTTCAGGTTAATGTTTCTTAAAATGTAACTCACTGGGGACACACAGGGTGAAAAACATGCTTGCAGGATCCTTCTACAGCGCCACAAGACTCCTAAGAAATTGATCATGTAACATATTTTAAAAGGTATACCTGCAACAATTAAGAAGCTTAATTCAACAAAATAGGCTATAATTTTAGGTACAAACCAATCATTTCAGGAAGATTAACATTTCTGATAATTTCGTTTATATTTTAAACTATATAAACCATGTGTTATGTGTCTTTCTGTGCCTGGCTTATTTCAGTTATCATAATGTCCTCCAGATTCATTCATGTTGTCAAAATGATAGGATTTTTTTTTCTTTACGACTGAATAGTAAGCCATTGTGTGTGTGTGTGTGTGTGTGTGTGTGTGTGTGCGCGCGCGCGCATGCGCGTGCACGTGTGCACATGTCTGTGTGTTTTCATTAACTATTTACATATTGATGAACACTGAAATCAATTCCACATCTCAGCTATTATAAAGTGGGGCTAAGAACATGAAAGTGCAGATATTTCTTCTACAAACTGATCTAATTTCCTTCAGATATATACCCAGTACTGGGATTGCTGAATCATATGGTAGTTCTTTTTTAAATTTTTTGATGGACCCCCATAATCTTTTTTTATAATGGCTGTACTAGATTACATCCCCATGAACAGTGTATGAGCGTTCTCTTTTCTGGGTATCCTTACCAAACCATATTGTCATTTGCCCTTTTGATTATAGCCATTCTAACTGAGGTGAGTTGCTTTCTCATTGTGGTTTTGATTTGCATTTCCATGATAAATAGTGATGTTGAGTATTTCTGATATACTTATTGGCCATTTGTTTGTCTACTTTTAAAAAATGTCTTTTTAGGTATTTCACTCATCTTTAATCTTTTTTTTTTTTTGCTGCTGTTTGTTTGACTCCCTTATATATTTTGTATCTTAACTCTGTGTTAGGTGTACAGTTTGCAAATATTCTCTACCATTCTAATTTGTCTATTTACTATGTTGATTTGTTTCTTTGCTATACAGAGACGTTTTAGTTTGATGTAATCCCATTTGTCTATTTTTGTTTTCGTTGCTGCTGCTTTTGAGCTTTTATCCAAAAAACCCTTACCCAGTACAATGCCATGAATTATTCCCCCTTTGTTTTCTTCTAGTAGTTTCATACTTTTAGATCTTATATTTAAGTATTTAATTAACTTATAGTTCATTATTGTAGATGGTAAAAGATAAAGATTTTATTTTTCGACATGTGACTATCCAGTTTTTACACCATTGTTTATGGAAGAGACTATCCTTTCCCCAATGTATTTTCTTGGTACCTTTGTTGAAAAACAGTTGGTTGTAAAAGTATGCATTTATTTCGGGGTTTCTCTTCTGTCATCTGTCTATATATCTGCTTGTATGCCAGTACCATGCTATTTGGGTTGCTATCGATTTGTAGTATATTTTGAAGTCAGGTAGTGTGTTGCTCCCAAATTTGGGTTTTGTTTGTTTTGTTTTTCAAGATTGATTTGGCTAAAGGGTCTTTTGTGGTTCCATATAAATTTTAGGGTTATTTTTTTCCATTTCAATCAAGAATGTCATTGGTATTTTGACAGAAATTTCATTGAATCTGTATATATCTTTGGTTATTATGGATATTTTAACAATATTAAATTTTTAATTTTATTACATGGAATATCTTTTATTTGTGTCTTCTTCAATTTCACCAATTCTTAGCAATCTTCATTGTAGAGATATTTTCCCTACTTGATTCAATTTATTCCTATGTATTTTAATTTTCATTTAGCCACTGTAAATGAAATTGTCCATTTATAAATTTCTTGGTTTATTTTTAAGATAATATAGTGTCCCAGAGATTCCAGTATGTTGTGTCTTCATTCTCATTGGTTTTGAAGAACATCTTTATTTCTACCTTCATTTTGTTACTTATCCAATAGTTATTCAGTATCAGGTTATTCATTTTCCATATAGTTGTGCAGTTTTGAGTGAGTTTCTTAATCCTGAGTTCTAATTTGATTGCGCTGTGGTCTAAGAGACTGTTTGCTATGATTTCCATTCCTTTGCATGTGCTAAGGAGTTATTTACTTCCAATTATGTGGTCCATTTTAGAATAAGTGTGATGTGGTGCTGAGAAGAATGTGTATTCTGTGGATTTAGGGTCGAGTGTTCTGTAGATGTCTATTAGGTCTGCTTGATCCGGATCTGAGTTCAAGTCCTTGATGTCCTTGTTAATTTTCTGTCTCATTGATCTGTCTAATATTGACAGTGGACTGTTAATGTCTCCCACTATTATTGTGTGGGAGTCTAAGTCTCTTTGTAGAAAAAGAAAAGAGAGAAGAATCTAATAGATACAATAAAAAATAATAAAGGAGATATCACCACCAGTTCCACAGAAATACAAACTACCATCAGAGATTACTACATGCACCTAAACACATAAACCAGTACATCTAGAAGAAATGGATAAATTCCTGGACATTTATACACTCCCAAGACTAAACCAGGAAGAAGCTGAATCCCTGAATATACCAATAACAAGATCTGAAGTTGAGGCAGCAATTAATAGCCAAAAAAAATATCCAAGACCAGACAGGATCACAGCCGGATTCTACCAGATATACAAAAAGGAACTTGTATGAGGCCAACAAATGTAGGAAAAAATGCTCATCATCACCAGTCATTAGAGAAATACAAATCAAAACTACACTGAAATATCATTTCACACCAGTTAGAATGGAGATCATTTAAAAATCTGGAGACAACAGAGGCTGGAGAGGATGTGGAGAAATAGAAACACTCTTACACAGTTGGTGGGAGTGTAAATTAGTTCAACCGTTGTAGAAGACACTGTGGCAATTTCTCAAGGATCTAGAAATAGAAATTACATTTGACCCAGCAATCCCATTACTGGGTATATACTTAAAAAACTATAAATCGTTCTACTATAAAGACACATGCACATGTATGTTCATTGCAGCCCTGTGTACCATGGCAAAGACCTGGAACCAACCCAAATGCTCATTAATGATAGACTGGACAAAGAAAATATGGTACATATACACCATGGAATACTACGCATCCATAAAAAATGATGAGTTTGTGTCCTTAGTAGGGACTTGGATGAATCTGGAAACCATCATTCTCAGCAACCTGACACAACAACAGAAGGCCAAACACTGTATGTTCCCACTCATAGATGGGTATTGAACAATGAGAACATGTGGACTCAGGGAGAGGAGCATCACACACTGGAGGCAGTTGGGAGGGAGTAGGGGAGAGACAGCAGGGAGTGGGGAGGGAGGGGAGTGTGGGGAGGTATAACATGGGGAGAAATGCCGATATAGTATGCACCTAAAGTAAAATAAATAAATAAGGAGCTGGTACCATTCCTTCTGAAACTATCCCAAACAATACAAAAAGAAGAAATCCTCCCTACCTCATTTTATGAGACCAACCTCATCCTGATACCAAAACCTGGCAAAGACACAAATAAAAAAGAAAATTTTGGACCAATATCCATAAACATTGATGTGAAAATCCTTAATAAAATACTGGCAAACCAAATGCAACAGCACATCAAAAAGCTTTTCCATTACAATCAAGTTGGCTTCATTTCTGGGATGCAAGGCTGGTTTAACATACACAAATCTATAAAAGTAATCCATCACATAAACAGAACCAAAGACAAAAAACACATGATTATCTCAATAGATGCAGGGAAGGCCTTCAACAAAATTCAACAGCTATTTATTCTAAAAATTCTCAATAAACTAGGTATTGATGGAATTTATCTCAAAATAATAAAAGCCATTCATGACAAACCCACAGCCAATATAATACTGAATAAGCAAAACCGAAAGCATTCCCATTGAAAATTGGCACTAGACAAGGGTGCCCTCTCTCCCCACTTCTATTCAAAATAGTATTACAAGTTCTGGCCCGAGCAATCAGGCCAAAAAACGAAATAAAGGGTATTCAATTAGGAAAACAGGAACTCAAATTGTCTCTGTTTAAAGACGATATGACTGTATATTTAGAAGACCCCATCATCTCAGCCCAAAATCTCCTTAAGCTGATAAACAACTTCATCGAAGTCTCAGATTACAAAATCAATGTGCAAAAAATGCAAGCATTCCTATACACAAATAACAGACAGAGAGCCAAATCATGAGCAAACTCCCATTCACAACTGCCACAAAGAGAATAAGATACCTAGGAATCCAACTAACAAGGGATGTGAAGGACCTCTTCAAAGAGAACTGCAAACTATTGCTCAAGGAAATAAGCGAGGAAACAAACAGATGGAAAAACATTCCATGTTTATGGTTAGGAAAAATTAATATTGTGAAAATGGCCATACTGCCCAAAGTAATGTATAGATTCAATGCTATCCCCAACAAGCTACCATTGACCTTCTTCACAGAAGGTCACAGAAAAAAAAACATGTTAAACTTCATATGGAACCAAAAAAGAGCCTGCATAACCAAGACAATCCTAAGCAAAAAAAAAAAAAAAAAAAAAAAAGTGCTGGAGGGAGGCATCACGCTACCTGACTTCAAACTATACTACAAGGCTACAGTAATCAAAAGAGCATGCCCAATGGAACAGAAGAGACGCCTCAGAAGTTATGCCACACATCTACAACCACCCGATCTTTGAAAAACCTGACAAAAACAAGCAATGGGGAAAGGATTCCCTATTTAATTCATTGTGTTGGGAAAACTGGCTAGCCATGTGCAGAAAGCTGAAACTAGACCCCCTCCTTACACCTTATATAAAAATTAACTACAGATGGATTAAAGATTTAAACATAAGATCTAACACCATAAAAACCCTAGAAGGAAACCTAGACAATACCATTTAGGACATAGGCAAGGGCAGGGATTTCATCACTCAAACACCAAAAGCAATGGCAACAAAAGCCAAAACAGACAAATGGGATCTAATGAAACTTAAGAGCTCTGCACAGCAAAAGAGACTATCATTAGAGTGAACTGGCAACCAACAGAATAGGAAAAAAATTTTGCAATCTATCCATCTGACAAAGGACTAATATCCAGAATCTACAAAGAACTTAAACAAATTTACAAGAAAAAAAAACCCCATCTAAAAGTGGGTGAAGGATATACACAAACACTTCTTAAAAGAAGACATTTATGGAGGCAACAAATAGATGAAAAAAAGCTCATCATCACTGGTCATTAGAGAAATGCAAATCAAAACCTCATTGACATATCATCTCACGTCAGAATGGTGATCATTAATAAATCTGGAGACAATAGATGCTGGAGAGGATATGGAGAAATAGTAAGGCATTTATACTGTTGGTGGGAGTGTAAATTAGTTCAACCATTGTGGAAGGCAGTGTGGTGCTTTCTCAAGGATTTAGAAATAGAAATAACATTTGACTCAGCAATCTTATTACTGAATATATACCCAAAGGATTACAATTCATTAGACTATATAGACACATATATACATATGTTCATTGTGGCACTTTTTATAATAGCAAAGACTGGGAACCAAACCAAAGGCCTATCTATGTTAGATAGATAAATAAAGAAAATATTTATCTTTATAAATAAATAAAGAAAATATGGCACATATATACCATGGAATACTATGCAGCCATAAGAAAGGATGAGTTCATGTCCTTCACAGGGACATGGATAAAGCTGGATGCTATCATTCTCAGCAAACGGATACAAGAACAGAAAACCAAACACCATCTGTTCCTACTCATTAGTGGGAGTTGAACAATGAGGACACATGGACGCAGGGAGGGGAACATCACATACCGAGGCCTGTTGGGAGGTGAGGTGGTAGAGGAGGGATAGCCGGAGGTGGGGAGATTGGGGAGGGATAACATTAAGATAAATACCTAATGTAGATGACAGTGGGGATCACGCAGCAAGCAACCATGGCATGTGTATACCTATGTAAGAATCCTGCACAATTTGTACATGTACCCCAGAACTTAAAGTATAATTCAAAAAAAATTAGTATTAGCACATAGAAACACTACCAATTTTTCTATGTAGATTTTGTATTCTGCAGCTTTACTGGATATATTTTTTTCTTGTAACAGTCATTAGGTGAAGTATAAAATTTTCTATAGATAAGATCATGTTGTCCTCAAATAGAAACAATTTGACTTCCTTCTATCCAATCATATTCCTTTTATTTATTCTTTTCCTATTTGCTCTGGTTAGGTCTTCCAGACTATGGTGAATCAAAGTGATAAACTTAAAACTCTAGTCTCATTCCAGGTCTTAGAGCAAAATTTTTCAACTTTTCTCCATTTAGTATGATGTTAACTTTGGTTTTATCATATATGGCCTTTATTGTTTTGAGGTACATTATTTCTATATCATTTGTTTTAAAAAAAAAAGTTCATCATGAAGAGATATTAAATTTTGTCAGATAAATTTTCTGCATCTATTGAAATGATTATATGTGTTTTGTCCTTCATTCTGTTAATGTGAGGTATCATGTTTATTCATTTGCATATATCGTACCATCCTTGAATCCCTTGAATGAATTTCACTTGATCATAGTGAATGATATTTTTAATGGACTACGGAACTTGGTTTGCTAGAATTTTGTTCAGGAGTTTTGAATGTATGTTCGTCAGAGATATTGGCCTGCAGTTCCCTTTTATCCTTGTGCCCTTGTCTGGTTTTGATATTACAGTAATGCTGGCCTCATAGAATGTGTCTGGAAGAATTTTCTTCCCTTTAATTTTTGAAATAGTTTGAGAATAATTTGATGTTAGTTGTTTTTTAAATGTTTAGTAGAATTCAGTAGTGAAGCCATTAGGTCCTAGACTTCTATTTGATGGGAGACATTTTATTACTGTTTCAACCTCCTCACTCATTATTGGTCTATTCAGACTTTATATTTCTTCAAAATTCAATCTTGGTAGTCATTTTTTGGGGTCTAAATATTTCTATAGATAAGATCATGTTGTTTGCAAATAAAAAATGATGTGACTTCCTTAAATTTATTCATTTCTAGATTTTCCAATTTATTATCATATAATTATTCATAATAATCTCTTATTCTTTGTGTTTCCATCCTATCAATTGTGATGTCATCTTTTTCACCTCTGATTTTATTTACTTGTCTTCTATCTTTCTCTGTTACTCTAGCTGAAAGTTTGTTGATTTTGCTAATCTCTTTAAAACCACTTTTGTTGATACTTTGTATTGCTTTTTAATTTCTATTTTGCTTATTTTCACATTTGATTTTTATTGTTTTTTATTTTTATTGTTTCTTTCTTCTCCTAATTTTGAGTTTAGTTTATTCTTGTTATTCTAGAGAGGTACAATGTTAGGTTGTTTATTTGACATCTCTCTTACTTTTTTATGTAGGTGATAACTGCTATAAACTTTCCTCTTAGAACTCTTTTTGCATTATCTTATAGATTTTAACTTAATTTCTTCATTGACCTACTGTTTGTTTAGGAGTATGTTGTGTAATTTCCATGGATTTGTACAATTTCTGATGTTTCTGTTGTTAATATTTTCTAGCTTTGTTCCATTGTCAGAAAATGTCATATGGTTTTGATCTTCTTAAATTTATGATTGTTTTGTGGGCTAACATGGAACAAACCTGGAGAATGTTTCATGTGCATTTGAGAATGTGTGTTAGAGCTGTTGGATGGAAGGCCGTATAAATATCTGTAAGGTCCATTTGGTCCAGAGTGCAGTTTATATCTGGTATCTCCATGTTGTTATCTATCCATTGATGATACTGGGGTGTTGTACTACTATTGCTGTATAGCATTCTATATCTCCCTTTATTTCTACTAATATTTACTTTATATATTTATGTACTTTGATAGTGGATCTATATATATTTCCAATCATTAGACCCTCTTGCTGAATTGACTGCTTTATCATGATACAATAGTCTTGTCTCTTTTTTGTTTTAGACTTCCAGAATGTTTTATTTGATATACAGATAGGTCTTCCTGCTCTCTTTGGTTTTCCATTTGAAAGGACTATTTTTCTATCCCTTCATTTTCAGTCTTTGTGTGTACTTATAAGTGGAGTGCTCTCTTGTAGGCAGCATATAGTTTATCTTATATTTTATCCATTTAGCTACTCTGTGACATTTAACTGGAAAGTTTAATCTACTTATATTCAATGTAATTATTGATAGGTAAAAACTTACTACTGCCATTGTGTTGCTAGTTTGTTTGCTTGTGTGTGTGTGTGTGTGTGTGTGTGTGTGTGTGTGTGTGTGTGTGTAGATCTTTTCTTCTCTAACTATCTTCCTTTGTAGTTAAGGAAGA
This sequence comes from Leontopithecus rosalia, assembly GCA_028533165.1. Classification (NCBI taxonomy): domain Eukaryota; kingdom Metazoa; phylum Chordata; class Mammalia; order Primates; family Cebidae; genus Leontopithecus; species Leontopithecus rosalia. Next base: position 8,361,916 of record CM052649.1, read on the forward strand.
CAAAGGAATATGCTTTGATTCCGTTTTAAAAATGTTCAGCGTATTGTTTATAAGTTTTTGTTTTGTGGTTACCATGAGACTTATTTTTAAAATCTTATATTTAAAACAGTTTTTTAAATAAATAACAACTTTTGTTGGTCACAAAAACCTATATACATTTTATCTTCATTCTCCCTCCATATTTTTAATTTTGGATGTAACAATTTACATCTTTTCATATTGCCTATCCCTCAACAAACCATTATAGCTATCATTTTACTAGTTTTATTTTTTAACCTTAATACTGGTGATATGTCATGTATATACCATTATTACGGTATTATAATATTCTGAATTTGATTTTACACTTAGATTTACCAATGAGTTTAATATCTTCAGATGTTTTTGCATTACTCATTAGCATTCTTTTTATTCAGTTTGAAGTATTTCCTTCAGCAATTCTTGAAAGACGTATCTGTAGGTGATAACTTCCATCAGCTTTTCATTGTCTGGGAAAGTCTTTACCCTTTCTTTATTACTGAAAGATAGCTCGTTGATTGGCAGGGTTCTATTTTTCCTTCATCACTTTGAATCTGTCATCTCACTTCCTCTGGCATGCAATGTTTCTGCTGTGAAGTCTTCTGCTTCTGAGTATACTGGAACTTTCTTATACATTATTTGATTCTTTTCTTTTATGGCTTTCAGAATATACTTTTTTTTCTTTGACCTTTCATAGTTTGACTATAATATGTCTTGGGGTAGATTTGAATTGAATCTGATTGGTAACCTTCAGCCTTCCTGTACCTGGATATTTACATCTTTATCTAGGTTTGGAAAGCTTTCTGCTCTTATTTATTTAAATAAATTTTCTACCTTTTTGTCTTTCTCAAATCCATTTTGAATGACAATGGGCCAAACATTTATTGTTTTCATAGTGTCCTAAAATCCTCTATGATGTCCTCATTTTTAGTTGTTTCATTTTTCTTTTCTCTGACTATATATTTTCAAATATCCTGTCTTTCAGTTCACACATTTATTTTTCTGTTTGATCATTTCTGCCTCTGATTATATTAGACTTTTAATTTTGTTTATTGTATTACTTAGCTCCCAAGTTTCTGTTTGAGTTTTTAAATTATTATTTTAACCTTTCTGGTAAATTTCTCTAATATGTTACTGAATTATTTCTCTGTATTTTCTTTAACTTTGCCTGAAGAGCCTTCTTAAAATAGAAATTTTGAATTGTCTGAGATATGTCAATGTCTGTGTGTTTAATAAGTAAGTATTTATCAAAGGATTTGCAGTCTGGCTTTGTAAGTTTCCATCCTTCTACAGTAAATCTGTTCAGAAATTCTGAGCAGACTGACTGTTGTGGTCCTTAGATCTATGAACTCTGCAGCCATTTCAGTACTTCAGAGTTCCCCAAGCCCAAGTCGTGAGTTTTGCAAGAGCTCTGAAGCTGATATTATTCCCAGTCTATAATTTTTGGGGGAAGACCCAAAGAGAATGTCTAAGCTATGTGGGAAAGCTGACTAGGGGCTTGGGCCCAGGAGACCTGTGGGCTTTGCTTCCTGCAGCATGGTGATACTGACAAGTCTTCTATGATGTAGCATGTTTACTGGCAGAAATGGAGAACAAGCACAAAGTTCCACATGCTGATTACTGTAAGCTCCACCCCAGCTCTTTATATCTAGCTGACCTCAGGTAGTTTAGCCCTATCAATGCTTGCAATGATTTTTGTGAGATAAAATTAAAGCAAACCTCCTGCACAGGGACTCAGAATGGAGGGGAAGCTGAGTGTGCAGCTCCAGCTCAGTTTTTCCACTGTAGAAAATATAAGCTCAGTGGATTACCCCACCTGTGATGCTTGCTGGCTTGGAGGAAAGGCACTGTAATCAAAGAGAGCCATCTCCATTGCCATCTGAGTGTGTGATGTGTGTGTGTGTGTGTGTGTGTGTGTGTGTGTGTGTGTAGCTCTGAGGTTCAAGAGTGGATCACAGCCTTGCTCCTGAGTTAAGAATATTCAGATTGACAATCATACTTCTGGATAGTTGCTAGTTTGGATTCTGTGGATAGGAATGAAGCTGGAGAACTTCAACCTCACCATTGTTTTTTAATGTAACTTTCTGAAATTATTTATAGACTCTGTGACCTAGAAAAATGGAAAACCATAACATAGAATGTATCTCTTCAAGACAATAACATCTATTTTCTAGTAAAGTACTTTGACTCTTTGGAAAAACATAATGTGAACATTCAAGGTCTTCGTATGAACAGTAGCCATTTCTAACATCATTTATTCCTAGTGATATGGCTGAAGAAACTTACTAAATAAACAATAGTCTTGAAAAATGCTACAGTTATGTTTTTATAAGATCAAAATATTTACATTTCTAACATGGAAAATATGTTGTTAGAGAATTATCAAAGCATTTTAACTAATGTTTTAGTAATAGCAAGCTAACTGATTTAACAAAGAGACTCCAAATTACATAATGGCATAAACACCATAAAAGTTTGGTCACTGTGCACACATAGCATTTCAGTCCAATGAGGGGTAAATGAATTACTGATGCAGCAACAACACAAAGAATCGTGAACAGGTTGAATCTTGGGGGAGGTCTAAACTTTGCAGTGTCAATGCCTTAGTCAACATGTGGTCTCCAGGACTCAGGGGGCACCTTCAACCAACACGACCAAAGGCTGGAAAGGCTCACAACACAAGTAATGTGCATGATTTTCCAATGCTCACATTCTATTGGCCAGAATTACTTATCTGGCCCTACCTAAAGATGCTAGGATAAGAAAATAAATTTCCTGGGTAGCCATTTTCCAGAAACAACTCTAATTTACCAACTGGGGAACAGCGATCATTGATGGACAGTAAACTCTCTTTGACAAATCAGTGTTAAAAGAATTTGTATTTGTTTCATTTATTTACCAAGTACTCTGGGACATTGAAATGTTTCCTGGATTTTTTCCCTAAATATTTTTCTATGTTTTCAACTGTCTAATCCTTTTCTTTAATCAAGCATTAGCTATAGGCAAGAGAGTATAAGCTGGTTTTTAAATATATTTATATTTATTTCCAATTATACTTCCCAATTAATTCCCAATTATAAATTGGGAATATATTTATTCCCAATTTAGCCCTGTTTATTTTATAATTTAGTTCTCTTTGCCATGACTCCTAACTCCTACTTGACATGGTATCTGTGGTGTATTTGGGCTTATTTTCCTCATTTCCAACTTTGAATCACCATTTTCCTGTAACTTACCATTTACCTATTTTGTGAGATATTTTTCAAGGATTATATATTTTTTTACGATTGTTTTCTTTTTTCTAAATTTTCCTTTTCTCTGTACATTATGTCACATTCTTGCCGTATAGGTTCTACCATTTTTCTCTCTTTTTATGCATCTCGAAAATATTTATTTTCAAATTTTTACAAGCTTTGAAACAGTTCCAAAATAGATAAAACCCAAATATTAATCAACTGGGGCAGTTTCTGGATATCTCTCAAGAAAGTCAAGGAGGAATATTCTCTTGTGTGCTTACATTTATTCCTTACCTTACTTGGGAGCTGTTTAAGAAAGGTACACTTTGCCCTCAGTGGTGAAGACCTTATACTGAGAGTTTTACATTTTGTCTCTGCCTGGCCCACAATATTTTATCAGTTCTAGACTATTTTTTTTTCTATCAACATTACTGAAATGTATACATAACACAAAATACATTTTAAAGGTAAAACTGCATACATTTGACAAATGTATACATTCATGTAACCACAACAGTTATTTCCCTCAAATTTCTGTCCAATTTCCTTGTAGAGAATATGTTCTTACTTCCACCCACAGTCCCAGATAATGACAAATCTTATTATTATTACTAAAACTGTGTCTTTTCCAGAATTGTATATAAATGTAGTCATAAAGCATGTGTTTTGGGGGGGCATATTGGGCTTGCTTTACTTATTTAATGCTCTTGATATTCATTTCTGTTGTATCAGTAGTTTATTCCTTTTTATTATTAGGCTGTACTCCATTTGATGAGTATGCCACTATTTATTTATTCATTCACTAATTGATAGACTTTTGGGCTGTGTTCACTGTTTTGCTACTATGAATTAGTATGTTGCACACATTTTGCATATGAATCTTTGGACAGATGTTCTCATTTCTCTTTGAGTACATATCTAGGAGGGATTGCTAGGTTACATAAAAATAACATATGTTTGTCTTTATAAGAAACTGCTGACAATTTGTCAATATGGCTAATCCATTTTGTAGTATCACTAGCTTTGTATAAGAGTTCTCTTTGCTCCAAATCCTCTTCAATGCATAGTGCTCTTAGCACTTTTTTTTTTTTTTTTTGAGACGGAGTTTTGCTCTTGTTACCCAGGCTGGAGTGCAATGGCACGATTTCAGCTCACCGAAACCTCCGCCTCCTGGGTTCAGGCAATTCTCCTGCCTCAGCCTCCTGAGTAGCTGGGATTACAGGCACGCACCACCATGCCCAGCTAATTTTTTGTATCTTTAGTAGAGACGGGGTTTCACCATGTTGACCAGGATGGTCTCGATCACATGACCTCGTGATCCACTCGCCTCGGCCTCCCAAAGTGCTGGGATTACAGGCTTGAGCCACTGCGCCCGGCCGCTCTTAGCATTTTTAATTTTGGCCATTATAGTGTGTATGTAGTGATATATCAGTAGGGTTTAAATGTACACTTCACTAACAACTAATAATATCAATCTTTTATATGTACTTATTTACACCTGTAATTCTTTTCTGATAAAGGGCAGATTCAAATATTGTGTCATATTCTGTATCATATTATTTAATTGTAAATGCTTTTTATATATTCCAGATACAAGTTATTAGATTTGTTTTTCAAATATTTTCACCCCGATTGTTGGTGACTTTCATTTTATTAACAGCATCTTTTTTATATATTTTTGTTGAGTCCCCACCCAAATCTCATCTTAACTTGTAGCTCCCATAATCCCCACATGTGAAGGGATAGACCCAGTGTCAGGTAATTGAATCATGGGGGTAGGTTTTCCCAGGCTGTCCTCATGATAGTCAGTAAGTCTCATGAGACCTGATAGTTTTATAAAAAGCAGTTTCTTTGCACATTCTTCCCTACTACCATGTAAGACATGACTTTACTCCTCCGTTGTCTTCCACCATGATTGCAAAATCTCCCAAGCCATGTGGAAACGTGAGTCCATTGAGCCTCTTTTTCTTTATAAATTACCCAGTCTTGGATTTTTCTTTATAACAATATAAAAATTGACAAATATCATAAATTGGTACCAGTAGAGTGGGCTATTGCTATTAAGATGCCCAAAAATGTGGACGTGACTTTGGAATTGAGTAACAGGCAGAGGTTGGAACAGTTTGGAGGGCTCAGAAGAAGACAGGAAAATGTGGGAAAGTCTGGGGCTTCTTAGAGACTTCTTGAATTGGTTTCACCAAAATGTCCAGGCTGAAGTGGTTTCAGATGAAGATGAGGAACTTATTGGGAACTTGGAGCAAAGGTGATTATTGTTATGCTTCAGCAAAGAGACTGGCAGCATTTTGCCCCGTCCTAGACATTTGTGGAAGTTTGAACTTGAGAGAGATGATTTAGGGTATCTGGTGGAAGAAATGTCTAAGCAACAAAATGTTCAATGTGACTTGAGTACTTCTAAGAAACATTCAGTTTACTTCATTCACAAAGATATGGTTTGGAATTGGAATATATGTTTTAAAAAGAAGCAGAGCATAAAAGTTTAGAAAATTTGCAGTCTGATGGTGCAATAGAAAAAAAAAATCCCAATTTGCCGGGCATGGTGGCTCACGCCTCTAATCCCAGCATTTTGGGAGGCTGAGGCAGGTGGATTACAAGGTCAAGAGATTGAGACCATCCTGGTCAACAAGGTGAAACACTGTCTCTACTAAAAATACAAAAATTAGCTGGGCATGGTGGTGTGTGCCTGTAGTCCCAGCTACTCAGGAGGCTGAGGCAGGAGAATTGCTTGAACCCAGGAGGCAGAGGTTGCGGTGAGCCAAGATCACGCCATTGCACTCCAGCCTGGGTAATAAGAGTAAAACTCCGTCTCAAAAAAAAAAAGAAAAAGAAAAAAAATCCCATTGTTCTGAGGACAAATTCAAGCCAGCTACACAAATCTGGACTGTGAACTTTTGAGTTATGCTGAAATGAGTTGAAACTTTGGGGGATTATTGGGAAGAACATGACTGGTATTGAAATGTCAGAACAGGAGATTTGGAAGGGGCCAGGTTGAAATGATACCGTTTGGCTGTGTTCCCACCCAAATCTCATTATAGCTCCCATAATGTCCACGTGTCATGAGATGGACCCAGTGGGAGATCATTAAATCATGGGGGCAGGTTTTCCCATGCTGTTTGTTTGATAGTGAATAAGTTTCATGAGTTCTTAGGGTTTTTTAAAGGTACTTCCTCTGCACATGCTCTCTTACCTGCTACCATGGGAGACATGGCTTTGCTCCTCCTTTGCCTTCCACCATGATTGTGAGGTCTCTCCAGCCAAGTGGAACTGTGAGTCCATTAAACCTTTTTTCTTTATCAATTACACAGTTTCTGGTATTTATTCATAGCAGTATGAAAATAGACTAACATACTTTATGTAATTTAAAAGGTTAATTTTGTTGCACTGAAATTTGTCATATTTTTATTTTATAGGTTGTGCATTTTGGGTGTTAAGAAATCTTTGCTTAGCCCAAGGTCACAAAAAATTTTATTCTGGAAGTTTTGTAAGTTTAGCTTTTGCCCTTACGTATGTTTCAGGTTAACTTATTTATAAAGTAATGTAATTATTGTAATATTTTCACATGGTCACATATAATTGTTCCAAAGTCATATTTGAAAATATTATCCTTTCCCCAATAAATTATCTTGGCAATTTTATGTCAAATATGACCTTAAAATCTTAAATATATGGATCTGTTTCTGTAACTAAAATAATATACGCCTTTTATTTTTTTAATTTGAGACAAGATCTCACTCTGTCACCCAGGCTGGAGTGCAGTGGGGCAATCTTGGTTCACTGTAACCTCCACCTCTGGAGCTCAAGTGATCCTCCCACCTCAGCCTGCCAAGTAGCTGGGCTACATGTGTACACCACCACACCTGGCTGGGTTTTTTGTTTGTTTGTTTTGTTTTTTTTTTTAGAGTATTTATTTATTTATTTATTTATTGGTAGAGATGGGGTTGTTTACATGTTTTACAACGCCTGACCTCAAGTGATCTGCCTGCCTCAGCCTCCCAAAATGCTGGGATAGCAGATGTGAATTACCATGTCTGGCCTAAAATAATATGCTTCTATATCCAACCTTTCTTCCATAATTATGTTATTATATTATTCTGTATTATGCTACACATTAAGCCTATGAATGAATACATAATATATTGCTTTTATTTTTACATGAAGCAATCATTTTTCTTTTAGGAAGATAGTAAGAAAAATGTCTTTGATATTTACCTATACATTTTGCATTTCTAGTACTCAACATTATTTTGTTTAGAACCATATTTTTAAATCTGTTGTCTTTTTTTTGGTTTCTGCAAAACATTTTTTAACACTTCCTTCTGTAGTGAAAGTCTATGGCAATGAATTTCTTATTCTTTGATTACATAAAAAGTATTTATTTTGTCTTTATTTTTAAGACATATTTTCACTAAGTATAGAATTTTATATTGACAAGATTTTCCCCCATACTTCAAATATGTCTTTTCACTTCCTATGTTGCAAGTTTTTTTCAGAATGTCTGTTGATATCAGATATCTTATCAGAATATCATCTTAGCTTTGTTCTTCTATCTAATATGTCATTTTCCTCTGGGCACTTTTAAGATCTTTCTTTTTTATAAATAATTGGTTTTCAGAAATTTGGTTACAATTTGCCCTGTTGTCTTTTTCTTTATAGTTCCTCTTCAATTTCAAGAAGTTTATTTACCTTCCCAGATATGTGAGTTTATGTTTCTCCTCAAATTTGTGTAATTTTTGGCAAATATTTTTTTAATATTTTTCTTTTCCTTTTTTTCTTCTTTGAGACAGGGTTTTACTCTCTCACGCATCCTGCCTCAGCCTCCCAAAGTGCTGGGATTACAGGCTTGAGCCACCACACCAGACTCTCTTGTTTTCTTCTGAGACTCCATTTACATATATGTTAAGCTGTTTGATATTGCTGATAGGCTTCTGATATTTCATTTTTCTTATCTTTCCTCTCTCTTTGTCTCATGTGAAGGCTTGCTATTGCTATGTCTTCATATTCACTCATCTTTCCTTAGGTGGATTTTTATTTTTCTTATTGTATCTTTTATCTCTACAAGTTTTATATTTTATTTTATGTCTTACTTATCTCATCATCCTGATACTTTTAATACTCTTGACATTAAAGGCAAATTTACTGTTGCTGTTTTAATTTCTTTATCTGATAATTTCATTATCCATCTTTACCATTTCCATGTCAGTTTTTATTAATTGATTATTCTTGCTGTGAGTCATACTTCCTTGTCTACTGGCATGCTTGACATTTTTTGAATGGATGATAGAAATTGTACATTGTTGTTTTTAGATGGAGTCTCACTCTGTCAACCAGGCTGGAGTGGAATGCCACCATGTTTGTTCACTGCAACCTCTGTCTCCTGGGTTCAGGTGATTCTCCTGCCTCAGCCTTCCAAGTAGCTGGGATAACAGACACCCACCATTACACCTGGCTAATTTTTGTATATTTTAGTAGAGACAGGGTATCACCATGCTGGCCAAGCTGGTCTCAAACTCCTGACATCAGGTGATCTGCCAGCCTTGGCCTCCCAAAGTGCTGGGATTGTAGGTGTGAACCACCGCACCCAGCCACATGTTGAATAGATACTTGTTCTGATGATCAATTATGTTACCTTAGATTGACTTGATCATTTCAAAGTTTGATTTTAAGTTCTTCTAGGATAGAGAGCAGATTTTACCAATATAGCCTAGCTTTCAACATGTATTTATATACTATTAATAGATTCTTCCATGTCACATGGGCCGTGTGTTCTTTTTCTTATGGACTTTAGGTTCTGGGGTTCATGTGCAGATCATGCAGGATTGTTGCACAGGTACATACATGGCAAGGTGGTTTGCTGCCTTCATCCCCACATCACCTATATCTGGTATTTCTCCCCTTCTTATCCTTCCCCACCCTCCCCATCCCCCGCACAACCGACCCCAGTGTGTGATGCTCCCCTCCCTGTGTCCACGTGTTCTAACTGTTCAACACCTGCCTATGAATGATAACATGTGGTGTTTGGTTTTCTGTTCTTGTGTCAGTTTGCTGAGAATGATGGTTTCTAGATTCATCCATATAAAAAATCATTGTGTCACAAAGAATGACTTTCACAAGTCCAAAGTACTTACTATACAGTTGAACAATAAGGTTTATTGTTACCTGGGTCCCATTTTAATGTTATTATACTGATGAAACATATTTCTCTGAAAAGCTTCCAGAAAACAACCTGAATAAACTGTAAAGTTAATGGTGGTAAGTTTTAAGATAAACAAGAGAGTTAGCTACATTCCAGGCACTGAGCACTCACTCTGATATCCTGATCTCTGGCTTGGAATTTGACATTTGCTGACTTTCTGCAGCAGAGGGCCCATCCTTAACCAAAGCTCCAATCCCCTGAGCAAGTGACCTTTCATTCTCTCAACATATCTAATCATCCTTCTTTCCATCACTCTGTACTCTATACTTATAAAATCCCTTTATCACACAGTTGTGCTGTAGTTATTGCATCAGGTCTATTAATGGACTATCACCTCCCAATGATGGCTTCCAGGATGCCAGTTCTTCCAGAGTCAACAATGTGATTTACAGGTTTAGATTGCTAAGGAAGCCCCTGGCCCATGGATAATAGCACAAAAAATCACACCCCTCTCATACCAAAGCCATGTCAGCTCCACCTTTAATGGTTCTACATATTTGTGGTTCACTTTTTTGATTCTTTGTTTTAGTTTTCAAGAGAAAGGAGTGCTACTTAAAAAAATCACTGTGCAGAAATTGTTTTTCTTTTCTTCTTTTTGTTTTGTTGGAAAGATAGCTAAAGCTCTTCATTGTAGGGCTCCTCCTGATCTTTCTAACTTCCCTCTTTTCTTCTCTCCTTGTAAACAAGCTCCATTCCTGTCAAACTCACCTCTTCACTACCAGCCAGGACAACATGCCACAAGCATTTCCATATCTTTTCATTGGAGAATCCTCTTTCCTTTGCATAAAATGTACAACCCCTGATATTCAACACCCGCCCTTCAGTAAGTACTGACTCCATTCCTGCCTTTACAGGTGAGGGGCCAAATATTCCTCATCTCCCTCATGAACAGCATACCAACTTCACAGTAAAGCCTTGAGAATACTTCTCCTTGATCATTTTCCCAAAGCCGTACAGAGTTCACTTTGATCTTCCACATCACATGACTCCTTAAGTAGTCCTCCACACCTGAAAACACTCAATGAAGAGTGGGGCTGCTCACTAATTAATAAACTCATTTAAGAGTGGTGACCTTGCCAGTGCCCTCAGCTGCATGAGCACATCTGCTCCACCCCTCACTTCTTGCCACTCCCAAAGGGTGAACTGGGTCAGAGAATGTTGGCATGTATGCTGGATAGGACATGTGAATGGGCATGAGTAACCTCTGAATTCATGGAAGAGCAGCATCACATAGCCACATGTCCTTGAACACAGTAATGCAATCACTGCATGTGTAGGGAGAGGTTTTGAAAACCTTTTCATAAAAGCAGAGATGACATGGGAAAATGACTGGATTTGATTAATGAGGGCCAGTATGATCAACATTTTAAACATTTTAACAAGCTTAAAAAATGCCTATGCCAAGGTGTGATCAGCATTTATTAAGAAATGCCCAAGATAATTGCTTCTCTTTTCTTTTTTCTCTTCTCATTCATTCATATCTTCTTGTCTTCATATAATAGAGGCCACTTGTCAAATCAGGATAATTGGAAGAAGAAACACAAACTAAATTATTTCAAAAACATTAAATTTGTTACACTATTTATTTATTTATTTTAAGACAGAGTCTTGCTCCGTCACCCAGGTTGGAGTACATTGGCATGATCTTGGCTCACTGCAACCTCCACCACCCAGGTTCAGGCAAATCTCTGTCTCAGCCTCCCGAGTAGCTGGGATTATAGGCACACCTGCCACCAAACCAGGCTAATTTTTGTATTCTTTACAGTAGAGACAGGGTTTTATCATCTTGGCCAGGCTGGTCTTGAACTCCTGACCTCATGATTCACCTGCCTCAGCCTCCCAAAGTGCTGGGATTGCAGGCATGTGCCAATGTGCCCAGCCTTGTTACACTTTCAAAATAATAGCTGTGGCTCTTTCTAGGCACAGGATCATGGGTCTTGCCTACATCCCTAGACTGATCTTCCAGAATCCAGTGTGATGGCTATCCTCACCCTCATTCTAAAAATATTCTTATCTCATGGCTTTTGGACATCTGCCTAAGGCCCACCCTTGGACAGTAAAGGCTGGATTGGCAATCAGCTCTGCTGCCTGGAAACTGGTGCTGCTCCTGGTCCCCAAGGTGGCAGTGGACATGCCTCTACCCTATGGGAAGAATGGAATCCACGCACCAAGCATCTAAATATTTCAATATTGGCTGGTCCTGAATTTCTAGACTTTTCATTCTGTTGTTGGTAGCTTCCCCTTTGAGCTAAAACATAATATGTAAAAGCACATTAACACTTATTTTTGTCTCCTAAAAAATTACTTTTCCATTACTTTCAAACATCAGATTCAGCAAAAGATGCTCTGTAATTACATTTTTGTGTACAATTAAAATATTACCAAATCATTTTAGGATCTTACTGCAAATAAAACTTATACCCTTCGGTTCCAGCTGACTTAACTCTTTCATGTATTGTCCTCATACTAGTGGCCCCTCTACCCAGTCAAATACTTTTGGGAAGTCTCATAATCCCCACTGTCTGAATTTTGGTATATTTTCAAAACTTTCCCAATTCTAATTTCTGTAAAACTTTTGAAAAAATATTAATCAGTGAAAAATTAAACTCAAAGATCAAATGGGAAAAAGTATATCCCAGTATGAAATATGTTTTTGCTGGCAAATTTTCCTTCTCATTTTTGAGTAGTTTGTGTGGTCTGTTAATGACCTTACCCTCCATTTTCTGAAAGAAGGTTCAGAGGTTGGTTTTCTGTTCTTTTTACCTTTTATGGTTTCCCAACATTATCTCATTTGGTAAAAGTAAAATATGCCAGAAAAAAAGCAATTACTATAACAAATGAAAAGCTACCTGCCAAACTCTTTTCCTTCTCTGATCACAAGAGCAGAGGGCCCAAGATAAACAGCAACCTTGACCACTGACCAGAGAAAATTGAATTTTTTCATAATTTTTGGAAAAAGATAAAGTACCTAATACAATCCAGTAATGAGAATATTACCTTAAATGTACAGAAAGCCGTTCTTCCTAGGAGCTGAAAGAGTATTTTGTGTTTGAACAATTCCTTCCATCTTCCAGGGAAGCCAGGAGATGACTTTGCTGTAAGGAATTGCCCTGTACTCCACAGAACAGAGCAACCAAGGGTCTAAATTGAGAATCAGTCTTCACACTGACACTTCTGTTTTGGATAATCATAACTTGCTTATGTTTTATGGAACCCTTAATCAGTCCCCAAAATAGGCTTCTGACCAACCTGACTCTCCATTTCCCTGCTATGGAAACATATCTGTTCTGGTACTTACTCAGTTTGAAATCACATTTCCTTTATTAAAATCCTATGGGAGTAAAAAAAAATATTCAACATCCCAATTGCCACAAGGTGTGTGTAATAAAATATCACATATTTAAAGGTTATTTACTTCATTCTACAACTTTTATAAAAGCAAGAATAGCAATGACATATTTGTTGAGCACTTGCTAGGCAGTCAAGCATTTTTCTTAGTGTTATATGGATTAGCTCTAAAATCAAGACAAATCTTCAATCTAAGATGTTCTTATTATCCCCATTTTACGCAGGAGAAACTGAGACATAGTGAGTGGCAAAAAGCCTCAAAGTCACCCAAACAGCAAAGGGCAGAGGCACTATTAAAACTAAGCCTATACCTCCTCTCTGCCATAGGATGTCCAGATCCTTTGAAAGGGAATCATGCACAGCTGTCTTAGTCAACACTGGCATCCAGTTATCCAGCCCAAACCTCGCACCTAGGGATACAGAGGTGGAGTATCCTCAGATCAATGTCTCGTGAGCATCAGGAGCTCTCACTTGCACATGGTCATGTGGCTTTCTAAAATGTGATCAAAGAAAGGATTTTAACTGCAGCAAAAACTAAAAACTCCTTTCTCTTCCCATTTCAGCTTTCTTTATATCACATATTCCCTGGAGGTAGGTGATGCTAGAGTGGCTGTGGACATGTCTGCAAGGTTATAAGGGGAAACTGAGATGAGGATAAATTTAGTTTGGGTTTAGAGAAATGCATGCATGTGGTTTGCAGACACCTCCATGTGCAGCAGTTTCTGTGGGCCATCTTGCAGTAATACAGGAGTACTTGACCTCCCTCTGTGTCATGTCATCAACGTGCTGATGTGAAGATGTGAAGATGTAAGATCAGAGGGACTGTCCTCCACTGCATGGCCCCTGAAGTATGTGAAGGGTAAAGTTAGTCTGTGGAGTTAATTATCCTAATCTCCTAGCTCATACATGAATGAAAGTTGATAAGAGTGTTCCAAAATTTACTAAAATGCTAAATGTTTACATGTAATTATACATAACAAGCTGTAATTGATACAAATAGTAAATCACATATTTACATATGATTATACATAATAAGCTACAATTGATACAAACAAATCAACCTTGATTAACAATTATTTTCTATTCCTGCAATAAAAAAGGTTATCCTATGAGAGATAAGTATACACAAATAAGAAACAAGATAAAGACATGTCTAGCAGTTAATTCACACAGATGTTCTGTTCAGATTTTTTAAAGTGAAGTTTGTTGTGATTTCTTTTCTAAAACTAAAATCCATATTAATACTGGACTTTTTTTCTTATTTTATTTATTTGTTTTTTAATTAATTTATTTATTTTTTTGAGATGGAGTTTCGCTCTTGTTACTCAGGCTGGACTGCAATGACGTGAACTCGGCTCACCATAACCTCCGTCTCCTGGGTTCAGGCAATTCTCCTGCCTCAGACTCCCGAGTAGCTGGGATTACAGGCACGTGCCACCATGCCCAGCTAATTTTTTATATTTTTAGTAGATACGGGGTTTCACCACGTTGACCAGGATGGTCTCAATCTTTTGACCTCGTGATCCACCTGCCTCGGCCTCCCAAAGTGCTGGGATTACAGGCCTCAGCCACCGCGCCTGGCCTTATTTGTTTATTTATTTTTGAGATAGAGTCTCACTCTGTTGCCCAGGCTGTAGTGTAGAGGCGTGCACTCTGCTCAATGTAACCTCCGCCTCCCAGACTCAAGCAGTCCTCTCACCTCAGCCTCTTTTTTCTTTTTCTTCTTTTTTAATTGCCTTTTAGGTTTTGGGGTACATGTGAAGAACATGCAAGATAGTTGCATAAGTACACACGTGGCAGTGTGATTTGCTGCCTTCCTCCCCTTCACCTATATCTGGCATTTCCCCCCATGCTATCTCTCCACAACTCCCCAGCCCCCGCTATCCCTCCCCTATTCCCCCCAACAGATCCCACTGTGTGGTGCTCCCCTCCCTGTGTCCATGTGTTCTCATTGTTCAATACCACCTATGAGTGAGAACATGCGGTATTTCATTTTCTGTTCTTGTGTCAGTTTGCTGAGAATGATGGTCTCTAGGTTCATCCATGTTACTACAAATGACACCAACTCATCGTTTTTGATGGCTGCATAATATTACATGGTGTATATGTGCCACATTTTCCCAGTCCAGTCTGTCATCGATGGGCATTTGGGTTGGTTCTAGGTCTTTGCTATTGTAAACAGTGCTGCAATGAACATTCATGTGCTTGTGTCCTTATAGTAGAACAATTTATAATCCTTTG
>CM052649.1:8377069-8389150 GCA_028533165.1 Leontopithecus rosalia
TGATGATGAACATTTTTTCATACGTTTGTTGGCCTCATGTATGTCTTCTTTTGTAAAGTGTCTGTTCATATCCTTTGCCCACTTTTGAATGGGC
The DNA here is from genome assembly GCA_028533165.1 of Leontopithecus rosalia. Taxonomy (NCBI): domain Eukaryota; kingdom Metazoa; phylum Chordata; class Mammalia; order Primates; family Cebidae; genus Leontopithecus; species Leontopithecus rosalia. The sequence goes on from CM052649.1 coordinate 8,377,164, forward strand.
TTGTTTGTTTTTTTCTTGTAAATCTGTTTTAGTTCTCTGTAAATTCTGGATATCAGCCCTTTGTCAGATGGGTAAACTGCAAAAATTTTTTCCCATTGTGTTGATTGCTGATTCACTCTAGTGACTGTTTCTTTTGCCATGCAGAAGTTATGCAGTTTGATTGGGTCCCACTTGTCTATTTTGGCTTTTGTTGCCAATGCTTTTGGTGTTTTGGTCATGAAGTCCTTGCCTACTTCTATGTCCTGAATGGTTTTGCCTAGATTTTCTTCTAGGGTTTTTATGGTATCAGGTTTTATGTTTAAGTCTTTAATCCATCTGGAGTTAATTTTAGTGTAAGGTGTCAGGAAGGGGTCCAGTTTCTGCTTTCTGCACATGGCTAGCCAGTTTTCCCAACACCATTTATTAAACAGGGAATCCCTTCCCCATTGCTTGTTTTTGTCAGGTTTGTCAAAGATTGTATGGTTGTAGATATGTTTTGTTGCCTCTGAGACCTCTATTCTGTTCCATTTGTCTATATCTCTGTTTTGGTACCAGTACCATGCTGTTTTAATTACTGTAGCCTTTTAGTATAGTTTGAAGTCTGATAGTGTGATGCCTCTAGCTTTGTTCTTTTTGCTTAGAATTGACTTGGTAAAGCGGGCTCTCTTTTGGTTCCACATGAAGTTTAAGGTGGTTTTTTCCAGTTCTGTGAAGAAGGTCATTGGAAGCTTGATGGGGATAGCATTGAATCTGTAAATTACTTTGGGCAGTATGGCCATTTTCATGATAGTGATTGTTCCTAATCATGAGCATGGAATGTTTCTCCATCTGTTTGTGTCCTCTCTTATTTCGTTGAGCAGTGGTTTGTAGTTCTCCTTGAAGAGGTCCTTCACGTTCCCTGTTACTTGTATTCCTAGGCATTTTATTCTCTTTGTAGCAATTGTGAATGGCAGTTCATTTTTGATTTGGCTCTCTTTAATTCTGTTATTGGTGTATAGGAATGCTTGTAATTTTTGCACATTGATTTTGTATCCTGAGACTCTGCTGAAGCTGCTTATCAGTTTCAGGAGATTTTGGGCTGAGATGATGGGGTCTTCTAGATATACAATCATGTCATCTGCAAATAGAGACAATTTGGCTTCCTCCTTTCCTATTTGAATACTCTTTATTTCCTTTTCTTGTCTGATTGCTCTGGCTAGAACTTCCAGTACTATATTGAATAGGAGTGGTAACTGAAGGCATCCTTGTCTAGTGCCAGATTTCAAAGGGAATGCTTCCAGTTTTTGCTCATTCAGTATGATATTGGCTGTTGGTTTGTCATAAATAATTTTATTATTTTGAGATACATTCCATCAATACCTAGTTTATTGAGGGTTTTTTTTTTAGCATAAAAGGCTGTTGAATTTTGTCAAAGGCCTTCTCTGCATCTATTGAGATAATCATGTTGTTTTTGTCTTTGGTTCTGTTTATGTAGTGAATTATGTTTACAGACTTGTGTATGTTGAACCAGCCTTGCATCCCCGGATGAATCCTACTTGATCATGGTAGATAAGCTTTTTGATGTGCTATTGCAATTGGGTTGCCAGTTTTTATTGAAGATTTTTGCATCTATGTTCATCATGGATATTGGCCTGAAGTTTTCTTTTCTTGTTGAGTCTCTGCCAGGTTTTGGTATCAGGATGATGTTGGTCTCATAAAATGAATTGGGAAGGATTCCCTCTTTTTGGATTATTTGGAATAGTTTCAGGAGGAATGGTACCAGCTCCTCTTTGTGTGTCTGGTAGAATTTAGCTTTGAACCCATCTGGACCTGGGCTTTTTTTGTGTGGTATGCTCTTAACTGCTGCCTCAACTTCAGATCTTGTTTTTCGTCTATTCAGGGTTTTGACTTCTTCCTGGTTTAGGCTTGGGAGGAGGCAAGTGTCCAGGAATTTATCCATTTCTTCCAGGTTTGCATACTGGACTTTTTTGTGTTCATCTTATATTTCTTTTCTTTCAAAAGGCCTTGTGAATTATACAAGCCTCAGATCCTTTAAAGATGATCTATTCCTATAAGTATGGACTAAAATAACAAATGTACGGTCAAATGCTGAGTCAAAATGACTAGAAGTTTATAAAAAATGTTTCTCCAAATTCAGAATCAGGCCTGCCTCAGTCAGTCTAGACTACTATAAAAAAATTCCATAGCCTTACAAAGCATAGCACGACTTAAACAGTACTCATTTCTCACAGTTCTGTAGTGTGAGAAGTCCAAGCTCAAACCCCTGGCAGATATGTGCCTGGTGAGAGCTCGCTTCCCACCTTGTGGAGGACCATCCTCTCACCATGTCCTCCATGGTGGCAGGCAGAGAGAGCTCTCTGGGGCCTCTTCTATGATGGCTCCACCCTCCTGACCTAATCACCTCTCAGGATTTACCTCTTAATACCATAACCTTGCAGGCAGGATTTCGACATGTGAATCTGGGGGAGGCATAAGCACCTAGTCCATAACTGAGCCTCTCCACCTGTCACACTTACTTGTGACTGTGTATTCCCCTGGCCCAGTGAACAAACGTGAGCAGCTCATAGACTCAGAATGGAGCCCCTGAAGCTGCTGTCATTACCTGTGTGAGTGTGCGCACCTGGTGAGTGCTTCTCTCTGTCCCTTGCCCACTGAATAAATGTCTCCTGAGCACCTTCTAGGTACAGGGCACTCGGCAGGCCCCAGGAAGGGCAAGGAAAGAAAGACAGAGGCTGTCCTTGCCTCCTCAGGCATAGGGTATAGAGGACAGGACTTCCATCACAGGACCACATAGAGAAATGCTGACAGTGTGAGGATTGCTGGGAAGAAGAGGTGCCCAGGGCACTGTGGGGGAGCCCCATTCTCTGTTTGGCAACTGTCTCTTCTCTTGAGGAAGTTACTTAATTCCCTGAACGTAGACTGTCTGATTCTCCACCTGTCTGTCTTACAGGCTCTCTTTACCTCTGTCTCCCTCTGTTTTATTCTCTCCATTCTCCTCTCCTTTCTCTTCCCTTTTTCTCTCCCTTAGGCTGACATTTTAAAGGACTTCAGATGACTTTAAACATTTTAGGGTACAGGTGTTCAGATGATGGTACGAACGTTTTGATTTAGCCTTAAGCAGCCTTGACTTTGCTGTGTGACTTTACAGATGTCACCAAATGATCTTCATGCTTAGGAAAGTCACACCTTCACAACCCACATGGGCTATTACATGGATTCCATTTCTTAAGAGAGAATGTGAGCTTTAAAAGATTTGAATCTGTCTATCTATCTATCTCTATCTACCTACCTACCTGTCTATCAATATTATAGTTAGCGCTGTCAAGGGCACATGAAAATTTTAAAATTTTTCTTCTCAAATAATTTATATAGAAAATAATAAGCTAAATGTTTTAGAGAAAATGAATATATATCATAAGAGTGTGGGAGAAAATGTTTCAGAATGTGATCTTAATTATCTTAAACCATTAAAATGTGAAACATTCCAAAGGCCTAACCTCATCTCAAAGGGCAATCTGTTTAGGAAATTATTGTCAGCTCCAGTGTGACCCCATTACTCTGCCCCAGGCTTCCTGTGCTGGCATAAATCTAATCACATTCTGTTATGTTTAATTCTTAGGGTTTCATTTTCTCTCATTATATTGCGAATTTTCTGAGAGCAGGGAATCGAATCCTTTTCCTATTTGCATTATCACTGCAACCCACGAATTTTAAAACATTTATGGATTTGAACTGACTGTCTGCCACTCTTTGGCACACCCCTAGTTAGAAGCAGTGAGCCTTCCAGCATCTTTTTCCTATACGGCCATGAGTTTTCCAGGGCTGCCATAACAAAATACCACAAACTGGGTGGTTTAACAATACATTTATGTTTTCACATTTCTGGATGCTAGAAGACCACAGTCAAGATGCCAGCAAATTAGGTTTCTGGTGAGGGGATTCTTAATGGCTTGTAACATGCCACTTTCTCTTTGTATCCTCGTGCCACATTTCCTCAGAACAGGGAGAGAGAGGGAGGAGCATGAAGGAGTGAAAAAGCACAAACAACTGCTCTTGTGTCTCGTCTTACAAGGACATTAATCCTATTGGATCAGGGTTCCACCCAGATATTCTCATTTGACCTCAATTTCTTCCTCTGAGGTCCAAATACCTCAGCGGAAGTATCTTCCTCTGTATCTCCAAATACAGCCACACTGAGGAGTAGGGCCTGCACATATGTATCTGGGGGTGGGAGCACAAATTTTCACTCCAAATAGCTAAGATGGCCAAACCAGATATCATATTACATTTTCAGTTCAGGGTCTTGTATGTGTGTCTCTGTTTGCACTGCTTCAGGCACTTGGCTGGCACGAGTTGGTTTTTAGCTTTCCCCAGATTTATTCAGGTCAAAAAGCCACCACTCAGAAGTAGATCCAGATAAAGACCTCCTAATTGATGAGGGCTGGTCTTGTGCCAAGCATTTGGCCTTTTTTCTATATTATTCTTTCCTTAAGACAGCCTCAGTTCCTCTCCCTGTCTCTAACCACAGATGAGCATTTTCCAGGTGCTGCCCTGTGCTGTCCACAGTGAGGTCCAGAGGTTGGATGGATGGTTGAATGGATGGAAAATGCCCTGGCCTGACCCCAGCTTAGAGGATGCTGAGCATCAGTGGGTGCAGGATTATTTTGCAATTATTCCTCTGTACCCCAAATTACAGTTAGATTTCCAGGAAGCTTTTGGTTATTTCCCTGGCATAAACACCACTGTGCTGTTAGCAGACTTGGCTACTCTAAAATCTGTCACTTCTGCCCAGTCATTAGAGTAGGAATTGATACAATCAGTCTTGCTTAACCCAGTAGCTCTAACTGCTAACCTTTATACTATAGGATTGTTGAATTAGACAAGGCTTCCCTCTTGTAGACCTTTGTAAAATAAATAGTTTTTCTTTTCTATTATTTTATCTATGGATTCCAAATTTTTGCTCTTGTGAGGGAGTTAATGAAAGCCTTTCAAATATAAAAAATATTGCATGTCTAAATAAATCATGTCTTCTGAGCTTCCGTTAGTGACTACTGTGTAAACTGCAAAAGTTCAGTTATATATTAATATTTTTATTGCATTTTAGGTTTTGTGGTACATGTGAAGAACATGTAAGATTTTTGCATAGGTACACACATGTCAATGAGGTTTGCTGCCTTCCTCCCCATCACCTATATCTGGCATTTCTTCCCAAGTTATCCCTCCCCAACTCCCCACCCCCCACTGTCCCTCCCCTAGTTTCCCCCAAAAAACCTGAGTATATGATGCTCCCCTACCTGTGTCCCTGTGTTCTCATTGTTCAACACCCACCTATGAATGATAACATGTGGTGTTTAGATTTTCTGTTCTCGTATCAGTTTGCTGAGAATGATGGTTTCCAGGTTCATCCATGTCCCTACAAAGGCCACAAACTCATCAGTTTTTTTGGCTGCATAGTATTCCATGGTGTATATGTACCACATTTTCCCTATCCAGTCTATCATTGACAGGCATTTGGGTTGGTTCCAAGTCTTTGCTATTGTAAACAGTGCCACAGTGAACATTCATGTGCATGTGTCCTTATAATAGAATGATTTATAATGCTTTGGATATGTACCCAGTAATGGGATTACTGGGTCAAATGGAATTTCTATTTCTAGGTCCTTGAGGAATTGCCACACTGTCTTTCACAATGATTGAACTAATTTACACTCCCACCAACAGTGTAAAAGTGTTCCTATTTCTCCATATCCTCTCCAGCATCTGTTTTCTCTAGATTTTTTAATGATAGTCATTCTAACTGGTGTGACGTGGTATCTCAATGTGGTTTTGATTTGCATTTCTCTAATAATTAGTGATGATGAGCATTTATTCATATGTTTGTTGGCCTCATATATGTCTTCTTTCGTAAAGAGTCTGTTCATATCCTTTGCCCACTTTTGAATGGGCTTGTTTGTTTGTTTCTTGTAAATCTGTTTTAGTTCTTTGTAGATTCTGGATGTTAGTCCTTTGTCAGATGGGTAGATTGCAAAAATTTTTTCCCATTCTGTTGATTGCCAATTCACTCTAATGAGTGTTTCTTTTGCTGTGAAGAAGCTATGGAGTTTGATTAGGTCCCATTTGTATATTTTGGCTTTTGTTGCCAATGCTTTTGGTGTTTTGGTAATGAAGTCCTTGCCTATGCCTACATCCTGAATGGTTTTGCCTAGGTTTTCTTCTAGGGTTTTTAATGGTGTTAGGTCTTATGTTTAAGCCTTTAATCCATCTGGAGTTAATTTTAGTGTAAGGTGTCAGGAAGGGGTCCAGTTTCTGTTTTCTGCACATGGCTAGCCAGTTTTCCCAATACCATTTATTTAACCGTGAATCCTTTTCCCATAGCTTGTTTTTGTCAGGTTTGTCAAATATCAGGTGGTTGCAGAAGTGTGGCATTGCCTCCAAGGTCTCTGTTCCATTCCATTGATCTATATCTCTGTTTTGGTATCAGTATCATGCTGTTTTAATTACTGTAGCCTTTTTGTATAGTTTGAAGGCCAGTAGTGTGATGCCTCCCCCTGTGTTCTTTTTGCTTAGAATTGACTTGGCTATGCGGGCTCTCTTTTGGTTCCATATGAAGTTTAAGGTGGTTTTTCCAGTTCTGTGAAGAAGGTCATTGGTAGCTTGATGGGGATAGTGTTGAATCTGTAAATTACTTTAGGCAGAAGGGCCATTTTCATGATATTGATTCTTCCTAACCATGAGCATGGAATGTTTCTCCATCTTATTTTGTCCTCTCTTATTTTGTTGAGCAGTAGTTTGTAGTTCTCCTTGAAGAAGTCCTTTATGTTCTTTGTTAGTTATAATCCTAGGTATTTTATTCTCTTTGTAGCAATTTTGAATGGCAGTTCATTCTTGATTTGTCTCTCTTTAAGTCTATTATTGGTTTACAGGAATGCTTGTAATTTTTGCACATTGATTTTGTATCCTGAGACTTTGTAGAAGTTGCTTATCAGTTTCAGGAGATTTTGGGCTGAGACAATGGGGTCTTCTAAATATACAATCATGTCATCTGCAAATAGAGACAACTTGACTTACTCCTTTCCTAAGCCGGAAGAGAGTTGGGGCCAATATTCAACATCCTTAAAGATATGTTAATTTTATAAAAGTCAGCACTCACAATTTTTCTATTTCATTAAATCTCTGTTGGCTAAATATTTACTTAATATTCTTTATTTGTTAGTTCTATCTTGTTCCTCCTGACATTTTTAGCATGAAGACAAACCATATCCACTGGACTTAAGCTATTTGGACTTTCTATTTTTAAGCATTGCATCTCTCACTGATTTTGCAGTTCTTGTACAAAAATCAGTATTGGATGCCCTTCAGCAGGATCTGTAGAACAATTACCTGAACGTCCATGTTAGGCTTTAGAGTTTATTAACAAAATAATGCCTGTATTCTAAATGGACATCTGGTCACCCTGGCACATAAATCTGGACATTTTTCAGACTTGCTCTTGAGCCTGATTACATTTACAATGATGAGAACCTGTCCTGGGGCCAAATTAAAGAAGTCCCCTTGAATTTCTTACCCAAGGACATGAAGTTCACAATTCACTAAGAAACTAAAATACTGTGAGCTATGAAATTGGAAAATATTCACCAGATTTTAGCTAAGCTCAAATTACCTTCTCTCTGGCCTATGTGTCATGTACACTTGTGTAGAAGGCAGTAACTTTTGCATGTAGCTGCCCTTATGACAGATATAGAATGTGGATTATGAAATACCATCCCTTCATGCAGTTTCTCTCTCTGGTGGAGTGAGCGTGGCTGATTCCACTTTGTGCTGTCACAGCTGGAAAAAATGTAGAAATAGACACATACATGCTGGACCTCTTTAGCAGGAGTTGCTGTCCATGATTGAAGCCTCCAGAGGAGGCAACTCAGGTTAGTTAGCTAATCAGAGTGAAGAGTAATTGCCCCATGGCTTCCCATATGTCCTGACTTGGCAGCACTTGAGCACAGGTCTCACGAGTCCTGAATGGCACAAGTGAATTCTTGGTCAAGCATGATCATCCCAGGAGCAGTTAAGATTCTTGAGATAGTATTTCTTCCGAACTTGATTTACAGATTCAGTGAAACCTTTTTCAAAACCTCAATAATATCCTTGCAAAAATTGACACACTGATCAAAAAGGTCATATGAAAATGCAAAGACCCAGAATAGACAAAACAATTTGGAAAAAGAAAAACAAAATTGAAGGACAGTCTTAGTTTGTTTTGTGTGACTGTAACAATGGATTCTGAGACATCACACTTAAAGCTCAAGTAACCAAAAAAGATAGATATATTAGACTTTTTCAAAATGAAAAACTTGCGTATTTCAAAGTACAATATAAGTAAAAAGTAAAATTCCCTATAGGAGAAGAAAGTATTTTCAAATCATGTCTGAAAAAGGCCTGGTGTCTAGAATAAAGAAGTCTTACCACTCAAAAATAAAGAAAATTAACACAATTTAAAAATGAGTAAATGATTTGAATATATATTTCTTTTCTATTCTTGCTATTTAAAATTTTTTTCAACTTTCACATTAAATTTAGAGGCTAAATATGCAGGATTTTTTTTTTTGAGATAGAGTTTTGTAATTGTTGCCTAGGCTGGTGCAATGGCCCAATCTCAGCTCACTGCAGCATCCACCTTTTGGATTCAAGTGATTCTCCTGCCTCAGCCTCCCAAGTAGCTGGGTTTACAGCATGCACCACCACGCCTGGATAATTTTGTATTTTTAGTAGAGATGGGGTTTCTTTATGTTGGTCAGGCGGGTCTTGAACTCCTGATCTCAGGTGATCCGCCTGCCTCAGCCTCCCAAAGAGCTGATATTAGAGGCATGAGCCACCATGCCTGGCCAATATGTAGGCTTTTTACAAGGGTATAGTGTGTGACATTGAGGTTCGGATTACAACTGATCCCATCACCCAGGTACTGAGCATAGAACTCAATGGTTAGTTTTTTGAACTTTTCCCCTTCCCTCTCTCCTCTCGCGAGTAGCCCCCAGTGTCTGTAGTTGCCATCTTTATGTCCATGTAATACCCATTGTTCAACTCCCACTTGTAAGTGAGAACATGTAATATTTTGTTTTTTGTTCCTTTTTTAATTTGCTTAGGATAAGGGCCTACAGCGACATCTTTGTTGCTGCAAAGCCAATTATTTGGTTCTTTTTTATGACTGTGTAGTATTCCATGGTGTATATGTACTACTTTTTCTTTAAATCCAGTCCACCATTGATGGGTATCTAGGTTGATTCCATGTCTTTGTTATTTTGAATAGTGCCGCATGAACATACAAGGACTTCATGTCTTTGTGATAAAACAACGTATTTTCTTATTGATATAAACCAAAGAATGGGTTGAATAGTAATTTTTTTGAAGTTCTTTGAGAGATCCACTAATGGCTGAATTAATTTACATTCCCACCAGCATTGTGTAAGCATCCCCTTTTGTCTGCAGCCTCACCAGCATCTTTTGCATTTTGGCTTTTTGATAATAGCCACTCTGGCTGGTGTGAAATGGTATCATGTTGTTTTGATTTGTGTCTCTGATGATTAGTGATGTTGAGCATCCTTTCATGTTTTTCAGCCACCTGTATGTTTTCTTTTTAGAAGTGTCTGTTCATGTCTTATGCCTGTTACTGGGGTTCTTTTTTTTTTTTTTTTTTTTTTTTGCTTATTCAGTTGTTTACATTCCTTATAGAGTTGGGATATTAAACTTTTGCCAGATGTATGGTTTGAGAACAGTTTCCTTCCACTCTGTATGTTATCTGTATACTCTATTGATAGTTTCTTTTGCTGTGTAGAAGCTCTTTAGTTTAATTAGGTCCCACTTGTTAATTTTCGTTTTTGTTGCAATTGCTTTTGAGGACATGATTATAAATTCTTTCCCAAGGCAAATCTCCAGGATTGTGTTTCCCAGGTTTTCTTGTAGGATTATTATAGTTTGAGATATGACATTTAAAACTTTAATTCATCTTATTTTTGTACATCGTGAAATATAAGGGTCCAGTTTCTTTATTTTGCATATGACTAGCCAGCTATCCCAGCCGCATTTATTGAATAAGGAGTCCTTTTATGATTGCTTGTTTGGCTAAAGGTATGCAGCTTTATTTCTGGGTTATCTGTTCTATTCCATTGTTCTATGTGTTTGTGTGCCAGTGCCATGCTCTTCTGGTTACTGTAGTCTTAAAGTATAGTTTGAAATCAAGTAATGCAATGCCTCTAGCTTTGTTCTTTTAGCTTAGGATTTCTTTGGCTATTTGGGTCTCTTTTTGGTTCCAAATAAATTTTACAAAAGGTTTTTCTTTTCAGTTCTGTGAAAAAATGTCATTGGTAGTTTGATAGGAACAGCTTTTAAAGATTTTAATGTAAACATTTACAACTACAAACTTTACTCTTAGCACTGCTTTTCCTGCATCCCAGAGATGTTGGTGCATTATGTTCTGTTTTTATTTATTTCAAATAATGGTTTTTACTTCTGCATGGATGTCATCATTTAACTAAAAGTCATTCAGGATCGAGTTGTTTAATATCCATGTACTTGTGTAATTTTGAGAGATCTTCTTTGTATTCATGTTTATTTTTGTTCCACCATGGTCTGTTAGTATGATTTTGATTTTTTAAATTGAGACTTGCTCTATGACCAACTATGTGGTCAAACTTGTAGTATGTTCTGTGCACAGATGAGAAAAATATTTGATTGGTGGAGTATTCTCTAGATGTCTATTAGGTCCAACTGGCCAAGTGTCTTATTAAAGTCCAGGATTTTTTGGTTCGTTTTCTGTCTTAACTAACAAGGTAATGCTGTCAGTGTGGTGTTGAAATACCTTAGTATTATTGTGTGGATGTCTAAATCCTTTCTTATGTCTAGAATACTTGTTTTATAAATCTGGGTGTCCCAATGTTGGGTGTATATACATTTAGAAGTTAAGCCTTCTTGTTGAATTGAACCCTTTATCATCATGAAATGGTCTTTTTGGTCCTTTTTACCATTATTCGTTTAAAGTCTGTTTTATCTGCTATAATAATAGTGACCTCTGCTCTTTTTTTGCATTTCATTTGTATGATGGATCTTTATCCAGCCCTTTACTTTGTGTCTACAGGTGCCATTACATATGAGATGGGTCTCTTGACGACAGCAGAAGGATAGGTCTTGCTTGTCTGTGTTTTTTTAAATCAAACTTGCCACTCTGTGCCTTTTAAGTCTGGTCTTTAGACAACTTTCATTCAAGGTTAACATTGATATGTGAGGTTTTGAGCCTATAATGAAATGTTTAGGTGATTTCTTTATACTTTCTACTGTTTGCTTTATAGGGCTTGTGGGCTATGTAATTATGTATGTTTTTGTGGTAGCAGGTATCATTCTTTCATTTCCATATTTAGATCTCCTTTTGCATATCTCGTAAGATTGCTTACGAGATATGGGGATAACAAATTGCCTTAGAGCTTTCTTCTCCAAAAAAGAGTTGACTCACCTTAAATTATGAAGCTTAGATTGGTGAGATTTGAAATTCCTGGCTGACATTTCTTCTATTTAAGAATATAAAGACGGAACAAACACAAGAATTCTGGCACCATGAAAAGTCTGAATGGAGTGACACCACAAAAGGATCACACTAACTCTCCAGCACTATTTCCTAACCAACATAAAAACTCAGAAATGACATATGGAATTGAAAACATGGATTGGAAGAAAAGTCAGTGAAATCCAAGATCAGATAATCAACAAAAAATAATTGTGGAATTTGACATTTTTGTTGTAATTTCTTTTCTTTAAGAAAGCTGAAGACATGGTTCTAATCTCTCCTGGCTTGTAAGGTTTGTGTCTCAAAACCTAGCAGAAGACAAGAAATAACTAAGATCAGAGCAGAACTGAAGGAGATAGAGACACAAAAAACCCTTCAAAAAATCAATAAATCCAAGAGCTGGTTTTTTGAAAAGATCAACAAAATAGACCACTAGCCAGACTGATAAAAAAGAAAAGAGAGA
>CM052649.1:8389650-8461639 GCA_028533165.1 Leontopithecus rosalia
CCATTGTTACCCTGATGGGATTCCCTTTGTACATTATCTGACATTTTTCTCTAGCTGTTTTTAAAATATTTTATTTAGTGTTGACATTGGGGAGTCTGATGATTATATACTTTGGTTAATTGTATAGTACCTTGCAGTAATGTTAATTTTGCATAGTACAAAATTAACATTCTAGAGAAGTACATATATACATACAAAAACATCAGAGAACACCACTCTTGCCGATATTCTGATTTTTTTGTATGTAGATGTGTGCCTCTCTAGAATGGTTAGAAAACTTTTTTGAATTATTCCCTTAAACATGTTTTCCAGGTTTTCTTCCTGTCCATCTCTCACAGGAATGCCAATAACTTGTAGATTCGGTCACTTTTCATAATCTCATTTATTAACATTCTTTTTTTCTTTATTTTTATATGATTGGTTTATTTATATAAACCCATCTTCAAGCTCTGAAATTCTTTCTTGTACTTGGTTTCGTCTATTGATAAAGCTTTCAATTGTCTTTTGAAACTGCTTTAGTGAGTTTCTAAATTCTAGAATCTCTGAATGATGTTTCATAAGATGTTTCTATCTTCCTTCATTTCCTGAATTGCTTTAGAAGTTTTGAGTTTATCTTTAATCTATTCTTGGATCTCATTGACTTTCCTTGCAATGCATGCTTTGAATTATTTCTGTCATTCTGAGTTTCCATTTTAATTAGAGAACTTTGGTAAAGGTCTAGTAAAATCATGTAATAGTTCCACTATATTCAGATTTTTCCTGGCGCTAAAATTCCTGTGCTAGTTCTTTCTCATCTGGAGATGCTGGCACTTATAATTTTTCTAAGTATTTTTGTGCAGGTAGGATTTTTCTGTTTTGTTTTTTTTTCCATTTCCCTTTCTCCCCTACCCTTTAGGGAGTGACTATAGAATAAAGCTGGATATGGTCTTTTGGCTTTGCTTCTATAGCCCTATGCACTACTTTTAGCCAATTTTTTACTATGCAGTTTGACCTGGAAGCCAGTAGATGACACTTATGGGTAAGAGCCAGATGTGGCCAGTTCAGCTTAGGTATATTCTTGTCCTTGCTTACTGGGCATATTCTTGGATATGTTCTTGGTATTCTTGTCCTTGTTTACTGGGTATATTCTTATGGGTAGGAGCCAGGTGTGGCCAGTTCAGCCTGGGTATATTCTTGTCCTTGTTTACTGGGAGAAGCTATATACTCGGGCAATCAACTGATTCCTGGGATACAGAGTGGTCTGAGCTGCCTGCTCAGCCACAGGTAGTTGGAAAAAAAGATGGGCAGGACTAGATAAGGCAGATTCACCTACAGGTTCCCGATGGCAGACACAAGTATCAGCACTGAGGGATAATCCAGTGGGTGGCCACCAAGCACTCAGAGATGTGCCTATTCATGGAGCTGAGAAACTTCTTTGGCCTCCATTCTTTGCATGGGTATTAGAATGGCTTAAACTCCTAATGCAAGAGAGTGGGCACTTCAGATGGCTGGGGACCTGCCTGGGTGTGAGGTGGAAAGGGCCCATCTGCAGTAAGATCTCTACCTAGGAATGGAAGAGTGGTCCAGGATGCTAATCCAGGAAATGGGGTGCTTGTAACACCTGGTGATCTCCATACAAGTGGAATCAAGAAGGCCCCATTGTACCACAGTCTATGTCTGGGAAAGGTGGGGAGGCTTATGCTGCTGGTCCAGACAAGTGTGTGCTCCAAAAACATGGGAATATGCATAGGCAAGGAGCAGGGAGGGCCCCACTGCACCACAATCTCAGAGAAGCAGACCATGGCACCAAGCAATTATACACACAGACTGGTTCCAGCTTGCCAAGCTGGTCCTGGCTGTAAGTCTTGTCATCTAAGAGAAATTGCAGCTAAGCATTTCTCTTACCTCAGGCCTGCAATGGGGTAACACACAATCCCAGCACCTACTGCCAAGAAACTTTCCACATTTCTGGCTGTGGAGGCCCCTACCCCACTCCAGACAAATGCTCCAATCTTTGGGGCAAGACTACAATGCCTGTGCAACCATACAGCCAGGTCACCGCAAAATGACTAAGTATGTATATGACCAGATTGAAAATGGCATCCTGCTCTCAATCCTGAGTCTGGGAAAACATCTGGAGCTTTTCCTAATTTCTTTCCCTCAGTGCATCTCCAAGCAGGGAAGTATCTTTCACTCACTTGCACCTCCCTAAGTTAGCTCCAGAGCTTGGAAAAAAACAAAATGCTCTTTCTTGGCCTGGGTTGCTCAGTTCCCCAGGGGAAAGGTGAGTCACAGAGGGAGGCTCACTGCCACTCCTGCATACTGGGGCTTCACTCACTTTTATCAGCCAGGTACCATCACAGGGGCTGTTTGCCTTTGTTCTCCCTGAGATCTGAGATCTCCTTCATGATTAGGGTGATAATATGGTTTGGCTGTATCCCCACCCAAATCTCTTCTTGAATTGTGGTTTTCATAATCCCACAGGTCATAGGAGGAGCCAGATGGTAATAACTGAATTATGGAGGCAGTTTCCTCCATCCTTTTCTAGTGATAGTGAGTACATTCTCACAAGATTTGATGGTTTTATAAGGTGCTTCCCTCTTCACTCAGCTCTCATTCTTCTCTTTCCTCCTGACTTGTGTAGAAGGACATGTTTGCTTACCTTTCCACCATAATTGTAAGTTTCCTGAGGCCTCCCCAGCCCTGTGAAACTGTGAGGCAATTAAACCTCTTTCCTTTATCAATTACCCAGTCTCAGACATATTCTTACAGCAGTTTGAGAACTGACTAATACAGTAAATTGGTACTGCAGAGAGTGACATGCTGCTGTAAAGATATCTAAAAATGTAGAAGTGATTTTGGAACTGGGGAACAGGCAGAGGTTGGAAGGCTCAGAAGAGTTTAGAGAGCTCAGAAGAAGACAGGAAGATGTGGAAAAGTTTGAACTTCCTAGAGACTTGCTGAAGGGCTTTGACCAAAATGCTGATAGTGATACGGACAATGAAATCCCAACTGAGGTGGTCTCAGATGGAGGTGGGGAACTTATTGGGAACTAGAGTATGGTCACTCATGCTATGCAAAGGGACTGGTGGCACTTTGACTCTGCTCCAGAAATCTGTGAAACTTTGAACTTGAGAGAGATGATCTAGGGTATCTGGCTGAAGAAATTTCTAGGTGGCAAAGCATTCAAGAGGAAGCAGAATCAAAATTTTAAAAATTTGCAGCCTGACAATGTGATAGAAAAGAAAAACATTTTTCTGGGGAAAAATGCAAGCCAGTTGTAGACATTTGCATTTTGTAATAAGAAGCCAAATGTTAATCACCAGGGAAAATGTCTCTAGATCATGGCAGCCCCTCCCATTGTAGGCCTGGAGGCCTAGGAGGGAAAAATGATTTTTCAGGCTGAGCCCAGGAGGCCCCTGCAATATGCAGCCTGGGGACATAGTGCCCCACCTCCCAGCTGCTTCAGCTCTATCCAGGCTAAAAGGGGCCAACATACAGGTTAGGCCATTGCTTGAGAGGTGCAAGCCCCAAGCCTTAGCAAATTACCTGTGGTGTTGGACCTGCAAGTTCCCAGAAGACAAGAATTGAGGTGTGGGAACCTCTGCCTAGATTTCAGAGGATGTATGAAGATACCTGGATGTTCAGGAAGTTTGCTGCAGGTGCAGAGCCCTAATGAAGAACCTCTGCTAGCACAGTGCAGAAGGGAAATGTGGGTCATAACCCCCACACAGAGTTTCCACTGGGGCACTGTCTAGTAGAACTGCAAGAAGAGGGCCACCATTCTTCAGATCACAGCATTGTAGATCTACTGACAGCTTGTACCATGTACCTGAAAATCCATAGGCACTCAATGCCAGCCTGTGAAAGCAGCTTCAGGGGTTACACCCTGCAGAGCCACAGGGGTGGAGCTGCCCAAGGCTGTGGGAGCCCACCTCTTGCATTAGCATGACCTGGACATGAGACAAGAATTCAGAAGAGATGATTTCAGAGCTTTAAGATTTAAGTGCTGCCTCATTGAATTTCAGACTTTCATGTAGCCTGTAGCCCCTTTGTTTTGGCCAATTTCCCTCATGTGGAGCTGGTGTATTTGCCCAATGCCTGAACCCCCATTGTATACAGAAAGTAACTTATTTGCTTTTAAATTTTCAGGCTCATAAATGGAAGGGACTTGCTTTGTCTCACATGAGAGCTTGAACTTGGACTTTTGGGTTAATACTGGAATGAATTAATCCCTAAGGGGACTGTTGGAAAGGCATGATTGTGTTTTGAAATGTGAGGACTTGAGATTTGGGAGTGGCCATGGTGGAATGATATGGTTTGGCTGTTTTGTCACCTAAATCTCATTTTGAATTTTAGTTCCCATAATCCCATGTGTTGTGTGAGTGACCAGGTGAAGATAATTGAATAATGGGAGTGGTTTCCCCTATCCTGTTGTAATTTATCATGGGATCTGATTGTTTTATAAGGGGCTTCCCTCTTTCGTTGGCTCTCATTCTTCTCTCTCCTGCCACCTCTTGAAGAAGGGTGTGTTTGCTTCCCCTTCTCCCGTGATTGTATGTTTCCTGCGGCCTTCCCTGTGAAACTGTGAGTCAATTAAACTCCTTTCTTTTATAAATTACCTAGTCTCAGATATGTCTTTATAGCAGCATGAGAATGGACTAATACAGGTGAATTTCCATTTTCTCCTTGAATTAAAGCTCAAAGTTGATATGTATGCACTATCTTGCTATTTCCAAGTGGGTGACACATGCTAAAAGCCTGAAATTTGCCATCTTACAAAAACAAATCAAACAAAACAAAAAAACTGAATAGATAATTCTCCAAAGACTATAATCAAATGGTAAATGAACGTTTAAAAAGGTTTTCAGTATCATTTGTCATTAGGAAGATCCAAGTCAAAACCATCATTGATATGACTTCAAACCCACTAGGGTGACAATAATCAACGAAAACAAGTTTTGGTAAGACTATGAAGAAACTGACACCCTCATACACTGCAGGTAGCAATTCAAAATGAGGCAGCCACTTTAGAAAACAGTTTGACAGTTCTTTAAAATGTTAAATATAGAGTTTCCATATAGCTCAGCAACTCTAGTCTTAGATACACACCAAAGATAATTAAAAATATGTTTCCAGTCAATAATTTATATACACATTTATAGCAGTGTTATTCATAATAATCAAAAGGTGGAACAAGCCAAATGTCTATCAATTGATGTATCTGTAAACAAAATGTGGTGTGTCCATACAATGGAATGTTATTCAGCCATAGAAAACAATTAAGTAATGATTCAAACTACAACATGAATAAACCCTGAAAACCTACTAAGTGAAAAAAGTCACAAAAGGCCACATATAGTGAGCTTCCATTTTTATAAAATGTCCAGCATATGCAAATTCCATAAAGATCAATACAAGATTAGCAGTGTGCAGCAACTGGGTGAAGGGGGAAAGGAGAGGAACTACAAATGGGTATGAATTGTTTTTTTTGCATTGATGAACATGTTGTGCAATCTCATGAAGATTTTGAATATAATTAAATTAAATACTCAAAATAGAGAATTTTTAAAAATTGCATTGGTAAAAGAAAAAGGAGGTTTAGTCTAGGATCAGGGATGTGTGTCAGGACTGCCATGTGCAATGGGAAGCCACACAATGCTATGAGGTGGTGCTAGATAGAAGGGCCCACACTTCTTGGGGGTGGCCTTTTATGCTCATTGGAATAATAGACATGGCTCAGAGGACCCTGCTTTCGTCACATATGTCCCATTTGTTAGGTAGATCTGCTGATATTCAATGGCCCATGCAGCCTTATCTCTTGTATGTTGGTGGTATCTAATGAGCAATGCCAAAGTGTCTCCAGCCCCCAATTGCCTTGATGTTTTTTTTTCACACCATGAAAATTTTGTATCATCTTAGGGTTAGAGATTGGGGAGAAAATTCCAAAAAGTTTGATCTTTTTATCATCCAAGGCATAATTTTAACTGATTCAAAGAGATAGGGATTAAAAATAAGATTTTACTTGTATATCTGAGTTGTCAACTGAGAGTTTTACCTTATACCTTTTACTGGAAATTTAAGTTGCTTCCTTAGAGTATTACAAAAGATGAATAAAAGGTTTGTAAAAACAAAGATCTTTTACAATTATAGGTATTAGTACTATGGAAAACAAAAACAAAAACAAAACCTTTTGATCAGGAAATTCATGCTTGACTCTTATGTATTCAACTAAATTTCCAGTTCAATCAATCAGTTGTCAATTCAATTTAAATCAAATACTATTTAATAAATTGTATTCCACCTGTCTCTTTATGTCTCCTCTTTCCCGATGCATCCTTTGACCATCGTGCCTTTCCCCTCCCTGCTGCCCTCTGGCTGTGTTTACTCCCAATCCATCTCTGTGTTAAGTCTCAATCCAGGAGTCACCTCACCTTTTTACTTGCATGGCTTTGGTGCCTGTGGTATAATAATCAGAAAGAGCTTCTGTCTGCCCACAGAGAACTTATTAAAGTAATATAACTTATTTGTTCTAATGCTTCTCTTTCTGGTGTGTATATTCATTAGGCCTTGGCCATCCTGTCCCATATAGAGACTACTATCATAATCAGAAACAGAAAATCAGCTTCTGCATCTTTTGTCCCTTCCCAGATGATCTTCAACATACTGTGCAAAGCCAGTAACAGTCCTCTTGGTCATTAAGCCTCACACTTCAAGACTTTTGAACGTGTAAAATGCTTTGCTTAAATGTGTAATATTTGCTGCCATTAGACAGCTGTACTTTTGACCTTTTATTCCATTATTTCCATCTTATCAATCATCATTGCTTCAATATTAGGAATTGATACCCAAAGTCTTATCTCAAGAGTATGTGGCAGAGGAAAAATTAAACATTCAGAAAGATTCCTCATGAAGAAACAAATTAGCTTTTTATATACAACATTGGATCCCTAGGTTTTTGACAGGTTACTGGATTCCATTTCTCAGACCCGTGTTTCCCAAAAGCAAAACAAAACTATTTCCCTCACCTGAGCAGGTTGCTTTGGAAACAGAGCGAAACCAGAGCTCCACAGGCAAGAATTAAGCAGGAGTGTATTCCACTTTCCCACAATGGAATAACCTTTTCTGTCTTCAGAAATGAGGCATGTTTTACACATGTAAGCATTATTGTTGGTTAATTTGTCAAGTTGTTGATAGACAATATATTAAATTACCAAAGTTGAAGGTTCCAATCTTGGTTAGCAGTAGCTACTTCCAGAGAATGTTGCTTGCCTCCCTGATTGCGAACTGCAGTTGTTTACCCCTGGGCCTCCCATGAACCTGCTCCTCATTTGTATGAAGCATATATTCCATTCAGGCTCAAAGGCTTCTGCAGTCACCTTACCAATTTGCAAAACTGGTTCACTTACAACTTTAGGGTCTAAAGAGGGAAAATGGCATGCACTGCTCCCAGGAAGAGAAGATGAATAGAGGTAGAATGAGTCCTTGAGTGACAATAATGACAACCACACCAGCATTTATTAGGAACTTACTATATATCAAGCATTAATAGCATACCTTTCCATTTTATTTTGATACATCTTCTTTCTATATGTTACTGCCCTGTAGAATGATGGAAAGATTGAACTTCAGAGGGGTTAAGGAAGTCAGTTGGTTGAGTCATTTATCATTTCTGGATCTTCAGGCTTGGTTAAGGCTCTCTGTTGGGTATTGAAGTAAAGCCCCTGCCCCAGCTCCCTTCTCCCATTGGCCCTTGTCCATTTGAAGATGTAGAATAGATCGAGGGAAATTTGATAAGGTAGAATCTTTATTTAATGAGCTATTCCTGACTATAATGCTCAAGCAAAACACAGCAAAGTCTTTGTAACTTACCCAAATTTCTGTGAAATGCCTGATTTTAAGAACTTTTCCAAAGAATTATGGTTTCAGGTACAAGCAGTAATACTGCTCACATAAGGAGAATGGCAAGCCCAGATTGTATGCCCTATTATAAAAACCTCGTTAGTAACTGACAATGTTCATTTGTAATGGGCTTATCTCACGTGTGCATGCTAACTGTTGCTGAAAATGATTTATCTTTTCAAGCAAGAAGAACATTTTCCCTGCTTGTAGTATATGCTTAGTGAAAACAACATGTATTAATTTCAATTATTCAAATTTAGAATAGATGGAACATGTGTCAATGAATTATGCTATTGAATTATAACTACCAATATTTGTGAAAAACAACATACCACACAGCCGCCCTCTTTTCTTTTGAGAAGGGCCCACCAAGCCTGAATTCCATAAAATATTCTGGCCTCAGGAAAGAGAATAGCAGGAAATAGATTTTTTTTTCCTCTTGGGGGACGGTTAAGATGAGATGTAAGAAAGTGGGTGGGGAGAAGCTACAAGGTGGGAAGCCACTCATGGCATTTCTCCTGCTCCACTTTCTAAGTTAATATCAACTATGGGGCCAACCAATGATCTTCAACCCAACTTAATTTATAATCTCTTGGGAATTGTGGATTTACTATGTCCTCCCAATCTCATGCATTTACTTCTCTGTAAAGGACTCAATGCAGCTGAGCGAACAGCTGTTTATAAGGCATGAACCATGCCACCCTTCATTTTGTCACTACCTATTAGTACAGTGGAAGAATACTGGAGCATTTCCAACCATCTGTGCACATGTGAATGTCTTATTTACTTTTATATTGTCTCCAGATTTTATAATAGGGGTGGAAAGAACTCTAAATGCAGAGTCAGGACATGTCTTTGAGCACAGAGAGTTGGAAAGTGTATTCTTGTGAAACACTTTCTGAAAAGCTCACAGAGATTAAAGAGGTCTCCAAGATTTTGGACAGTAGTTTGAAATTTTTTAGTTATTTCTGAGAACAAGGCTGGAGGAAACACAGACTTGGTGGGGATTTGCCAAGCTGGGTTTGAACCTGGCTGCGCTTGCTTGGGTCCTCAAGGAATCCTCCTCCTCTCTGTAAAATCAGGGAATTTAACCACTATCACTTTATGTCAAGAAAAATTCATGCATTAAGAAAATTCCATTGTTTGACCAAACACATTTTCTTGGAAATTCCAGCTAGAAAGGAAGTAGAGAAACAAATATATTGGTCCAAAGGGAGGGTGATGTGTTTGGGGACACTGGGTGGAGGCGGCCCTGTGATTTGTGCTGTTGCCTGGAATCCACTCTCTGAATGGATGGTCCACTGTCATTTCCCATATATGTTCCTGATGGGGATTTCCAGACCTGTTGCTGCTGCCACCAGCATCCTTCTTTCAGAGAAGGGTGAATTCTTGTCACCAGGAGGCACAGGACCTCAAGAGAAGCAAAGAAGCCAGGTTACTTGCAACTACTTTTGGAAACAGGAGGTGACCTAGGGAAATTTCGAGGCAGCAGAGAGGAAAGAAAGTGAGTGGACAGAAACTAGAATGTAGATCTCTTCACTACATATGCTTCGCTTTCAGAGGAAACATGGCCTGTGAATCCATCCCTGAGACAAACAACAAACCCTCTGGCATTTAGACAAGGCCACTTAGATTAATAATTGAAAATCATGTTTCAGCAGTTTTCTCTGTTTTCATAGTAAGGCTCCTTTTCAAAGTATCACATTTTATTTCAAACTCATAGTTTCTATGTATTATATGAGGAATTATATTAAACGTAATTATATTTGAGCTACATTTCCTCCATCATGATTTTAGTAGCTCTAGTCTTAAGATTTCTGAAACACACAAATCTATGTTTACCAAATGTGAACTTGAGCTTTCAGTCCTGGGTCTCAGTCTGACTGCAGGGGCATGGTAAGAGCTGCAAACGCTTCCAAGAAAAATGTGCACCAAACAGATTAATGTGATAAAAGCAATCTCTAACCCCATTTTCTGTTTGACTAGATAAAGAAAATCATATCTCCTTTATAAAAAATAAAGCAAGAATAATTTCAGAAAGTAATAGTTTCATATTACTTTAAGGGAAATTTCCTCTTGGACTAAATATCCATAATTGTGCAGTCAGTACATTGAATCCTTTCTGCTGTTTTTCACAAATGGGGCTTGACGAGATACTTTAAATGAAAAACTACATGATATATTTCAAATAGGTCCAGAAAGATATTTGAAGTCATATCTCAACTTATTTTTTAAAGCAAGTGAATAAAAGGAGGAGGATTGGGAAATACAAGTATTTCATGAGATCATCTAAGTATCAGAACATATATTACCAAAATTACAAATGTTCAGGAAAAAAATGCAAGAAACAAATTTATGGTATGACACTATTTATTCCATTCATTTTCTAAACTAATAGCCAATATATGTCATTCATGGAATGCTTTACAATTTTAACTTTTCATTGCTTAATGAAAAATTAAGTAGTTTGGAGTTAAAATACTGTAATCCCTATAACATGCTTCACTAGTCCATATGTTTATATAGTTTTATTATGTTAATTTTGGCCCTATAATAAGTGGGCTTTTTGAGCCTCTTGGTCAACTGAAAATTATATATAGTGACATACATTTATGTTTATATATACAAATATGTGTACAGATGAGATACATAAATACATACGTACATGTGTGCTTTCTTCCTTTTTTAATGGGATCATGAACACTGAAATATGGCTTTCACTCAATAGGGTGGTCTTCCTGGGCCAAGCTTCTTATCTTTGTGTTCATGCTGACTGACAGCAGTTCATTCACACCGTATTCCATTCTCCTTTGTTTTATGGAAAGAAGAATGGAATATGGTGTGTCAGAGAGAGGGTAAGTATAATACAACTCGATACATCATTCATCAACTAGACTTGATACCAACTCTTTGTAAACGAAAAGCCTAATTGGCCTTCCTTGTCACATATGTCCTGCTGCCTAAAATGCTTGAATATACCTCATGTCCTGTCCTGGTCACAATTCAAAAGGCCTGAAGATTAAACAGGAGTGTTATGAGGTTTCTCCAGCAAGAAGTGGTCTGCAGGGTCACTCTGATGAAACACTCCTTCTAGCAGTGACCGTTGCTTAGCACCTCTGGAAAGAGAGCACACTCAGAGGCGATACAAAGAAAAATTCCACTAACTTGTCTCTGAATGGTAGTATTTATTTCAATGCTCACGTACAATTGAATGAGAGAAACTATTTACATAAAACACAAGTACAAAAAATATAATACAATTTATACTGTACATAATCAGGATTCCCTTGTTTTATTCCCCGACAGATGGCAGCTAGAGATGGGAAGAAGGGGATTGCTAGGAAAGGGTGAGTGTCAACTCGGCAGTACTAAGGACAGATCTTCAAAGTGTTTTTGTAAAGATGAATAGGCTTGAGATACAGAAACTGGCAATGCACCAAGGGCAGAAAGAAAGCAAAACATATTCACTTCTGTAATAACTATTGTTTTTCTTTTAAACATGTTCTGTTTTCCCAAAGCTGAGGCTTGAAGCAGGTGTGAGGTGATTTCCACTGAATGGTTAGGTGACCTCTGAGCACCCCTACTCCGACTTCCACAGTCGATCCAATGCAGCAGATACTGAGCTTCCAGTTGCCACAATTGGTGTCTTAAGTTGATTTCAGAAAACAATGTATCTGTCAGGTGTCATTAAGCAACAGTCTGAGATATGGACCTAGCCAGCTCTCAGGAAGCATTTAAAACCAGTGAGCTGATAGACAGGAAAGATAAAAGTCATGACCATTAGAAATTTCTATTGTGCACATCAAACAAGAAGGTTTTAAAGAAAAAGGATGGAAACAAAGTGTGGTGTGTCCATGGTCCCCTCAGGAAGTACCCAGCAATCCAAAAGCTTTTTAGCAGAGAAACCGAAGATCTATTCTGTCATTCAAACAAAGGGGAAATGTAAAGCTATCTCATTGTTTTAAAAAGCTAAATTATAATTAAGATATATTGTCTTTTAAAATTAAATTTAATATCAGTAACTGTCTGCAAGCTTACCAAGGGCTGAAATTGGCTTTGGAGAAGGTTCACACACACACAAAGGAAACAATCTCAAATAAGTTTATTTTGTGTCACAAAACAGCCAACACCAAATTAACACAGAATGGGGCATTTAACATTGGACAACATCTTTAAAAGTCACATCAAGCGGCATAACAGAAAAGTTTTGCTGTGCACTTTTGAAGAATCCAACATTGGACTAAGTTTGTGCATTTTTTTGTAGATGATGTAGAATCTCAGTGGTGAATCTAGGTGCTTGAGTTAAAGGTTTATACTGTGCTTTGTTTCGAACTGCAGAAGTTCAATTTGCTTTTGGCCAACCGTCATAGTAAAAGGGATAAACAATCAACTTCAGCAGAGATAACACTATTCCTCTATTCCTTTTCTTAACCCAAATTAAGGGTGACAACTTTTGTGAAGTTGTGAGGCAGTTCTGATATGAACTTAAACATAATCAGGCAATGTCGTAGGTGGTTGTGGCTCCACACCCACTGTACCTATACCAGCTGTCACCAGCCTGTGTCTGATTTTTCTATATCTATGGATTATCCTGAAGAAAACAAAGAAAAACCTCTAACTTCAATAGGCATCATGTTGGCATTCTTATTACAGAACAAACACTATGATTTTTTTTGGAAGACGTAAAAATTAAAGTGATGCTATTTTCTAGAAGGCTGATGCTGAGGTTCCCTCTCTTCTGAGCATGCATTGTACCTATGCTGGTTCTACATCCCCAGTGAGGGCAAAAATCACATCTGAAGATGATGTGCTTCTTGATCATTTTCTATTCCTGAGTTCAAAGAGGCACAGGAGAATAATTTTCTTTAACGTAAATCCAATCAATCTTCTGCTTCTAATTGAAACCAATAATATCCACATGAAATGATAAATGATCATGTTAAACAAGGCACTAGCAACTTTTTCTAGGAAATTAAACTATCCACACTTACAGAGAGGGCAGAAAATGATGTTCTCATTTTAGCAACATGATAAAATAGTTCTGATTTTTCAGAGTCCAGATTTTGCTCCCAGCTTGTATTTATCTAACATTTGAATCATTTTATTACTGCCATTCATCTAACATTTGGACCACTTGGCATTCAATTTCCAAAAAGCTGAGAAAGAACAGGATCACATTTGAACTACTGGACCCAGATTTTAGAGCAAATAAGAAAGGGTGGGATACATTTTCTTATTTGACTGATAGTTTAAGAAACACAAAAGAGTGATTTTCTACCTCCTTTTTCCTCCTTCCAGGTCTGAAAGTGCCCTTGACCAGTTACTGCCATTGTTCCAACACAGTAAAACATATTTGCTTGAGTAAGAATTGATACTGACTCTGATTATGGGGTAATAAGCTTGATTGCCTTTCTATGGAAGATATGATCTAATATGGTCTATCAAAAAGACTGTGTTCTGAGGCAGCTTTCACTAGGAAGTGTACATTTCATGTCAGGCTCTGAATTTGCTTTTGATAATGCCCTATATCACTTGCAATGTGAAGTTTATTTTCAAAAGAAAAGTTTATTTTCTCTCTCTCATGCTTCTGTAACATCTACCAAATTTCTGATAATGCAACAGATGACCACTGAATGTATCTCTGGTCTATCTGCTAAAACAATGTATACAATGCATCTTTAATATAAGTCCATAGGAAAAGAGTACGAAAGAGTCGTTTTATAAATCATCACCAAAAGTTCAACACACCAATAGAAAAGCACCTTTTCTTTTTTTTTTAATTTAATTATTTTTAAAGCCAGTCAAATTTAGGAAAAGTACCTTTTCTATTGCCAAAAGAGAAAAGCAGCAAGGATTAATGCAACATATTTTCCTCTGCTTTTTCAGGTTACCAAAGCAGATAGATAACTTAATTGCCTTGGCTCAGTATTTGTAGAATTAAAATAAAAATCTTTAAATCGGTCATAATTAATGATCTCAATAGGGGATAACAGCAGAAATAAACTTCACAATGATCCCTTATCTCCAAATATTTTATCTTACACTGTGCATGGCATTCCTTTTGTGCATTTCCAAGGTCAAAGTGAAGATTTCTCTATGTTCTTCGATTTCACCCACTGCCCAAAGAAGTAATGGGCTCAAATGGTGTCTAGTGTCTGATAAGATAAGCATAGGTAATTGTAGATAACCACAGGTAATCAGATATTGGCAACATGCTTCCCTGAGTGCACCAGGAGGTGATGAAAAAGTTAGGATGGACGAACACACCAGGGATGGCCAACACCATCTGTAAACTCCAGTTTGTATCGTAAGTAAGTGGTGAAGACTTCGCATGTGTGTTAAGGTTATTAATGCCTTCATAGAAATTGACTATTGGAGCTGTGGGACTTAGGCACAGCACTGTCATGTGGAAAATGGTGATGCAGTTTATTTTACCAACTATTGGTACCTGTTGCCTCTGGTTCTGTGTCCCAGAGCCATCTCTTGAGATTGAAATGCTGAGGTCAGTGGAGTTACTCCCAGTGCCACACACAAGAAAACCCCGTTGAAGTGTAAAGGACACCTGGAACCTAAAGAAAGCTGATGGCCCAGGGACAAAGTTGATGAAGAAGTATCTTGACAGCATTGGGGAAATATTTATGATTTATTCCAAAAGCAAAGGAACATTGTAAAGAAAAAAAATATTCATTTGTTCTTTACGAATTCAAAATGCTAACAAGGCTGTGTTTAGACAAAATGATTAGCTGAGTATAGACTTGATAGATGTTTAAGGTAAAATTTCTTTGATATTCAATTACATGCTCATGTATCCCATTAGATGGCCACTTGGGGACATGGAGACTCCCTGCTGGGACTTTGTTCATTTTTTTTTTTTTTTGATATAAGGTCTCTCTGTCATGATCTCAGCTCACTGCAGCCTCAACCTCCAGGGTTCAAGTGATGCTCCCACCTTAGCCTCCCAAGAAACTGGGACCACAGGCATGCACCACCATGGCTGGCTAATTTTTGTATATTTTGTAGAGATGGGGTTTTGCCATGTTGCCTAGACTGGTCTCAAATTCCTGAACTCAGATAATCTACCCATTTTGGCCTCCCAAAGTACTGGGATTGTAGGCATGAGCCACTGCTCCTAGTCTTTGTCTGTGACTTTGACAGCATGATGCACTAATTCCACCAGAGACTCCAGTGTGAACATTCAGTAAAATAGGCTTTGTCTCCCACAATTTCCATCCTTCTGCAGATAAATAAGGAAGTAAGGACACTCTTGGCTAAAACTCTTGCACTCCAGGCAGTTGATTGAGGCAGAGTCCAAGGGTCAGACCCATGGACCTGTGAATGGGCCTCACCATTTCCAGGACCTGTCCATAGCACTCACTGGGGTGACCAGGTCCTGCCTTTCATGTCACCTACTTATCTGACTGTTTCCTCCATTTGCTTTTTGCTCTTTGGCATCACCTGTGAGCCAGTGGTGCCAGACCCCTGGTTCATCCCAGACCACAAGAACCTGAACGAAGTCTCCCTATGGACAGAGTTTTCTCCATGGCAGGGATGGCCTCGCATCCATTCACTGTTTATAATCTCCTTTCAATTCCTTTAGAACCTCGGCCCCACACACATTTATTAAATGTTCTTTTTTTTTTTCTCCAATATGAATGCTAATTCTAGTGAGAATCTACTTGAACAGGCTTAGGAGAATAGTCCTACAAACATGAAGAAGTTGAGATGCCTCATATAAATTACAATGGGAAGGAGCACAGAAATGAAATATGCTCAGAGTGGAATGAGGAGTTTTGGAGGGAACACCATGAGCCTGGAGACTGCAGCTCCTCTCTGCGGTGGAGCCTGACCCAGCGCTCCCTGAGTTCCTTTGAATTCACTGAGTCCACATCATTCAGAGCTGACAAAACCCCAGTTCCACCAAGGCCACATGACCCTGGAGCTATGGGGAAGGCCACATGCTGTGCAGCCTGCAGGAATTCTGTCCTTCTCATTCCTGTAAAATGTCATTGCACTGTAAAATCAGTATTAGATGGTGATGAGTCTAGCCTCAAGAAAGCACCCTGAATAGTACTGGGAATCACTTTCAAAGAATTTAAACATAAGACTAAAGCCAGCTTCCTCATGAAAATCAGCCAATCTTCAACTGTATTCAGAAATAACTTTAGATTTAAATAGTGATTAATGTCATTTTACATCAGGTTCAGACAAGTGTAGCTTAAAACTATTTGTCACTTTTTGTTCCATTTGTACCAAAAAAAGGAAGAAAGGAAGAATTAAAGAAGAAAGGAAAGAAGAAAAGAAGGCAGGAAGGAAGGAAGGAAGAACCAAAGGAGGGAATGAAGAACAAAAGCAAAGATAAAGAGAGAATGAAAAAGGTCATTGAGGAATTTAAAATGTGAACCACAAAATTTCAGCAGGACTCCCAAACAGCCCAGGCCTAAGGAAGAGCTGCTTTAAGAAGGAGGGGCTAAGAGAGGTGAGAGATCGCACTGTGAATGCCCAAGGTGTGAGGGTTCACCCATAAGGATGGAGTATGGAGACAGAACATGTGAATGGTAGCTACACCATGATGGACAAACAAAACTTATTCCACAGCTGGTGAAAATACTAAGAATATACCTGAAATTATCTAAGCACTTGCCATTCTATCAAAAAAGAGAGAGAGAGAGAGAGGAAGAGAGTGAAACAATTTTCCTTTGAATAGTGGGAAACAAAATGGGATTCCTTTGCAGTGCTAATTTCAAGGGTTTATATCCTTAAGAACACAAAGAGTCTGTGGTGAGGCAAGGTGTTTTCCCAAGTCATTGCAAAAGACTCATTAAAGACCAGCTTAGATGCCATTTAGAAGCCATTTCCCATCAATTCCAGTGAAACATTCCTGAAATATTAGAATCCTCATTCCCAGGGGAAAGAAGTCTCTTTAAGATTAAAAAATAAGAGAGAAGATTAAGAAATAACTAAAATGTGCTATGTGCTGCAAAGTTAAAATGTTTTTTCCTATAAGAAAGTGATGAGATGAGTTGAAATATCCGATGAAAATCCAACCTAGGAACAACGAGAGAAGCATCTGGCTAAATTTCCCCTGCTGAGTATGTAATTTGAGCATGTGCACATGGACAGAATACTCTTACATATAAGGAATGCGTGAAAGGCAGCAGGAAGTCCCCATTGGAAAGACCCTGAATGTCATTTATTTGCAATCTAGAAGAACTCACAGAGCCCACCTGCCATTTGAATACTGGGTCATTTCTGTAAATTTGGGTATATGAGAATATTCTGAACCCAACAATATTCATTATTAAACATAGAATTCTTCTAACACTTTCTGAAATTGTTTCTTTAAATTGGAAACAAGGGTAAGGGTAAAAGCACATATGCTAATAAAATTCTATGTTCCTCAATACCCCTACTATATTTTTTTCACAGATCTGAAGGTTCATTTATCAGTGAGAACATGTTTCCATGCCTACCCAGGACTTTATCACATGCTCAGAGGCATCAGATGAACATTTTCAATTGTGTTCTTATTTTCAATAATTATTCAATTAATTGCCGTATGTTACATATCAATTGTTTGTGAGCAACGTGTATACATTTTTTTCTGGGGGCCTCTGTGAATGGTGTTATCACACTTTTAAATGCTTATCTATGATCAGTGATGAGACCACTGGGTTCACAAAAACCCCTACTTCCGGCTATCCTGACTTCCCAAGATGCATCTTGAAATGCTGTTGCCTCCATACAGGAAGACGCGAGGGTGGATGGACTGGGTGGGTGGGAAGGCAGCACTGAAATAAAAGAAAAGGCACCAGAGCTGAGCATCTCCTTCTCCCCTGGCTTGCAGGCAGCAAGTAACAGTAGAAACCGGGGGTAGCACTTCACATGGACTTGGTGGACTCCAGAAAGCCAGCTTTACATGGGACTAATGCTCTTGATAGGGGTTGTTTGCCACACATTGGTTATATCGGGGAGATGAAAAATAAAACGTTATCATTAATATCAGTTCTTTCAATATTTTCTATAACATAAAAAAGTTGCTTTTCGTTATAATTTAGTACTTTCAATACTTTTGCTAATTGACATTATAAATGCACAATTTTTTTTTTTTGCAGGGAGAGAGGAGGTGTGGAGTCTATCCAAATGCTAAGGAAGTGGTTGGTTATTTTACAGACTGGCTCTTCAGGACATCACTATGGACCAGACAAGTGGGCTTCCAGGCCAACAGTACGGCAAGGAGCTCCCTGAAATGCCATGAAATCCAAAAGTCAGAATAAGGGGAGTTTTGCAGTAGGCTGCAGAATACGCCCACGCTTCATCGTGCCAGTGCCTCTGCTCTACTCCCTCTACCAGCAATGGCATAGAAACTGTAACAGGAGCGAGGTGGGGTGCCTCACAGTCTACTGTAACCTCTGCAGGTGTGGGTCAGGTGGAATTCCTGGGCTTCCCTGGGCTAGATGAAAACACACAAGTTGGTTCTGAGACTCTAATAGCTTTATCCAGATTTGGAAGATATGCAATCCGTGGTGAATAATTGTTTGGCTACATTTTTTTCTTCATTTTATGAAATATTATGGACCTAAGCACTTCTTGCGGAGGGAGCAGGTGTCTTAGAGACAGTGCCTATTTTCTTGAAATAAAACATCATGAAGATTTACACTCCAAAGAAAGAAGACATTCACATTTCTAAAGACTCCTTCCCATGGGGGTGGCACATTTATAAAGTAAAGCTCAAAAAACAAACCAATGGACTTGTCAGAGAAATGGGCTGAACACAATTAAAAACTTCACGCCCTGGCTCATTCAACAATGGTCAAGATTTTCAGGAAGCCATATTTCGATTTTTGTTGCTTTTAAGGACATGTATTTTTGGCAGCAATGGGACACTCTGGCGGCTTGAAATGTATCCAGACTTCAACTCTGAAGCCTCAGAAACGGGCAGTCATGGGGCACAGGCCTTGAGAACTGGGGATTTACAAGAAGCCAAAAACATAAGCGCTATTAGTAATCGTCATAATTATTGAGATCTGTAAAGTAGGCGTTAGAGTAGGTCTTCCCAGTGAGGTGTGGGTTGAAGTATTTGTTTCTTTCCTCTAGGATCAAGTTGTTTTTGTTAAATGCCTGGAAAATATATGAGAAAAAAACAACCAAGTTTAAGAATGCTAAGTAGCATTTCAGAAAGAATATAATGAGGATGACTATGATGTTGACTTTGTACTCTCTGCTAAGTTTCCATTATTTTAAAATATGTTTTTTGATCATTTGCTTCCCCAGATGATGTGCCTCACGGAGGACTTGCCTCATTATCAGAATAAGGTTGGCAGTTTGTGATATCTTCTGGTTTATTGTTCAACTTTAGTTACGAAGTTTCCAATAGAAGCAGGGGTTTAGAAAACCTAAATCTAAATCTCTAGAAAACTTAAAACGCTGATGATTTCTGATTAACAGACATTTTGAACGTAACTGAATATATATAACTGAATTCATATTCATATAACTGAACAAATACGTAAGTAGCTTTCAGATGTCCACGGGTGGGTATATTTATCAGAGACTTTGGCAGAACTTATTTAAGTAAGGGCATCGGGTTTCAAATGCCTTAATTTCTTTTCATCCTGAACTTGTTAGAAGGTGATCAGTGTAGCCATTTTCTCTTAATAGTTATTCAAGTCACCTGCAGTTTCAAACAGCCCAAAATGAGTCCATAGGCGATAAATATTGAGAGGACTACAATGAAGATGAAGAAGGGTGCGCAAGGCCACCTGTCCAGGATTAGTCTGGGCAAAGTATCAGAAAAAAACGTTCTGGAAGGATTCATTAAAGACTGGGCAGCTGTCCATGCCTTCAAGGCCCTTCGCCTTCATGGCAGAAATATTTCTGATTATCTTAAAAGTGGCTGTTGAATCTTAAGTGGGAACACAGGACTGGGTAAATTACCTTCTGAAGCCTGTAGTAACAGTGGCCAGAGACCAGCTGGTGTGTTGGAATCATGCTCAGAGGAGCTGATTTCTTGAGATCTAAATGTTTGTTTCAAAAGCTCTTGTTCACGGAAAGAGCTTGGGCTCCTCTTCAGGCCTCCTCCTTACTCCAGGAGCTCACTTCTGAGAGGCCAGGAGGGGTGTGTTATTCATTCCTGGTTCTTCATTCCTTAAATCTACCATTTGAGTTGGGGGAGATGCCAATGGCTTTTGGATCATCCAAGGGGAAAAGTCAATTGGTGTGTCTCCATCCAGGTGGTAGAGAATAGAGGCCACATGGCTGAGAGGAGACAAGCATGGACACGTGGCTCCTGGGACGTAAGGTCTCCCAGCCACATGAAGTCACAAAGGCTAAAGATATTCCATATTCTCACATAGGGAGGAAATTCAATTTCAAAGAAAACCACCACGGCAGAGAAGGGGCATCAAAATACTCCCTACGAGTGTTAAGGGAAACCAGGCACCTAGCAGGAATATCGAAATTTAGTTAAACTTCATGCAGGAGAAAGCCCTTTATTCATGTGGGTAATAAGGGAGGTTGGGTGCAAAGGGCCAAAGCCTTGATGTCTTTCCAGCTACCCCCCTCACCTCTGGGGGATGCACACAACAAATCCTCATGTTCTTTAGAACATTTAAACCTCACAACAGCAGTATGGGAGCATGCACTCTTTATCCATTTTAAAGATGAAGAAACTAAGGTTCAAAGAAGTAAGAAACCCATACTCTGAACCATAACGCAAAGTGCCTCAAGTAAAAACCATGTTTATTTTGCTAGGTCCTGTTCAAAGCATTTTAGGTAAATTACCCCATTTAATTCTCATTATCTCTAGTTTATAGGGGAGAAAATGGTGGATGATTGAATAAGAACTAGCATAGGTTTACCCAGCTGGACATAGTGCTGACCCGTGAGCCAGGTGTGTGAGGTTCCAGGCTGATATCCACCCCCTTCCTCCTCAGAATGTGAAGGGAACTCTAAACTTCTGGGTGGAATCCTGGATTAATCACTCAATGGGGAAATTAAGAACATACATCACCCAACACCAGGGACCACACTTTTACATCAAGCAGAGCTGAAAAGCCTCTGCTTGAACATGATTTAAAGACAGCTTTTATTATAATAAAGGCAGGGTCCACCTGCCTTCTGTGCACACCTGGCCACCACTGTCACTGCCAACTCCTTACCTTGATGGCCTCCACCGAGTCATACTTGTCCAGTTTGTTGATGTGGTTGGTTATGCTGGTGTTGAGAGGGGCAGGCGACACAGGGTGGATGACAGTTGCATCGTGGGATTGCTGCTGGTACCGCTGGCAGTAGGTGTAGACGAGCAGGGTGAGGAGGCAGCCAAGGATGGAGCTACTCAGCCCCACAGCAATCATGTGGAACATGTTGAATTCTAGGGGGACAGGAGCAAAGTGATGCCACACTTGAAAAGAACACCCTGCCTACCTACTCAAAGCACTAGATGAAAAGAGAAAGTCACAATGAAAAGTTTAAGAAATCATCATTCTTCAGTCTTTCCTTGGAAACATCATGGCCATCAAGGAACTTCTCCATAGTGAGCACAGGATAGTTTAAGTTCCTTCTCTTATGGATGATAGCCAGTCTTTTGGAGTGACCTTAAACTTTAATACACTACCAGAAGCTTTTTTTAATTTGAAGTTTTGCACAACAGCGTTCTTCTGCTTCAACTGCAGCCCAATCCATGGTGGACAGGGTTTCTGCAGAAAAGGTTATTCACGCTCCTCAGTGGGTTGAGCCTCCCTGTGTGCAGCAGGGCTGTGTCCTGATGTCAAGGGAGGAGCAGCTACTCTTCCAATCTACTGCTCATCTGCAAGCCAGACTGCTTTTAGCCCTCTCTCTATTTCAACCGATTTAAAATGTTTTCTATTCACATAAACTCATATGTTTTTCATTATATTTTTTGAGTATGAACACACACACATTAGAAAGTGCCAAAGGGTCGATAGGAAAAATAAATCCTTCTTGCTCAGAGATAACTATTATAAGCACTTTCTCCTGTGCCCTTTCAGAGATGCTCTGCACACTTACGTGCTCTGTGTGTGTGTGGGTGTGTAAACACTATCCTATGTACCACTTTTCTCACTTACGTTGTATTTTGGAGGTCTTGTCAAGAAAACGATTTACTAAAAAGAAATAAGGAATTTGTGTTACATGAATAAAATGTAATATTTTAAATGGTCACGGAATGACCCTCTTTTACTAATGTTTTCCTATTTCGTGGCATCTTTTCTGTTTCACTGAGTTATTTTCCTGGAGTTATAAATACATAGCACTCAGAAAATTCTCCAGCATGGACTTACAGCTGTATAATAGGATTGGCTCAAGAGACACAAGGCACCATAGAAAGACCTGTGTGATGTCTGAGTAAACTAGAAAGACAACAGATATTTCTGTGTTGGTGAAATACTACTATCAAAGTTTCAAGCCTTTCAGGAAACAAAGGCAGCATGCAGCCAGCACCACAGAGCTGGGCTCCAGAAGAATCAGGTGAAGCAGAACAGGTGGTTATCTTCCTCTGTGTTGTTGGAAGCAAGTGGCTGCTGCCCATGGGGTACTGGCCTCATGTGCCCTTGCTCAGA
The DNA here is from genome assembly GCA_028533165.1 of Leontopithecus rosalia. NCBI lineage: Eukaryota > Metazoa > Chordata > Mammalia > Primates > Cebidae > Leontopithecus > Leontopithecus rosalia. Next base: position 8,412,108 of record CM052649.1, read on the forward strand.
GCACGTCCTGAGGACACCAGCTTTCCCCCAGGGTGTCCCCTCCATAGACCACCAGGGTGAGGGGCAGGGTTGCCAATACCTTTCCCTGACCTGTCAATCCTACACCGAGTGGGACAATGGGAGGTATGTGCTGAGTATCACTGTGATGCTGACGAGCCTGCCTGGCTGCAGAGAAGGGCCTTCAGGGCTAGGGTAACAATGAGAAGAGCCTGCAGGTTTGCCCCTGCACCCAGAGCCTCGGTGCATCTTAACCATCCCAGTCTCCTCCCCAGGGATTTTCTGAGCTGTATCCCCTGTACTCATGATCTTCATCATCTGGAAGGGACTCCACCCTGCCAATGCTGTTCTACAGGGCTCTGACACTTGGTGTCAAAGGAAGGGACACTGTTCACTGAGTGGCCACCAGAACTAGGTCTGTGGGGCTCAGTCCTTCCTGAACCTCATGTAACCCTACAGTGGTGGAGAGGCCCCAGGGAAGCTGAACCTATAGTCAGAAGATGCCATCAAGACCTCACCTGTGATACTGGTAGAGACTAGATATCTCTGTCCCTAAACCCTGAGCTTTTCCCTATAAGCTGTGCTCCTTGGCTGCTCCAGACACTGTGTTCCAGGAACCCAGGACTCGAGCTAGATCTGCCCATCAGGTGAACGGACACTGTGAAGGAAGGCACCTTCTCTCTGGCTCACTTTCGGGCAGAACTCACAACACACTCCTGACCCCTGAAGTCCCAGTGGATGATGCAGTTCCTAGCACAGGCGCCCAGTGTACTCAGCACTAAGGGCTGGATCATCCGGGATGGTAGCACTAGAACATTCCACAAGCATCACCCACTCCCTGACAACCACCTCAACTTCTCACTTCCAGCTGAGTTGGTCAGTGGTTTCAGAATCTTTGGCCTTTCCTGACTCTGTCATGAAGCCTCTAGGGCTGGAGAACTCCCAGCCTGGGACAGGCGGATAAAGCATCCAGGGGGCATTCCACCTGCAAACACTGGGACTTTCACTGTAACACTGAGGCTGTACTTAGATAAAGCAAGAGCCGATTTCACAGGAGTTCTTACTTCTCTGTACTTCAGCTGTTAGCGCTCCCCAGGGTCAATGCCTTGAACCGATGCACTCCCTGCTGCACTGATAGTTCATCTTTTATTATGACATGGGGAAGACACATGACGGTCTCCATATGCAGATACTGTGTCATTAGTCAAACGAACCATTCCAATAGGTGCCTGGGGAAGGCTGGGGCCAGCTGACACCTTTATGACGATTATGTCATATTATGTCATTATGTCTTTGTGTCTCATGCAACTAACAATAGTTCTCTAAGATGAAAAATTTCAATGGAAGCACATTTTTCTGCATGGGGAAAACAGTACCCATTAAATTTCTTCTGAATGTGCTTACTGTGGTTCTTTCCTTTGAATATTATTTTCTGCTCCTGATTTTGGTCAGTAAAGATAGCACACAGACCAACTACCCTGTTGGCTCAATTAGCTAATTTCCTGTATAAAGTTTGATTGATTTTCCAACAAAATGAAAAACATACAAATGAAGATGCCTATGTTGTCAGAAACATGCTTGCTTGGTAACTGTTTTCAACTATTAGCCCTACAGTAGGATTCATCTAAACTGCCTATGCTATTGTGCCAGTGCTACCTGCCTGATCAAAAAAAAATCCATTCTGAATATCCTAGAGTGGTTCGAGTTCCTGTGATTTAACCAACAACATCTCAAGGCTTGGTACAGCCACTAGGCAGGTGGTTCAGACACACAGAAGTAATATTTTAGAGTGGGGATGGGCTTTACACCATGTTCTCCTGGGTGCTCAAGGCCCTTGAAGATCTTCCACAGAGTAACTCAGTGGGGCTCAGCAGGAGGAAAGCGAACTGCACATGTCTGATGGCAGGCACTACTGTCTAGCCAGCTCTGCTGAGGCATCCGCTGTTTTAGCCTCAGGCTCTGCATAGCCTCCCTGAGAATGGGAACACTTATAAACTCTGCTCAACTCTTGACCTACACTGTCTTTGATGGCAGCAGTCCTGGACCCTGTCTATTGTCCAAGAGTGTTACCTACCCAGGGAGGCTGTGGCTCCAGCATCCTGAACACAATGCTTTTGAATACTTATTATCAAGGTTCTCTTCGTAAGGTGCTCTGCGTTCAAAACTCACACTGAAGCCGCTGGCTGAATTCTTTGTGTGCACTTGGGCCAGTGACATCACTGCTCTGAGCCTCGTAGTCTCCATTTATAAAATGCAGATTAAATATATAACCACTGTTCCTTTTCTAAAATTCCCAAGTGTAAAATCTCAGAAAAGTAATGTTTTGTCAGTCATCTGGCAGCAAAATGTCACCGACCTGACCCACTTTTCTGTGGAGCTGACTAGAATTGCTAGGAAGACCCTTAGCATCTTCACTTTTCAGCATCTCACAGGAGCATTATTAAAGAGATCAGCTGTAGAACAACCCCAGACCCTGTGCAGGTGTCATGTAATATAGAGTACAGGCCCCACATATCCTTCTTCCATCTAAAAACTGCTGAGTTCCAAAACCCTTCTCTATCTCCAGAGGTGTCACATGAAGAACTGTTGCCCCTGGCACCTACATGAATGCTCCTTGTGAGGACCAAATGGGCTTTGCACCCACCATATTCTTGTCTAAACCATGTAAAACAGTACATAGCACACAACTACTGATCTAAAACATTAGAGGGTACTAATCGGTATGACCATTTTTATGTGAACTGGTTGCATATTCATCTTGTAGTTGGATAGTTGGATTCCATATTAGTGACAGCCAGTTAGTGAACTCACTCCACTGACTTCACTCAGACACCTGACATTGCCCTTCTGAGGCACTGGAGTCTCTGATGATATGATTGCTGGTCAGAGGGGCTGGGGATGCTTGGTAAGCTCAATGGCCTTCACAAAACTGACACAGAATGCGTGTTCAGCAAGGATTACTGATTTTTATTTTTTGAGACAGAGTTTCACTCGTTACCCAGGCTGGAGTGCAATGGCGCGATCTCAGCTCACCGCAACCTCTGCCTCCTGGGTTCAAGCAATTCTCCTGCCTCAGCCTCCCAAGCAGGTGGGACTACAGGTGCACGCCACCATGCCCAGCTAATTTTTGTATTTTTAGTAGAGATGGTATTTCACCTTGTTGACCAGGATGGTCTCGATCTCTTGACCTTGAGATCCATCCACCTCGGTCTCCCAAACTGCTGGGATTAAAGGCATGAGCCACCACACCTGGCCTCAGGATTACTGAATTAATGAGTGAACTAACAGATTGCTGACTGAGTAGACAGAATGTCACAGATAGCTTTTTTTTTTCTTTTAAAATGCGGAGTCTCATTCTGTTGCCCAGGTTTGAGTGCAGTGGCATGATCTAGGCTCACTGCAACCTCCGCCTCCCAGATTCAAGAGATTCTTCTGCCTCAGCCTCTCTGGTGGCTGGGACTACAGGTGTGTACCACTATGCAGGCTAATTTTTATATCATTTGATATAAAAATGTAGGCCAGGCTGGTCTGGAACTCCTGACCTCAGGTGATCTGCCTGCCTTGGCCTCCCAAAGTGCTGGGCATGAGCCACCATGCCCAGCCAGTAAGCTCTTAATCAAAGTACTTAGTAATGGTAGTCAGAAATGATAAGTACATTCCTGAAACATGCCAATGAAGCTTCAGGTTCCATGAGAACATGTCAGAGGCAATGCCTGTTGGGCTGGGCTCTCTCAGACACCCTGTGGAATGGATTAGGGGAGAAAATGGGAATCTATCATCATCAATCACACATGTGGAAGGGAAGGCCTCATTGTAGATATTGGCTTGTATTCTGAAAGGTGGACATGGGCTGTTCCTTGGTCACTGGACAAGTCAGCCTCTCCATCCAGGATGTTCACGGCACAGACAAGTACTTTATGGGTATATGTAAGGCACAGACTGCAAAGTCCAATGTTATCATGCACTTGAACCAGACAGTGTTGTCTTTGACATTCGTGGTGGCAGCAGCTTTGAAAAATTTCTCTAGCACAACCAGTATAACCTTATGCCTCATTACAATTTAGTCATTCCAGTGGGTTGGAGATTGGCGGCTAGCTTCCATGGATTTGTACTATACATATAAACAAATTATTTGAATTCTACTTTACTCATGAAACTCTACAGTGAATATCAAGACCACTGGTTCATAAAGCTGAGCATCCATCAGAATCACCTGCAGGGCTAATTAAACCACTGACTGCTTGACCCCTCCCAGGGAAGTCCTGATTTTGTGGGTCAAAGTAGGGCCTGAGGATCTGCATTCCCATCAAGCTCCCAGGCCATGCCCAGGATGTGGGTTTAGGCACCCCACTTTGAGAACCACCGATCAGTATGTCAAATATTGACTACCTTATACCAAGGTAGCATGCCTGGGATCCATAACTTTTCTCCAGTTTGTCATTCTTGGACAAGAGGCGGAAACATTATAGAAAACATGCAGGAAGGAAAATGATTAGAATATATCAGTATACCCATTAAAATTACTTAAAAGGGAGAACATACCTCCACACCTTTTCTCTTCTACACTACTGGATCTTGCCACAGATACTTCTGGAAAAACAAAAGTTGAATCACAATGTGTAAAAGGTGTTGGGAAGACAGTCCATATTCATGCTTCATGTACGTTTGTATAATGGTTCTGGATTTTATGTGATGCAAAGTTTCAAAAGCCTGATTAATTATCAGAAAAATTGTACTTGTTTCTTGGTTTTAAGCAGCCTGATACAGATTTGGCTAAATCACCTTGACTAAGGACAGGTGGGATCCATTTATCACAGAAAGATAATGGATGGTCCCTTGGGCTGAAAGCAGGGAATGTGCTCATTTTCCTCCTGCCAGGGAGGAACCCCCGGCTCTGCCCAATACGCAGAGTACTCCTGTGGTATTCCTGCTTCCTAGACTTGTTCCATTAAAGCCAGTGTTTTCACCTTTCTGGCAGAGGGAAGGCCCCTTCACCAGAGCTCAAGGACCTCTCTAGAACAAGTGAAGTCCCTCTTCAGGAGGACTTTGATGCTCTTTGCATGCCACACATGAAACCTACAGAAGGTGCAGAAAGAGGCCACATCTCCTATGTGTTCTAACTCCTGAGGATAAAATATCACTTCAGGAGTCTAGGAACATCATTCTTTCCTGTATTCATTTTTTATTAGATAACAAGAATTAAAATTTTGTCTATGGTTAACAAGGACAACAATTACGACCACTTATAGTTCTGTAAGGTACATGATTGAGGTATGGTATATTACTTTTCTCTAAAATATTATCATTTGCATAAAAGAAGAAAAACGAAGAACTGGCTTATAGAATTCAACCCTGTTATCTATTTACCAGCAACTACACACTGACTTCACCATGAAAAGCTGGTAAAATGAGGGCCAACCTCTTCTCCAACAGGAGAATAATGATGCATTTCTACTTTCCCAAGTATATTAAAGATTGTATAAACAGAATGGCCCTTTTTCTCTGTGTTCCCGTGCATATACAGGGAGCACTGCCCAAACATTTAACCTAATATTAGAATAACCAAATAATATTTAATAATAACCAAATAACATTTTCATTTTTTGAGCAAAGTCTTCTGACTGTATTATAGTCATTAAACTGCAAAAGACACTGTGCCTAAGAAACCTTGTACTCATGAACTGAATTCAAGTTTAAATCTGCATTTCTCTATAGACCTACATTTTAAACACCTTGAAATCACAAGGCTTGATAGAATCATCTCTATTTCACTGAATAAGCCAAATAAAACACTGATATATGAATCATTTTCTCTCTCCATGTTGGAGGTGATTTTGTTCTTGTTGAGAAATGCCTCTGCTCTTACCTGGGATGAAGTTAGAGTCGAACACACATGGCCGGCTCTCTGTGGTGTTCCCGGAGCACTGGCTGCCCACGGGGAAGAGGAGGATGCACTGGCGGGAGCGGACTTGGACGCCGGAGGCTTCGCACTCAGACCAGTCCGACCATTCTGACCAGCTCTCTGCAGAGACCAAAAGAGGGGAGACCAGTCAGCTCAATCATCCTGGACTCACTGGCCAGTTACATATGTGATTTCTGGATTCCACAGCATGTTTTCAATGGTTCTGCGCAGCAGTAAGATGTGGCTGTATCATCTAACAGGTCCAGTACGTAAAATACATATGAGGGTGAATAAAAGTGCCTCAGTTGGTATATATGTGATCTGATATCATGTGCTTAAAATAAACTTCCTAAGACCCACAATATTTTAACATTGTAAAGTAATTGTATTTAGACATTCAATAAGGGAATCCATTAGATCCAGCCGTGTGCAGACCATCAGCAGCAGGGGCATATAAGTCATCAGTGCAGGTGCCATTTCGCTGTGGGTAAAATCCTCCAAGAGCCTCAAATGCCTTCCTGAAACATTCCTGAAAATTCTTCGCCTGCCTCTGTGCTCAGGCCAGAGAAATAACTGTGTGCTCACGAGAGTCCCAGGTTGCTGAGAGGGAGTCTGAAGCTATACAATTACTTACTCCTCTGTTATATAAACAATTCCTCTGAGTCAACTGCCAAAGTCAGCCTGCCCTTGAGATAGAATTCATTTTATCCCATGTTTGCTGTCTCTGAAGAGATAAGGTCAGTGCACAAGTCTCAGGTCAAGGCCAAAAGACAGGCATTGAAAGGATACAGAATACTTCACCCTGAAGTAGAAAATTACTAGGATTTGTGAAATTCACCCGGCATACAGATGTGTGAAAGAAAGGAATAACACTCCTATAAAAGTAGGAGGGTTAAAAATGTTAACTCTCATTATTGTTTATGAAATTTTAATCAGGATAAAAAGGTATTTTTCTATGTAGTTTGTTTTTCCCCCTTTATAAATAGAAGCACTAACTTTACAGCGGCAGGAAAAATTAAAAAATCAAACTTGTGCCTTGCTCCAGCTAACGGGTACAGTGTTTCTTAGAAATGCATAAAGTGTCAGTTTTTAGAATGACAGTGAGAATCTGGCTTCAAGGCCTTTTTCAATATACAGAGAACCTTCTAGAAAGATGCGCAGGAGGAAGCTAAAAAGTGTGTGTTTCAATGTCAAAGTTAGACCCTGAAGAGTAGCTCATTTTCATTCCAGGTGGCTCCTGCATGTCAGTAAACCAAGCTATTTTTGGGATGGTGTGGCAGTGGAGTCCTGAGCGCCTGCATCAGCCACAGGGAGCCTGGAGCAAGGCACTCCCACACCCACAGGCCCAAGGATGGCTCTTGTGAGGTGCACCTCATAGCAGTGTTCCCTGCTCCCCACCCTGATTTTAAAAACAAAACCTCAGACTCTGTTACTAGGCGATCGACTTTAAGAATGCTTTGCTATCACCAGTTTCTGCTGTTTGCTGTGCTCCTCTGCTTACTGATTTGGTGTCATGCTTTTTCTTTCCTCTAATTGGACTATCTCTGAATTATAGCCCATTGACCATGGATGAAGCATCCTCCAGGAGTGCTTAGTGTCCCCTTGTTACATTTTAGGAGTCATTGCTGGAATGCAGGTCTGGAAATCTTCGGAAGATGCTTACGTGGCTGCACCCAGGCCGGCTTTGAAACAAAAAGTCTGCAGGCTGTTTCCCCACTCAGACCTCCATACCTGGGAGGGCACTTCAAATGCCCGCTTGGTCCCATCTTTCCTTGAACTTTCTCCCTCAACACAGCAAGGTGCTGCCTGTGGGTCACTAGTGTTAATTAGCAAAGTCAAGAACAAATTGGGATGTTTCCTAATTAGGGACATTGGGTGTTGTACCATGCCACAGATTCAGAACTAGTGTTTGAAGCCTTTAGCACTCTCCCATTGATGGGCTAAAGGCTTTGAACATGAGTTCTGAATCTATGGCACAGTGAGAACTATTTTATTATAGATGCTATGTTTTAAAGTTGCTTCAAGGGTAATAGCAGGCTGCTGACTTGTCCACCCCTTTCAGTACTTACTGTGATGTGGTATCATCAATGACACCATTTATCCATTAAGCAAAGAGGCCAATTTTGTCCTGAAGCTGTGGAGTGGGCAAGGTGCTGCTTACCTGGGCAGGGCTGCGTGTTGCAGAGCGCTTCTTCTGTGTGCAGCCCCAGGCAGATGTCCCCTCCGTAGGCCGGGGCTGGATTGGAGCATGAGCGGGTCCTCATATAGTGCCCACCGCCGCATGTTGCTGAGCATTTTGTCCAGGGGGACCAGCAAGACCACACGCCATCCACTGTGAAGGAATACAAAGCCACAGCACTTCTGTAATCCAGCCCCAACCAAGCTAAAGGAGTTACTAAATGGAATCTGCACTCTGGGAGGGCTGCAGCGCAGCCTGTGCGCAGGCCCACATCGCAACCAGGCTTCTGGCCACTCGCGGTGCTGCATCTGGAGTCTTCCTCTTGGTAACAGATCCAGTTGAATAGATTCTGCCCCACACTTTTTCAGTTTCCTTTATTCATTCTTTCAGAAAATATTTCGAAATCGACAGTATCTAAGTACAAGCATGACAGTGGAGGGCGTGAGGTGTCCTAGTAATTCCAGTTCCTGAGAACCACCATGAGCCACCCTGGACAGTTATTGATGTAAAGCCCCAGCCAGCTCTCACCTTTGCCATCTGCACCATCTAACTAGCCAGGTGAGACTTAAAGCCAAGGATACGTAGTTCAAGTCACAAGCTCCTTTGCTAATTGGATTCTGGTTTACTTCCTGACAGTGGAATGGAGAAAAGCTAACAGGTCCCATGAGGAAGGTAACTGAAGAATGCTCCATAAATTCAGGCATAAAATGACCAAACGAAGTATAGCCACACAGACTTGCTGTGTTTAAATGACCACAGCGAAGAATCTGAAAATCTGCAGCCATAAGTCAGGTTAGATATTAAGGGTACAGTTTACAATATGAACATGAGGCCGAACTGGCTGCTTGAATGACCATTCCCGTGACAACTCATAACTGAGCTCACGTCTCTGCCTGTTCAAGTTAGTCCCTGAATTCTTCAGGCTGGGCTCTTGGTACCTGTAGACTGGCCTGCTGAATGCTGGGGTCTGGTGGCCCACCTGAATCTGGGAGACTTAAGGGCTCAGTCCTTTATTAGCTGAGCTTGCTAAAACTAAGACATCGTGTTGGCTTAGGTTTGTGACAAGGTCAAATATGATTTGCTGTTTAGCTAACTCCTGACTGTGCCTCTCTCTTACTAGCCAGATCTGCGTTGTTATTGCTGAGTCCCAGGGCAAAGCTACAGGACATTGTCAAATAAGGTATTAGAGTCTCATCAAGAGTTAAGGACCAATCACAACCACAGCTAACTCAATTAAAAAGCTGAGAAGAGACTCACTATTGCTATGTGTAGAGAGAATCCTATTTTAACTTTCTCTGTAGCCTGCACAAAGAAACAGGAGCAACCACGACAGAGAAAGCCAGAATCATTCAGGACATAAAATTGTTTTAGCTAGAATAACTTTGATTGTCTTTTAAAATGCCTGCCATGATGGAACACATCGTTATGGTGTAATGTTGCTTTTTAGATATTGGCAAGCGTAAAAAGAAAGCATTTTTTAGAAACCACAGTAAAACCTTCGTCTTTATGACAATATTCTAATTTGCAAAAAGTAAAAAGGAAACAAAAATATGTGAACCCAATTTAGAAAGAAGGTGGCAATCTAACTGGATATTCTGTGATTCAACAGTTTATACAAACTTTTGAATTTCAAAAGTATTCCTGAAATTTTGAAAATTCAACAGTATTTTCCCTAAAAGTTATATGGTGCGTCAGACAGCTAGAGGAATCGATCAAGTGTTTGGTACTGGCTGCAACATCAGTAATCAAAGAGACAGGCATGTGTCTTCCTAGAACTTTAACATCTTCAAAAACTCTCTCCCATATGTAGTCACACTGAAAGAAGCTCTAACTGTCAGTTTTTCCTGTCTGTAACCTAAATCGGAACTTGGCCTCCAGTGGGTACCCGTGCATGCCCCATACACCAAGGCAAAATAAGTCATTATGACTTACAGTAATAGCAAGTATCTTAGATCTTGGCAATCTAAATGAGCACAAGGCAGCCCAGGGTTCAGAAGGGTCTAATATGGGCCCTAGATTTTGTCAGGGCCTGACGTACAACCAATCATGTGTTCTGAAGATCCCTGGCCTCTGTATGGTATCATAAACCTGTAGATAAATGGCCGAGTATATGAAAAGATGGGGGATTGGGGAGGGATAGCATTAGGAGAAATACCTAATGTAGATGACAGGGTGATGGACGCAGCAAACCACCACCATGGCATGTGTACACCGATGTAACAAACCTGCATGATCTGCACATGTACCCCAGAACTTAAAGTATAATAAAAAAAACAAATAAAATAAGAAAATTTTAAAAAAGATGCTCAGCATCATGAATCAACAGGGAAACACAAATCAAAACCACAATGAAACCACTCTCACCTGCCAGAATGGCTATTATCCAAAAAACCAAAGATGAGTGTGGGCGAGGACTTGGAGAGACGGGAGCCCTTGTACACTGTCGGTGGGAATGGGCAATGGTGCAGCTGCCTTGGAAAACAATGTGGAGGGTCACCAAAAAATTAAAAACAGAGGCCGGGCACAGTAGCTCACGCCTGTAATTCCAGCGTTTTGGGAGGCTGAGGCAGGTGGATCACCTGAGGTCAGGAGTCCGAGACCAGCCTGACCAACACGGTGAAACCCCATCTCTACTAAAAATATCAAAATTAGCCTGGTGTGGTGGTGCACTTCTGTCATCCCAGCCCATTTGCAATTGTCCACTCTGAACCCAACTGGGTTAAAGAAAAGTGAATTCACAGGGGAGAGTTGTTCTAAATGAGGCGGGAATCGCCCTCTAACTGGCTTCCTGGTGACCGTGCAGCTGAGCATTCACACCTCTAGCACTTCCAACCCTCCCTGCTAGGTTACGCTCTGTCATATGTTTAGGAATTTCCCCGGTAGGGGAAGCACCACTCAGCCCTGACTCACCCACTGCCCAGTGCAAGGTGACATGGGCCACTCTGAATAACTCCACAACACTCTGCAGTATCTTAGTTTTTAAAAAGAAAATGAGTACAGAGTTATTTCAACATATTAAGATTATGTATACACAGTATTGGCTTGACCACCAAATCAACTAAAATGAGAATAACCAACAGATCATGTTAATAGAGTGTCTCTGAGATAAGTGGTGACCCTTTGTACTTGTACACCAGGACAGCATCCAAGTGTCTGGAGGAATCTCCATGTCCTACCCATGGGAACAAGGATGGCGTCTGGAGCCCAGGGAGGAAAGGGTGGGTGGGAAAACCTTGACATTCCCATGACGTCTGCCCTTGACCAGTTTACAGCATGGACCTGAATCTATTGAGGCTGCCCACAGGATTCCTCTCAGCCCCCAGAGGAGGACTCGCTTCACTGGGGCTGTGGGAAAGAATAGCTCAGTGACCTTTCCCAGACTCTCAGCATCAGCTTGGCTGGGAAAGCTGGGTGGACAGAGGAGGAGTCTCCTGAGACTGGAGAAATTCAAGCAGAGACACCGTAGGAGGAGCCATCAGCTGAAAGAGCAGACACATTATTGGGAGCCTCAGCGACAAATCTAGAAACTCCATTTCAGTTTCATATATATGTTTATTATCTATCCATTCATCCATCCATTATCCACCCATCCAAGCACCCATGCAATGAATGCTCATTGAGTATCTGCTACAAGCCAGTTTCTTGCTATAAAAACTCAGAAAGTTGTCTGTATCTACTAGAAAGACATTAATATTCTATGCCTTTAAAAATGTTGTACCCAACTTTGGAATGAGCCTTCCTCACAGTTTCCCATATCTGCTTGTCAATTTCACCAACTCCTTTCCGTCCTTCAAGACTCAGCTTAAGGGTAGCCCACCTGCTGTGGCTGCCATAACTTCTTGGTGAAAACCACCAAGGAGCCAGCCCACTGCATCTGGTTGTCATAAAGTCAGTAGCAAGTGACCATCCTGGGTTGACACTGTTCCCAGCATTCTTCCCTCTAAAATCTAAGTTCCTTTTGATCTGGATCATAACATTGCATCTGTGTATACCCTGTAAATTAGTTCACAGTGGGTTATTCAAAAATGTTTCTTGAGAAATGACATGAATGAATGAAGAAAGATCAGTTAACCAACTCTTTGTTTCTCATTATTAACAAACAATCCCTAAAGGGTGTTTCCAGAATGTGCCAGGTCCCTACAGGGAGCTGAGGTTGCCACCATGAGTAAGACCATGCCAGGAATCCCTGTCCTCATGGAACTTCAGGCAAAAGTCAGGGCAGTCTCCCCAGTCGCAGATCAGCCCTTCGGATGGCCATGATGTGTGAGCTAAAGACTTTCTGAGGAGGGCTCTGGACAGGAGAGCAGGAAGTGGGAAGCTCTGGTGGAAGTGTTTTAGGTGTGGGGACCCTAAGCTGCGGCAGGAAGAAGGCAGATACAGGTGCTTAAATATTAAAGGGAAAGATGGAGGAGCATTTTGGGCATTGTCAGAGCAAAAGCCGTGGGCTGGGGCTCTTTCGGCTCATTTTCATGACTCTGCTTGCCTTTGAATCCAGTGGAATGAAAAGCCAGGTCTCAGGCTTTTCACCCAGACAAACATCCAGACAAACAGCTCTGCCAGCACCATAGGAGAGAAGAGTTTGCATCTTTAAAGGACTTAATTAGGTAGACTCTTTGTGACAGAAGACACAGGGACCAAGAACTGGCTTGGGAGACCCAGGGTCCAGGGGGAGCACCTTTGATAACCATGACCCTGGATGAAGACCTGATGGTACATGCAGGCCATGTAGGGGAGGGCTGAGAATCCCATCAGTGGCTGGGAAGAGATTAGTCTCCAGAAGGAGCTGATGGTCACTTCAAAGACCCCATATATTTCCAGACAACATTAGAAAGGCCAGGTTCTCCATCAGTCACAACACCTAGAGTCCATACCTTTCGAGTAGTTCACACACTCGCACATCAACACAATCGAGCCTAGATGCTTTTTCTCTTTCCCAGTGCATTAGGGAGTGAGAAGCCCCATGCAGACAAATGTGCTCAGGGCCCAGGGAGGTCCCACCGTGGCCCTGCCTGTCAGATCTTTCCACACAGACAACTAAAGCCTCATGCTTGCCTGAAAAGAAGGCTGAGAGAAGGATCTCAATATTGCTGGGAAAGATTTAGGATTTGGTTACAGGTGTGCTGGAAAGAAAGGGTTAGAAATTGGGAACCCTTCTGTTACTATTTTTTTCTTTTCTTTTTCTTTCCTGTTTCCACTCTGGGCTAATCTAACAGGTGATGACATCACACAAGACATTTATTTATTTGTTTATTTTTGATACAAGGTCTCACTCTGTTGCCCAGGGTGAAGTGTAGTGGCCTGATCATGACTCACTGCACTCTTGATCTCCTGGACTCCAGCAATCTCCCACGTCAGCCTGCAGAATAACTGGGACTACAGGCGTGCACCACCATCCATACATGGCTAATTTTTTAAATTTTTGGTAGGGATGAGGTCTGACTATATTGCCCAGGCTTGAGCTTGTAGGATCAAGCGATCCTCCCCCTTTGGCCTCACAAAGTGCTGAGATTAGCAGCATGAGCGATCACGCATATCCAGGAAATTTATTAAGACCAGAGATCTCAAACATGAAGCCAGGGAGCTGCGTGAGGCCTGGTAAATTAGAAGGCTCTCCAAGGCCGTTGGGTTTTCAGATCTTTTGTAGATTACACAATCCACTTACCTGGGCAGGGCAAGATGTTGCATTCTTGGTATTCCAAGGATGGGCCAAGGCAAGGCATCCCCCCATACTTGGGTTCTGGGTTGTTGCAAACACGCTTCCGGTTCCGAATGCCCCTGCTGCAGTCACGGCTGCACTGTGACCACGATGTCCAGGCTGACCAAGCCCCATTGACCGTGTGGGCAGAGTATCTCCCAGCACGCAGGAAATCCCCAGAGAGCCCTGCCAAGGAAACAGGTAAAGTGTGATGTGTTTCAAGTTTCAGAGGAACCACAGTCCATGCTAACTTTCATTCTGTATCAGCTGTCCGCCTTACTCCTAGAATACCCTCAAATTCAGCTGAGCTCTTTTATACTTCAGCAGCCACAAATCTGCAGGGTGATAACCTCTGTATTATACCTCAAGCTTCTCTCCTGCAGTTACTAGGAAACAAAGCTGAAATTAAGAACTCCATTTGAGAATCCAGTAATGTCTTTACCCAGGAAATAATAGGTCCTATATAGGTAGTTCATTTACTTTTTGACGAACCTGCTTACAAAGAAAATACAACTTTCTCACTTCCCTTGGGAATTCTACAACCAACTTCCCTGAGACACCACGGAGAGAGCCTGCCCTGGAGGACATCCATCTGCAGGAAGGGGAGCATAATTCAGACATTTTCTAAACCTCTTCTTTCATCTATTAACCTTTCCAAGGTGAATTCATGCTGGTGAAAGGTGCCAAGCCAACTGCTCCTGGATCACAGGCCACAGAAACTCCTATCGCTTCCGTGGAATTTGTGCCTTAGAACTGAACACAGTGCTGAATGACTTTGTCAGATGCTTCTGTGAAGTTCAGAGCTTACCACCTAAGAAAATGTATTTCCCTAGGAGCCACGAAGGGCAGCAGCAGCAGCAGCAGGCAGGGTGCTGGGGTGAGTGGGGAGCTGCTGCAGAGGGAATCGCAGCCACAGGCTTTGAAGACATACTGTGAGTGACGTGTACTCTGGACACTTTAAGTCATGTAATTAACCATAGTCAAAATTTATGTTTGCTTTGATGAAAATGTCTACCCACTCACAATACTAAAAAGTATTCAATAATTTTCTCAAACGTAGGCAATGTGACACAAGCTTTAACAACTCTAAAAGTACGCAGTAAAGTTCTGGAGAAGTGTGGTCAAAAGACAAATGTCCAACAACTGTGGGTGTTGTTAAGCAACTGTGTTGTTTACTTAGAAAATTTGTTTTGAAAGGATGGCAGGATACTCTTCAGAGAAACTGAATTAGAAGTGTCTTGGTGATAAATCAGTATTCTGTGGTGAATCAATAAAGAAGAACTATGCACAAAATCAAGCCTCATTTTATGTGGTGAGAGGAAAATGAGATCCATTTTGTGTTTTCAAGATATCAATACCAAAATGTGAGATGGTCACTAGAACTCAAAGCCATTAAGACACAGGAGGATAAAGCTCCATGCATGCATATGTTTATCGCAGCACTATTTATGATAGCAGAGACTTGAAACCAACCCAAATGCCCATCAATGATAGACTGAATAAAGAAAATGTGGTACATATACACCATGGAATACTATGCAGCCATAAAGAAGGATGAGTTCATGTCTTTTGCAGGAACATGGATGAAGCTGGAAACCATCATTCTCAGCAAGCTAACACAGTAACAGAAAACCAAACACTGCATGTTCTCACTTATAAGTGGGAGTGGAACAATGAGAACACATGGACACAGGGAGGAGAACATCACACACCAGGCCTGTTGTGGAGTGCTGGGCTACGGGAGGGATAGCATTAGGAGAAATACTTAACATAGATGATGGCTTGATGGGTACAGCAAACCACCATGGCATGTGTATACCTATGTAACAAACCTGCACATTCTGCACATGTATCTCAGAACTTAAAGTATAATTTAAAAAATATATTGAAGTCACATAAAAAATGAAATATTAATGTTAATTGTATATTTTACATAAATCTTGCCATTTGTATATTTAAGCAGTCCAATGTTAAGCTTTTTTGAAGGGGAATGATAAAAATCAGGTTAATTTCTCAAACTTCAAATGTTTAACACTTATTAAAAGTACTTTTAAATTCTGAATTTCACATGTTAAATTTCAAACCTCAAATTAAAATAAAACTGTTGTTTAAATGGAAAAAAAGACACGTCCTTAATCTACTTTTGAAGAAAATATAGACTCTCTTTTATAAATGTGTATTCACATTTTCCTTGGTTTATATTATTAACATTTAAAACTATTTTTGGCTCTGCTTTTATATGTATCTGAAAACAGCAGGAATAAAATGTGTAAGTTCAGAAAGGAGACTGAAGTTGATGTACAGAGAAGCACCATCATTCATTTCCTATTTGTTTCTTTTATATGGTAAGAAACACAGTTCACAGTCTGTTTTGAAATGAGAGAGTAAGTGATTAGAGATAGTATTGCCAGATTGAGCAAATAAAATACAGGAAACTGAGTTAAATACCACTTTCAGAAAAAGAATAGCATTTTATGATAAGTATGTCTCAAATATTATGTGGGACACATTCATACTTAACTGGGCCAGGTACACTAACGTTTGTAATCCCAACACTTTGGGAGGCCGAAGCTGGCAGATCACTTGAGCCTAAGAGTTCAAGCCTAGCCTGGGCAACATGGAGAAACTCCATCTCTACAAAAAATACAAAAATTAGCTTGATGCGGTGATGCACACGTGTAGTTCCAGCTACTCAGGAAGCTGAGGAAGGACTGATTGAACCCAGGAGGTTGAGCCATGACTGCACTATTGTACTTCAGCCTGGGCAACAGAGTGAGATCCTGTCTCAACAGACAAATAAATGAAAACCAAAAAATTGCATGGGTCTTAGTCATTTAAAAAGTTGTGCAGCATATACTTATCCTGAAAAGGATTCATAGGATATACCTGTACTAGAATAAACTTCTGAAAGATATCTGAAATTTGTATTTAATTTTTGTACTTTATCTCACCATGCTAGATGGAGGTCACAAGATATCTTCATAAAATGTGCATCTTTAAGTCCTCAGTTATCTTTCTCTTGGTATTTTATCATATACCTTCTCTTCCAAATACAACAAGAGTTTATAAAATTAAAAAGAGTATTATTTTGTTACTCATTTTTCTAGGTGGGTGGTATTTGTTTAAGTTGCACGTTTATTCACGTAAAACATGATATGAATGGCAGGGAGCAGTGGCCCGAGGAGAGGAGAGAGTTAATGGCAGTGAGAACAGGATGAGGAAGCAGGCTTGTAAAGCAAGTGGCTCCTGCTCCACCTGCTGGGCCTCCAGGCATCCAGGCTGTTCACCGGCTCCCAGGAGAAGTCATGGTGATCTGTGACAGGAGAGCAGCTGGTGGCGGTCACCAGAGCCATGCTGTCCTACAGCCTTCCTCATGGCGACACCAAGGAGATCTACCAAACTCCATGAATTTATCCCACAATAAATTCTGTCCAATACGGCAGCATGCCAGCTCAGTGGCACTTGTCTAGGCTACCCACTCTGGGATACGACCCCTTCTTTATAAATGGTGCCTGTCCTTTCAGGTTGGGAGAATAAGGTAGAATCACCAGTGCAAAGGTGCTATGGCATATCTAAGAATGGCTGCAACATATAACAATCACCGTTCTCATCAGACTGAACCAAAGACCCATCTATGAGTATCTATTTCCTTTTCTGTTAGTATCTTTTCCTTTGAAATTTTGCTCAATTAGAGGAAACTGAAAAACAGAGATGAAGAACAATGCAAAGAATCAAAGCTCTTAGGGACCAACAGGCTCAATTCCTTTTTCTGCAGTTGAGACAGCTGAGCTCTAGGGAGAGAAGGCAACTTGCCCCAGGTAAGAGAACCACTTGGTGTCAGGCCCAGGCAGAGACTAGAGCTGGTTCCTGTCTCAGGGCTTCTCCATACTACTACTGTGGCATTCAAGGGATTTACTCAATTGTGAGGAGTAAAGTGATTTCAAAGACTATTCTAGTATCCTCACACACTGTGCTTTTTAAAAACAGAAAATCTTTTTTTTTTTTGAGACGGAGTGTCGCTCTTGTTACCCAGGCTGGAATGCAATGGCGTGACCTCGGCTCACCGAAACCTCCACCTCCCGGGTTCCTGCCTTAGCCTCCTGAGTAGCTGGGATTACAGGCATGCGCCACCATGCCCAGCTAATTTTGTGTATTTTTAGTAGAGACGGGGTTTCACCATGTTGACCGGGATGGTCTCAATCTGTTGACCTCGTGATCCAACTGGCCTCGGCCTCCCAAAGTGCTGGGATTACAGGCTTGAGCCACTGCACCTGGCCCAGAAAATCTTTTTATAGGTACAAAGAGAAATGTACCTCCATTGCCTTTGTGAACTTTAGGGATTAAATAAAGAAAAAACCTTTCTTCAGCTTACATTTTAGTGCCAGAAGATGTATGAAACATCACTGATACATCCCCAGAACATTTTCCGATACTAAATAAATCTCACACAAATGATTCTGGGTCCATAATAATGTTATTTGGGGACCCGATTTCATATTATCACCTCAATAACTAAATTTTTACAGTAAGGGTCTTTTCTTTCAGTTTGTCATATAGTCAGTTGCGCTCTATGGGGAACACTGTTTTCAAGACTGCTAAGTCGTAAATAACCAAAAAGAAAAGTGCCCCCTTGCTGTTTATGACCTTAAAGATCAAAGGCCCTTCCATGGAAGTGGGTCAGTCCCCGTAAAACCACTACTCACCATCTGTGGAGCAGCCACTGGTGCCGTCGCTAGAACAGTACCTCATTTCGATTCTCTGTCTTCCCACTTCCAGCAAATTCGGATCGGGCAGGCGGGCTTTGCACGTGTATCGGAATCGCTGCTCATAGTGGCCGCCATTGTCAGAGATGTTGACGGGCGTCCAGGGAGTCCAGGGCGTGGTCTTCTTTAGCTCAGGACACGGGCTGGTGTTGCAAGGCTGGTACTCCTGGGGAGAACACGCAGGCGAGTGTTACCATAGGGGGAAACAAACAACCCCACAAAGGGCTCTTTTCCTTTAGGGAAAGGTAAGGGTCTCTAAAGCATCAGCTCCGACATTCACAGCTACTCTACACAACTAAAAATACATTTATGTTAAATTAGGCATCGACAGAATGATCAGTGTTCAAATAATCTCCCAAAGGAATTCATACCATTTCTCCGGTGCAAACAATGGGAATGAGACAACAAACTTAATTGTTTGTGGAAAAATACCCCAGTGATCCCATAAAAATCATCTTCCTTTCACTAAATGAGTAGCTGAAAGTATTAATTATTCTGATGTGAAGTTCAGCTATTTTCTTTAAAAGACTAAGGTGTAGAGCTCGTAATATTCAGTTTGAGATTAATGGATGTTTGAAGACCTCGGATCACAGATGCCAAGTGTTAGAGTGGTAGGGGAGCCAAGAGATAAAATGATGCTAGAGACATTTCACATATAAGAAGCTTTCCCATCATGTCCCAGCTAACACCTTCAAGGCCCTTCTCAGCTTCTCCTGAGAGCACACTAAAATCTAAGTCCTGTTCCCTCCCTCCTAGGCACCTCCCTTGTAAGCATAGGTAGGAGGATCCTGGGTAGCTGAGCATGCAGTGTCTTTGGAGGTCTGGCAGGTGGAGATGATGAAAATCTGCCCAGAGCCCTTACTGATTTATTTGACAAGCATTCTACATATGATTACTGGAGACACAGAAGGCAGTCAACAGGAGGGATACAGGGATTGACCCTGGATGCAATGTGACATCATTTCTCCATTTTACAGCAGTGGGTTTCACTGGAGGGAAGACCCACACGCATAATACACCTGGTGATGGCCACAGGTTTAAAGATTTTTAACATTATATTAATAAAGTAAGAATTAAATCACCTTTTAAGCTTTATTGTAAAATAAGAAAATTGCTCTATCATTTTTCCACGTCTTTCAGTTGCATTTTGATACCTCCACAGAGCTAAACTTGAGTTTGGGTCCTTTTGGTAAACCATTTGAATCCATGAATTCCTTTGATTTTAGAAATATTATTGATCACTTAATCTCATTCTCCCCTTCGTTTTCTTGCTGCATCTCTTATCTTTTGGATATACACTTATCTATGCATTTTTATATTTCTCCTCTTTTATCTCAGTTTCCATGTCTTCATCTTTTCCCCTAGTTTCTGGAAGATTTCCTCAATCTTATCTTCCAAAATGATGATTGAAATTTTCATGTTATCTATTATATTTTGTATCTTCTTTTTTTGGTTCTTGATTATTCCCTGATATTATATGTTATTCTTATTTTTGGGGGGTCACACTAGTTTCTCCAATTTGAGTGTGTTGAGGATTTGAGTACACTGAGTACATTAAGGAATATTTTAAGGTTGTAGCCTCTCTCTACAGCTTCTCTATCTTCTAAATTGCTGAATTTCCTTTGCTTGTTTGGATCTCTGTCTTTCTTGTTAGATTGTTTCTTCTGTGTTCCGAACATTCTTTCTTTTCTGCTCTGATTTAGAGTGGAAGGCTAAAAAGTTTAACTGGAAGGTCTGAGCAAAGAGAAGTCTGTAGACCTGGTCAGATCTGGTTGGGATCTTTACATGAAGTATGTTGTCAGAATCTTCAACCTTTCCTGCTGGACTCCTCAGAGACCCCTGAGAAGACTACTCCAGGCCTTGCCTGGATGCTGGAGGCTGAGCCATGAGGGATCTGAGAGCCAAGTGAAGGAAGAGGGTTGAACTCTCAGTGTCAAGTAGACAACCATTACCTTACTCTGCCTTTTTCGGTTCTGAAGCACCCAGTTAAATGAGCCCAGTGCTCAGAGGTCCAGAGACCCTCTGTTTCCCTCTCCAGAAAATAAGTTTCCTGGTATCTGCTAGACAGCAGGTTTAGTCTCCTTGGTGGAGTGGGAGAGAGGTATGGAAGTCTGACAACTTCTTAAACAGAAGTCATCCAGTGTTATTTTGCCACTAACAGAGAACACGGGGCTGCTGATTCCTGAGCTCTCTGAGGGGTCTCTGGTGTGCATTGAGATGATCATTTTCATGTACCTGTTGGGGGTCCCCAAGATCACTCCAGTTTCTATGATTAGATAGCAGAATCCATAGGACTCTGTATACGGCAGTGTTCTCAGCTATAATTTATTATAGTAAAAGAATACAAAGCAAAATCAGCAAAGGGAAAACGCACATGGGATAGAAGTCCAGGCAAAGCCAGGCACAGCCAAGAGTCCTCTTTCAGCGGAGTCACAAAGGATGTGGTCAGGTTTCCCCAGCAGCTAGTTGTGACGATGTACAGGGAAGGGAGCCTACTGGGAAGCTCACTGGAGATGGTGCTCAGGGTTTTCACTGGGGTCTGGTCGCACAAGCATCTTTGCATTGCATGTACCCAAAGTCCAGATTACCTAAGGAAGTTTTCAGTATATGTACAGACAGTTTAAGCACAGAAAGCCACTCTTGCCATCTGGGAATGGTAGAGACCTTCCTGAAATCCACATTCTCAGATGCTAGCCAACAGCTAGCCTTGCAAGCAGGCCTTTCCAAGAATCACAGGGCAGGAAAGACATGGCTGCCCACATCTTCTGCATAGTTCCCCGCTGCTAGACTTGAATTCATGCTTCTTCAATGTGTTTCCAGACTCTACTTTTTATAAACAATATGGTTCTTTCTCTTTTTTTTTCTGACTTTGTGCATTTATGCCTTTAAAAATCAATCCCTCCAACATTGTATTGATATGCTTCCAGTAGGACAGAAAGCAACTGTGTGTGTCCATGCCACTAACTTTACCTGAAAACCTAATACAATCTTTATTTTATACTATTTTAAATATTCTAACTCATAATGCATTTCTTTTTTCTTTCCAGCAGATAACACTTGGGATTTGTGTGACATCATAGGCTTCTAACAGACAATATGTAAAACGATCATTGCTGCTTCTTTGATTTAATGCTCTCCAGGCATTCCTTGTGGACTACGCCGTCTCCACATCAACAAACACTAGAAAGATAGATGACTTCATTTTCCTGTGTTTACAGCATCTTTTATTATGGCATCTTTTGAATGCTGCCTCTTGAATGAAAAAGCCCCAATGAATGCCATGAACCCAATCATGTGAAGAGCCAGGCACAACACACATGTGATCTCTTTCACTTGGAATGAAAACCACATGACAGCAAAGCAATAAACCGTTCTCTTGGACCTTCTGCACCTACGGTGTGGGGATGCTTTCACTCCTGGATTGAGAATGCCATAAGCCACTGCCCTTCCCTCCCTACCTCAGAGCCAGCCTGGCCATGTAAGCATCCTAGAGCTCCTTGGTGAAGTATACTCAAAACATGTGCAGTTTGGCCATGTGCAGTGGCTCATGTCTGTCATCCAGCACTTTGGGAGACCAAGGCAGGTGGATCACCTGAGGTCAGGAGTTTGAGATTAGCCTGGCCAACCCCATTGCTACTAAAAATACAAAAATTAGCCAGGTATGATGTCAGGTGCCTATAATCCCAACTACTCTAGAGGCTGAGGCATAAGAAGAGCTAGAACCTGGAAGGTGGAGGTTGCAGTGAGCCAACACTGCACCATTGCACTCCAGCCTGGGTGACAGAGTGAGACTCCATCTCGAACAAACAAGCAAATAACATGTGCTGTTTATGGACCTCTGTTTGAAAAGTGCTGCTCTTTAGGTCTTAACAAATGCAGCATTACCTATAAATTAGTAACATCCTACATCTTCATAAACAGATTTAGAGGCTACCATCAGTAATTCTTATGAAGCTTAACTTTTTAAATGTATGAGTGGCAAATGTGTTTGGAAGTTGGCTCAAGTGTCTGCACTGACAATTGTGTGTTGGTCCCAGAGGCAGCCGCAGCTCACGGCTAAGGAAGATCAGTTCAGTTTCTTTAGAACTAAGCCACCAAAACAGTCTGTTTTGTTCTTATTTCCTCATGGTTCAAAGTTTAACATGAGACTGAGAACTTCTCCTTTCCACTGCTTTTGAAGTTTAAATATTATTAATACATTCACTTGAAGTATCAAATTATGAAATGGTGAGAAATGGTATGGCCAATTTGTTTTACCTTAATGAACAAAATCACAAAGTGATTTAATTCTATTGTGATGACTTACATGGCTTAACTGAGTAAGTATGCTACAATTTACTAGAGAACTACTATTATAACCATCCAAATGTAAATGGAACTTTAACAACACTGCACTTAATACTAAAGAGATAAATGATTTTAAAAAAGATTTCAGGAAGCTATCCATTGTGATTTGGCACACAAGGTTCTTAACATTCTGGTGGAAAATGAGATAAGAATGCTTACTAAAGCAATTACAAATAACTTCACCAAATATGTTCCCCATGTATCATGCATTCCAGTCAACTGTGATAAAAGCACCCATTTAAATGTTTAATCCAGAAACCTGGGAGACACTCTGCTGGTTCTCCCTTATTTCTTCTTTTCCATTTTTACTATACTTTAAGTTCTGGGGTACATGTTCAGAACATGCACGTTTCTTACATAGGTATATATGTGCCATGGTGGTTTACTGCACCCATCAACCCATCATCTACATTAGATATTTCTCGTAATGCTATCCCTCCCCTAGTCCCCCACCCCCGACAGGCCCCAGAGTGTGATGTTCCCCCCTTGTGTCCACGTGTTCTCATTGTTCAATTCTCACTTATAAGTGAGTGCATGCAGCGTTTGGTTTTCTGTTCCTGTGTTAGTTTGCTGAGAATGATGGTTTCCAGCTTTGTCCATGTCCCTGAAAAGGACATGAACTCATCCTTTTTTTTATGGATGCATGATATTCCATGGTGTATATGTGCCACATTTTCTTAATCTATCAGTGATGGGCATTTGGGTTGGTTCCAAGTCTTTGCTATTGTGAATAGTGATGCAATAAATACACATGTGCATGTGTCTTTATAGAATGATTTATAATCCTTTGGGTATATTCCCAGGAATGGGATTGCCGGGTCAAATGGTATTTCTGGTTCTAGATCTCTGAGGAATCACCACACTGTCTTCCACAATAGTGGAACTAATTTACACTCCCACCAACAGTGTAAAAGTGTCCCTCTTTCTCCACATCCTCTCCAGTGTCAGTTGTTTCCTGACTTTTAATGATCACCATTCTAACTGGCATGAGATGGTATCTCATTGTGGTTTAGATTTGCATTTCCCTAATGACCAGTGATGATAAGCCTTTTTTCATGTTTGCTGGTGGCATAAATGTCTTTAAGAAGTGTCTGTTCATACTCTTTGCCCATTTTTTGATGGAGTTTTTTTTTCTTATAAATTTGTTTAAGTTCTTTGTAGATTCTGGATATTAACCCTTTGCTGGATGGATAGATTGCAAAATTTTTCTCCCATTCTGTAGGTTGCCTTTTCACTCTGATGATAGTTTCCTTTGCAGTGCAGAAGTTCTTTAGTTTAATTAGGTCCCATTTGTCAATTTTGGCTTTTGTTGCTATTGCTTTTGGTGTTTTAGTCATGCAGTATTTGCCCATACCTATGTCCTGAATGGTATTGCCTAGGTTTTCTTCTAGGGTTTTTATGGTTTTAGGTCTTACATTTAAGTGTTTAATCCATCTTGAGTTAATTTTTATATAAGGTGTAAGAAAGTGGTCCAGTTTGTTTTCTGAATAAGGCTATCCAATTTTCCCAACACCATTTATTAAAGAATCCTTTCCCTATTGCTTGTTTTTGTCAGGTTTGTCAAAGATCGGATGGTTGCAGATGTGTGGCATTCATTCTGAGGCCTCTGTTCTGTTCTATTGGTCTATATATTTGTTTTGGTACCAGAACCATGCTGATTTGATTACTGTAGCCTTGTAGTGTAGTTTGAAGTCAGGTAGCATGATGCCTCCAACTTTGTACTTTTTGCTTAGGACTGTCTTGACTATACATGCTCTTTTTTGGTTCTATGTAAAATTTAATGTATTTTTTAATGTAATTCAGTGAAGTAAGTCAATGGTAGCTCGATGGGGATAGCATGGAATCTATAAATTACTTTGGGCAGTATGGCCATTTTCACGATGTTGATTATTCCTATCCATGAGCATGGAATATTTTTCCATTTGT
Source organism: Leontopithecus rosalia (assembly GCA_028533165.1). Lineage (NCBI taxonomy): Eukaryota > Metazoa > Chordata > Mammalia > Primates > Cebidae > Leontopithecus > Leontopithecus rosalia. Next base: position 8,436,917 of record CM052649.1, read on the forward strand.
TTTTGTCCTCTCTTATTACCTTTAACAGTGGTTTGTAGTTCTCCTTGAGGAGGTCCTTTACATCCCTTTTAAGTGTATTCCTAGGTATTTTATTTTCTCTGTACCAATTGTGAATGGGAGTTCACTCATGATTTGGCTCTCTGTTAGTCTATTATTGGTGTGTAAGAATGCATGTGATTTCTGTAAATTGATTTTTGTATCCTGAGAATTTGCTGAAGTTGCTTATCAGCTTAAGGAAATTTGGGGCTGAGAAAATGGGGTTTTCTAAATATACAGTCATGTTATCTACAAACAGAGACAATAGACTTCCTCTCTCTCTATTTGAATACCCTTTATTTCTTTCTCTTGCCTGATTTCCCTGGCCAGAACTCCCAATATTATATTGAATAGAAATGGTGAGAGAGGGCATCTTTGTCTTGTGCTGGTTTTCAAAGGGAATGCTTCCAGCTTTTGCACATTCAGTATGAAATTGGCTGTGGGTTTGTCATGGAATATGTCTTAATATTTTGAGATATATTCCATTAATAGCTGGTTTATTGAGAGTTTTTAGCATGAAGTGGTGTTGAATTTTATTGAAGGACTTTTCTGCATCTATTAAGATAATCATGTAGTTTTTCTCATTGTTTCTGTTTATGTGAATTATGTTTATTGATTTGCATATGTTGAACCAGCCTTGCATCTCAGGGATGAAGCTGACTTGATTGTGATGGATAAGTTTTTTGATGTGCTGCTGGATTCAGGTTGCCAGTATTTTACTGAGGGTTTTTGTATCAATGTTCATCAGCTATACTGGCCTGAAATTATCTTTTTTTGTTGTGACTCTTACAGACTTTTCTATCAGAATAATGCTGGTCTCATAAAATGTGTCAGGGAAAAGTCCTTCTTTTTCTATTGCGTGGAATGGTTTCAGAACCATTCCAGATCCTCTTTGTACCTCTGGTAGGTTTTGGGTGTGAATCTGTCTGGTCCTGGGCTTTTGTTGGTTGGTAGGCTATTAATTACTGTCTCAATATCAGAACTTGTTATTGGTCTATTCAGGGATTTGACTTCTTTCTGATTTAGTCTTGGGAGAGTGTATGTATCTAGGAATTTATCTATTTTGGTTCTCCCTTACTTCTATGCCAAGTTCCACAGTCATCAGTTCCCATGTTCCTTCTGTCATCCCCATCTTAATTGTCTCTCTTCTTATTCAGACCCCCATCACCATATGCCTGATTTACAGAATCAAAGCATGTAGTTCCCCAAAGCTTAAGTGCCTATTTATAATTCTGTATCTATTAATAGCAAATTTGTCAAAAGCAAGAGCTTTGTCACATTTATATTAACCAAACTTGAAGACCAAAGTAACACTATGTGGTAATTGAATAAATCATATTGATTAAGTAAGAGATAAGCCTATTGAGATAAAATTTACATACGTTTGGGGAACAAATTTAGATAGTTAAGTTTTTTAACTTAACTATCCTGTTTTTCTGTTTATTTTTCCTTTCAGAAAATTTAAATATCTTATATTTCATACATTGAAAGTAAAGTAGAGAGATGGAGACAACCCAAGCAGAATTTTGATACCACATCCTTAGAGTGAAGCACAGAAATTACCCTTAAACTAATCTCATCCACAGTGAATATATAAATCAATTTTATTCTCATATGGAATACTTATGGTTTCCATATGCAATCATCAAGTTCTCTTTCAGTAACTAAGTTTGGTCTGCCGAGTCAGAAAGCAATTCCACATAAGACAAATAACAAAGTAATTGAATTGTGCTTGCAAAGAGCCAAAACACTCAAGTGTCTGCATGGAAGTAGAACCATGCTCCCAGGAGCATGTGGCAAACAGAGCAAAGATTGACAGGAAGTTCTGGAAATTTGTTTATTTGTACCCAATAAGGAAGGTATGTAACGGAAGATGGTGAATTCAAAATTACAGGGTCACAGAGTGTCTTCTGCTTCCCTCCAATATGGAGTAACAGAAACCGCATTAACCCTTCACCTCAATAACAAAAAGTTATATTAAATAATGGTTCTTAAGGTACTGGACTCCAGGCAATGAAGGTCAGTTATCACTGAGTGATGGGAGACAATTCAAGGGAGAGGCATGAATGCCACAACCTATAGCCCTGAGAAGGCTTCCAGTCCACGGTATGAGGAGCAGAAACCCGGGCACAGGCCAGAGGCTGAGGAGACAGGTTTGGGAGATGGAGAATGCCAAAGTGGATGAAATTACTGGAAAGGAGAAAGTTATACAAAAAGAACACACCAGTGATGTGCAGAGATCACCCATCAAGATTTCAATTGAGTACAAATTAGATAACCCAGCTTTCGGCTTAACAAAACAGCAAGTTCATGTGAAGAAACTACATAGGAGTAGGGAAAGATCTGCCTGGAAAGATCAGAGGGAACAGTGTGTGTCACCACACAGGACCAGGAAGAGTGCTTGCTTCAAAGAGCAAAAGTAAAAGACCTCATAATGCAAGAAGCATTGGTAGGATACCAAAAAGGGCCTTGACTATACACTGAAGAAAAATTACCACAAACTAAATGTGGCCTTGATCCCAAGTAACTAAGACTAAAAGCAAGCACGAACACCATCAAACTGGTTTTACATAATTTAATTATATCCCCAAAGAGAGCCCTAGCATATACTTGGGACAACACAAGTGTCTACCACATACATAGCCAGTTTAAATTCACAATGTCTTGCATCCAATCTCAAATTACCAGGTATGAAAAGAGTCCAAAAACACAACCTGTAAGGAAGAGAAAACTCAGTCAATTGAAACTGATGCAGATATGACACAGATGACAGAATGTGTAGTCAACAACATCAAAACAGTAATTATAACTGCATCCCATATGTTCAAGGAAGAACTCGAAGAGAGAAGGAAGAAATAACTTGCAACATACCAGCTGTTACATACAAAATATTTGCAGGTAATTGCACGTGAGACAGTATCTCCCAAGTCACTCTATGAGGCCAACTTTAGTCTGATATCAAAACTAGATAAAGACAGAAGGAAAGAAAACTGCAGGTGAGTGTTTCTCATTAATGTAGATGTTAACATTCTTAAAAAGACTTTTAATAAATCATAACCCAAAAAATACCAAAAGGTTAATACCTCATGATCAAGTCATCAATGAAAGACTGGGTTAGCATTTGAAATTAAATTAATGTAATCCATCATACGAACTGTATAGAAGTAAACTCAAACATAATCTCAATAGATTTAAAAAAATTAATGGATCAAAATCAAAATTAATCCTTATAAAAACTCCCAATCACCTCCTAAATCCCATGACTGACATCTATTAAAACATACAGCCTGTGTGCTTTCCTCTTAAGATTAGAAATAAGGCAAGGATGTCTGTCCTTACCACTTTTATTCAAGATTGTTCTGGAAGTTCTAGCCAGCACATACAGGAAAGAAAAAGAAACAAAAGTCGCCATATTAAAAGTAAGACATAATTATATTTTTACTCACAAATAGTATGATGGTCTATGTAGAAAATGTTATGGAGTCTACCAAAAACAACTACTAGAAGTAATTAATTTTTAAGGTCACAGAAGACAAGATCAATGTAAATATAAAATATTATTTCATTCCTATGCATTGGCCACAAGAAACCAGAAATTAAAATTTTAAAAGAATACCACTGACAGTAGCATCAAAACATAAAATACTTCAGATTAAATCTCAAAAAAATATGTGCAGCTGGGCGCGGTGGGTCAATCCTGTAATCCCAGCACTTTGGGAGGCCAAGGCAGGTGGATCACGAGGTCAACAGATCAAGACCATTCTTGTCAACATGGTGAAACCCTGTCTATACTAAAAATATAAGAAATTAGCTGGGCACGGTGGCGCATGCCTGTAATCCCAGCTACACAGGAGGCTGAGGCAGGAGAATTGCCTGAACCCAGGAGGCGGAGGTTGCAGTGAGCCGAGATCCTGCCATTGCACTCCAGCCTGGTTAACAAGAGCGAAAAGCTCTGTCTCAAAACAAAAACAAAACAAAACAAAAAAACCGTGCATGACTTTTACAATGAAAGGAAAGGGAATCAATGCAATCCTAATTATAATTCCAGTAGGCATTTTTGGTAAAAATTAACAAGCTCGTTCTAAACTTCATATAAAATATAAAGTCTCTAGAAGAGTCAAAATATTTTGGCAAGAAAGAACAAAGTTGGAAGACTTACATTAACTTCAGGACTTATTATAAAGGTACAATAATCAGCATGCTGTGGTGTTAGCATCTAGAAAGAAAGACTGAGCAAAAGAACAGAATGGGAATTCTAGGAATAGACCCACATGTTTATGACTTATTCATTTGTTTTGTAAATGTGCAAAGGCAATTCTGTGAAGAAAGTACAATCTCTTCTGAAAGTGATGTTGGAATAATTAAATATCCATATGTGAAAACATGGATTTTGATCAATAATTTGCTCCATCTATGATAATTGATGTAAATGGATCATAACCCAATATATAAAGCTGTACAACACCTAGAAAAAAAACACAGGAGAACACCTGTGGGATCTTAGGTTAAGCAAAGATTTTTCTAAATAAAATAGCAAAAGCATTAACCATAAAATTAAAAAAAAAAGATAAAGTGAATTAATCGAACTCAGAAGCTTCTGCCCTTGAAGGATCACTGTTAAGAAAATTAAAGATGAGCTCTAGGTCTGAGAGAAAGTATTTGCCAATGATAATCTGATAAAAGACTTGCATCCATTATCTATTTAAAAAATAAAAAATAAAGTATAAAAGCTAAGTAATAGAAAAATTGTTGAAAGATATGTATAGGCATTTCAACAAAGATTATGTTGGTGAAAAAGCATATGTAAAGTTAAAAAAAGTTAAACTGAAACCACAAGTAAACCACTACACATTATTAGAATGACTAAAATTCAAATAACAACAACAGAAAAAATAAAAAGCCCCCAAACCCAAAAACCGTGGCAGTATCAGATGCTGATGAGGACATAATGATTTAGATTCACTCAGCCATCCCAAATAAACATCCAGTGCATGTATTTGGATCTGGCTCATAGAAGGGAAAAATACTCAATATTCAGAATGCTACAAGACAAACTCCGTATATGCTAGCTACTCTCAAGAGAGGCTGATGATTTAGAGATTTTATATATTCCTGGTTTCTTCCTACTACTTTTACTAGTCATAAAAACACAATAAAATACAATAGAAATGTTTTGAAAAAATGTGAAAACATTATTGTAACCAAAACAATTAATATTTCTAAGTAGAAAAGAATCCACCATCCCACTGTTCTATGCAGTAACTCCATTTCTGCAGGTTAGCTCTATCTCATACACTGCTGGTGGCATTGCAAATGGCACAGCCCTTTGAAAACTGTTTGACACTTTCCTAGGAAGTTAAACGTATATGTATCACATGACCCACTCATTTCACTCGTCTGTATTTACCCAAGAGAACATAAAACACAGGCCCACACAAACACTTGTACATGAATGTTCGCAAAAGCTGTATTTGTAGTCGTCAAAAACTAGAGACAACTCATACGGTCATCAGCAGATAGATAGCTAAACAAATAATCTATGGAATATTACTCAGCAATAAAAAGAAATAAACCTGATATACAGAACAACAAAGAATCTGAAAATAATCACACACATAAAAAAGCGAGCAAAAAAAGAGGGACACTATACAATTCTACTCCTGTAACATTAGGGAATATGAAAACTAAAGCGTGGAGACAGAAAGCAATCAGTGCTTAATCTGAGACTAGGGATTCCTGGGAGGGGTATCAGGGAGGTGTCGCAAAAGGAAATGAAAAACTTGGGTTGATGGACATGTTCACTACTATTTTTGTGTTAATGCTTTCATGAATGTGCAAATACCTTAAAACTTATCAAATTTTATAAATTTGAACATGTAGTACACTGTATGCCAACTGTACCCCAATAAAGCTACAAAACTGCATGGTCTCAGAAAAACAAGCCTCTTTCCAAATCAGGGTGGCTTCTTTGCTCATTTAGAAACTATATCTTGCAATCATGTCATTTGCAGCAGCAGGAATGGAGCTGGAGGTCACTATCTTTAGTGAAATAAGTCAGGCCCTAAAACACAAATATCACATGTTCTCACTTACATGCAGGAGCCAAAAAAAATTTTGATCACATATAGGTAGAGAAATACAGTAAACGGAGGTTCAGAAAGGTAAGTGGAAGAGATAGAGGAGGATGAAGAGAAGTGGATTAAAGGGTAAAAACATGCACCTGAAGAGAAGTAGTAAATTCAGTATTTCATAGCAGAGTAGAGTAACTATAATAAGCAGAAATGCATCGTACTTTGGGGATGGACACCCTAAATACCCCAACTCACACATATTATATACATGTAACAGTATTTCATGTGTACACCACAAATTTGTACAAATAAAAAATGGTATCCAGAACAACTGTGACTTTATACATACCTGCATATATTAAAATTATAGTAGTGTTTTCCATGGCATTTACATTTGGTTATTTAGGACTGAATATGACCAGTATTGGTAATAAATGCTTCATAAATACAAAATGGGTACCATCAATTCCAATTTTACTTTTCACCATATATGTTCAAAAAATGATGCTATTTTCTATTACATAGCCAGCCAGGCCAATGACTATGTTGTGGGGTGTGTGTGTGTGTGTGTGTGTGTGTGTGTGTGTGCAGCCTGTGCATGTTCCACATTCTTTTCAAATCACTTATGTCTCTTCTAATCAGTGTATTTGGCCACAGTGCATCTTCCTGCTGGCACAGGCCTTTGAACATGAGGGAATTATCATACAATCACCTTCCACAGGATTTGGAGAAGGGTGGGAGTCACAGGGTGACTTAGAAGAACTTGGCTTGCAGGACTGTTTCTTATTCACCATCCAACCCTCTGCAAACCATCTTCGAATGCTTGTAATACCTCTCAGCAAATGCCATATGAGAGGACAGAGAAGCTGGTCTCCTAACACCAAAGTGCCTTTGCAATCCACAACTTTGCTTTAGATTTACTCAGCCGTCCCAAATAAACACCTCATGCACATATTTGGATCTGGCTTATAGAAGGAGAAAAGAGTCGATATTCAAAACGCCAAAAGACAAACTCAGTATACACTAGTTACTCTGGAGAGAGGTTAATGATTCGAGGTTTTACATATTACTGTTTCCTTTCTTACTAGTCATAAAAGCACAACAAAATACAATAGAAATGTTTTGGAAAAAATGTGAAAACCTTGTAACCAAAAAGTGAGCATTTCTTTCTTTTTCTTTTTTTTTTTTTTTTTTCTGAGACGGAGTCTCCCTCTGTCACCCGGCTGGAGTGCAATGGTGTGATCTTGGCTCACCGCAACCTCCAACTCCCTGGTTCAAACGATTCTCCTGCCTCAGTCTCCCAAGTAGCCAGGATTACAGGCATCCACCACCACAGCCGGCTAATTTTCATATTTTAGTAGAGATGAGGTTTCACTATGTTGGCCAGGATGGTCTTGATCTCCTGACCTTGTGATCCATCCACTTCGGCCTCCCAAAGTGCTGGGATTACAAGCATGAGCTACCGCGCCCAGCCAAAAAGTGAGCATTTCTAAGCAGAAAATCAGCCACAATCCCAGCATTTTATGCAGTAACTGAATATCTGCAGGTTTGTTCTAAGTAGCTACAGTACTCTCTACATACCTTATGCTTCATGAACCTTTAATATGCCACTTGTTTGCAAGGAGGCCTCCCCAGCCTGTGAGCTTCTCCAGGACAAAACCTGGGATGGATGCAACTTCATGTCTCACCTGAATGACTGGGACCCTCACTGGCTCCAAGGAGAGAACAACTGAGCCAATTCTCGGGGGCTTTTGTATGGATGCATTCACTTTCAACCTTAGCCAGCCTTGGTTCTTCTAAGTGCAGAAAAGCAAACACATACTAGTCTGTTTTCTTACTAAAAAATAATGCAGCGTGTGTGTGTATGTGTATGTGTGTGTGTGTGTGTGTGTGTACAAAAATGAAGCTGGCTTTCCTCTTTACACATGATTTTATGCACTCCTTTTTATAAGTTTAAAGCTCAAGAGAATAAGAAAATCATTGCTGTCACTGGAAATCTTTTTTATTACCAAGGCTGTGATTTGTGGGCACTTTTGCTTCCATAAACTTACATCTCAAATGAGAAGATCCATCTATTTATTTTATTGTCTCACTGTAATGCCTCTAAATTCTCACTCTCTGAGAGCAAAAGTCAGGAATTCAGATATCTTTTCCTAGCAAATATCTTGCAATGAGAGGATTAAGTACTTTTAGAGAGAAGCAAATACCTGTCCTTTGGAAAAAGTTTCCTTCTCAAGTTAACAATTGAAATGGGTGACCTTGAGCGGAGACATCCACCTTTTACTTCTATTCTTCCATTTTTAAGGAAAAAATGTTTAAATATACTGTAAGTACTTGAGAAAATTATATTAATTTGTACAGAGTTTAAGAGTTCTTATGAAAAACTTTGGAAGGATTAGAATAAATAACAAAAACGAAGGTGAGACTGTGTTATTTAATATTAAGGCATCAGCAGGACTGCTGATGAATTTGCCTTTAGAGTAATTCATAGGGACATTAACCCCAGATTCTTTTAAGTACAAGAAAAAGTGGCAAATACTGGTCTGCTTTTTTACCAGAAAATGTCAGCTGGGTATACACACACACACAAACACACACACACACACACACACACACACACACACCACAGAGTCAAAAATATGCAACAATAAGAAAAACAAGATTTAGAAAACAAAAATTCTGCCTACAATAATAGGATTTGTATGTGATGGTTACAGTCACATAAACATACTTATATACAAAGTAGCTCCACTTTTTGGCAAGAAAATATAAAATAAAATTAGAATAATAGAGTACTTAGGCAGACATAGGGTAAAACCATACTCATGTCCTTGGCAAACCATCTTGTTGAAAATATATGTATATATGTATATATTTTATTAAAAGCTCTTAATTCAACAGCATAGGCCACTAATAGTAAATAGTTTCCAAAGACCTGGTGATTAGTCTATGATAAGTTAATGTTTTCTGTTTAAATTGATATCTAACATTTTTAGGTTTTGAGCTTTTGAGAAACATAAAAATATAAATATATAAACTATAAATATAAATTAAAATAAATGTGAATCATACGGTTAAAATGTATACCAGCTTGGTCTTCACCTGAAAATTAATGGAAAATAATTTAAATACCATTTTCCTCTCTCAGATCATTTGGATGGCGTTTAAAATTTTTTTTTGCTCTTTAAAACTAAAGGAACTTAGGACAAAACAATTGTATCATCTTCGTCTATTGTCTTATTCAATTGGTAAAATTCATAAAGACCTTCACAAAGACTCAGGGGTAGTGATGTTGTTTGCACTACCCAATCTTCTTGCCTCAAGACTCCTACCACCTGGGTGTCATAATCTGCATAATCTTCTCTTTTGGAGTGTTGGTGGGTTCTGTGAAGATGATGGGATAGTCACCTTCTTCACTAGGTTACAATAATCCACAACCTCCTTGTGCCTTACTAGAAAGAGGTTTTTCCTGCTGGCCTTGAAAAAGGAAGCTGCCTGTGGTGAGTGGGCCACATGGCTAAGACTAAGGGCAGCCTAGGAGCCAAGAATGCCATCCTCTAGCCTCTAGCCAGCAGGAAATACAAAACCTCAGTCCTAAAACTCCAGGGAATTAAATTCTGCAAATACTCAATGAGCTTGAAACACTCAGTGAGAACCCTGAGCCACTGAAAAGACTACAACTCTGGCCAACACCTCAATTTCAGCCTGCGAGACAGTGAGCTGAAGGCACAGTTCAAATTTGCCCAGACTTTGATGCACAGAATGATCAGATAATAAATACACGTAGTGTTAAACCATTGAATTTGTGCTAATTTATTACATAGCAATAAAATCCTAATATACATTTGTGTATGTATGTATAATATATACACACATATATATGTATATATATATACACACATACCCACATACACATATATATGTGCATATATACACACATACCCAGACACATATATATGTATACGTATATATACACACATACCCACATACACATATATATGTATATATATATACACACATACCCACATATATATGTATATATATATATACACACACATACCCACATACACATATATATATGTATATATATACACACATACCCACATATATATGTATATATATATATATATATACACACACATACCCACATACACATATATATGTATATGTAAAAGATAATCCATTCCACAACCCTGATTTTTTTCCACTACCCCAAGGATTCAATGTATTCAATGGCAAAATGAAGTTGGATTTTCTTATCTCCTGTCCCCTCTGTAATTCAGTTTCCCAGTGGCAAGAAATTTTCCATATGGAAGACTGTTATCCTCTCACTATGATAGTCCCCCAGTGCTTTCTTGTGAAAACGTTTTAATGTAAAAAATTACTATTTTTTGTTATTAATGGTACATAGGCAATTTGCGGTGTTGATTAAAGTCCTGTAGGTTATCTAGCAAGGTGAGATCAGTGCCCGATACTATTCAGAATTCACATTTTTGATTTTAACATTACAGAATAGTGATGGACTATGCATGTGTTGACAACTGACTTGTTCTTCACCTTTAACAATGCCGATAAAGCTCAGAATTTCCGTCCACTATGTTTGAGGGAAATGTGTTGAGTAAGTATCTTTTGCTTTAAGAGAATTCACAGAACTTAAAGTGGTGTTCTATTCCTTCCAGAAGAGTTTTTAGTAAAGAGTGACTCTGCAGGGTGCTAATGAGTGCTACTGGAAAAGCATCTGTTGTCAGGAAAGACTGAGCAGCCTTGGGTTAAAGAAAGTTAAGTAGGTTTCTCCAAATGAGTGATCAGAGCTGCTCTTGGAGCCCTTTCTCTCAGAGCTTCTTGCAAATGCTGCCAGAGAGAATGCTATCTGGAATCCCTTCGCAAAAGATGTGAGAATTCTGTTGTATGACAGATTCCACAATCGATTTACTGACTTAAAAACTGAAAATAGAAGTGTATCCTTACTGTTTTGAAATTGTATAGAAGTTACCCTTCCTCTGCTTAATATAACCAGAATTCTAAAGTTTGAGGATGGAGTCTTATGTTCATAAAATCCTTAGCCCACTGATTCTGTATTTTAATGGGAAAAGTTGCCTAAAATATCTACCTCCTTTAAGACTGTTGGTAGGTGACTGAGTTTCCAGCAAGTATCTAAGGCAGAGAGAGTTGATTCTTCATTAGTCTTAACATCTTGAAAAGAATTTTGCTCTGTGAATTCAGTCAAAAGTGAGCTAAACTGTGATGCTCTCTGCTCACTCCCAGTTCATTGCCCTGTGTTACAAGCAGGAGAGTCCTTCAGAGTCTGCCAGGGCCTCTACTCCTTTCAGTCCTTAACCTACCGCCTCCACTTTCTTATCTGTATAATGGGATGTAAAGAACGTATTCCACAGTGATAATTTAGAAGCATTAAGTGAGAGAACGTGCTTACAGTGGTTAGCATAGGGTCTGGTATATATGGCATCTTTATGCAGAGCCTTGGAAGTAAAGATCAGATGCAGATCACGAAAGCACTAAGGATTCTCCAAAATGGTCACTGGAGAAATCATCCTCTCTCCCTAGAAAATACAGATGGTCACAATAACTCATAATTACCCTACTAGGACTACCCACAGCAAGATGGATTTTTCTGACTGGGAAAGTAAGTTTAAATGTAACTTCCATCCAAGTTTCTATGGGTATCATTTTACTCTGTGCTCATTCAGTGGAAAATTATTTTCTAAATATGTTTTTATCTGAGTTTACATGAAGTTATCTTTTTATCAGTTCACATTCTATAAATAAGTAGTTAAGATTTACTGCTCTAAAAGATTGTAAAAATATTTATTTAATCTAAAATCCTCACATCATGAATGATGTATTTGTAACACACACAGCTATGGCCAAAGTCCTTGTGACATTTCAATTCATTGTATGCAAATATTTGGATCTTTTGGGTGTTTTCTTGGCTCTCTATGCTGGGATTTCATAATTTAATGGATCTGGGAATTGGAAAATATGTATGTGATATCAACATCACTTTCCTACAATTTAAATCCCAAGAAAATGCATTTTTTTGTCCTTTGTTAGACACTTTACTATGGGAAATTAATTACGTTTCTCTTAAATCAGATTTTAAATGACTTTTTAAAATAAATCAGGTTATATCAGATTCCTATTACTGCATGAATATTTCCTGCCAGAACTTATGGATAATGACCTAAGTACCATAATTTAAACACATACATGTTTGAAACTAAAATTCAAAGTAACGTTTCCTAAATGACACTTCTATTTACAACAGTTATAATAATTGAAATGTCAGGTTTTCCATCCACCCACCCATCCATCCAACCATCCATCTTTCAGTAATCACTGTTGGAACAACTATTCCCTGTGCAAGATGCTGAGAGTTCTCCTCAGAAGTCTCAGATACCATTGGTAAAAATAAACCTGTGAAGTTTAAGGAAAACATGTGGAAGGGCCATCAGCCCCACAACAACTACTTATGAAAGGAGTTAAGATACAAAAGGGACTTAGTGTTACATAACACTAGTACACAGTAATTGTCACTCTGGCCAATACCATGAACCTGTTATAGGACTCTGTGTCTGACAGGCTGACCTGTTTCATAATCAGGTGTCACTGTCTTCTTTGATCATGACACTAGAATTGTGACACATGTAGCAGTTTAGTTTCCTTGACAGCAATCTATTCTACCTAAATGATCCAAGCCCTAAAAGTGGAATACCACTGCTAACAAAAGGAAACAAAAGGAAAACCTTAGAGAAATCTCAGCCCCTTTAATAAAAGTTGAAAATCTTGATCAAAGAAAATCTTGATCAAAGACCTACTAGTTAAAAATAATACGTTATCAAAATAGTTGGGTGTAAATATTATCTTTTTAATAAAGGTTAAAAATGTTGAGCCCTGGTTTTATAAATAATCGAGATGTGCATCTCCTGTTCCAGCAGTGATCTAAAGGAAAACACCAGAGTATGACAGTAGCCTTCCCAGAACATGTGGTCCCAACTGAGGGACAGGCTTAATCTGAAAGCCCACAGCTTGAGTGGGGCTCCTTGTTCTCCAGTGATGTTTCTGTTCGCTTCCCTCCTGATACAGTTTAGCTCTGTGTCCCCACCCAAATTTCATCCTGTAGCTCCCATAATTCTTACGTGTTGTGGGAGGAATGTGGTGGGAAACAATTGAATCATGGGGGCAGGTTTTTCCCTTGTAAGTCTCATGAGATAAGATGGTTTTAAAAAATGGGAGTTTCCCTGAACAAGCTCTCTTCTCTTGCCTTGTCACCATGTGAGATATGCCTTTTACATTCCAATGTAACTGTGACACCTCCCCAGCCATATGGAATTGTGCGTCCAATAAACGTCTTTCTCTTGTAGATTGCCTGGTCTCGGGTATGTCTTCATCAGCATCGTGAAAACAAACTAATACAATAAATTGATACAAAGAGTAGGGTACTGCTGAAAAGATACCAAAAACTGTGGAAGTGACTTTGGAACTGGGCAACAGGCAGAGGCTGGAACAGTTTGGAAGGCTCAGAAGAAGACAGAAAAATGTGGGAAAGTTTGGAACTTTCCTAGAGATTAATTGAATGGCTTTGCCCAAAATGCTGATGGCAATATGGACAAGAAGGTCCAGGCTGAAGTGGTCTCAGATGGAGATCAGGAACTTGTTGGGAACTGGAGCAAAGGCGACTCTTGTTATATTTTAGCAAACAGACTGCTAGCACTTTGCCCTGCCCTAGAGATTCGTGGAACTTTAAACTTGAGGGAGATAGTTTAGGGAATCTGGCAGATGAAATTTCTAAGCAGCAAAACATTCAAGCTGTGACTTGGGTGCTGTTAAAGGCATTCAGTTTTCTAAGGAAAGCAGAGCATAAAATTTGGGATAGAAAAGAAAATCCCATTTTCTAAGGAGAAATTTAAGCTGGCTGCTGAAATTTGCATAAGTAACAAAGAGCCAAATGTCAATCCTGAAGACCATAGGGAAAATGTCCTCAGGGCATGTCAGGGGCCTTCATGGCAGCCCCTCTCATCACAGGTCCAGAAGCTAGGAAGAAAAAGTGGTTTTGTGGGCTGGGCCCAGAGTCCCTGAGCTGTGTACAGCTTAGGGACTTGTTGCCCTGAATCCCAGCCACTCTAGCCATTACTGAAAGGGCCAACAGAGAGCTCAGTCCATGGCTTCAGAAGGTATAAGCCCCAAGCCTTGGCAGCTCCCAGGTAGTGATGAGCCTACGACTGCACAGAAGTCAAGAATTGGGGTTTGGGAACCTCCAATTTTAGAGGATGTATGAACACACCTGGATGTCCAGGCAGAAGTTTGGGCAGGTGTGGGACTCTCATGGAGAACCTTTGTTTGGGCAGTACAGAAGGGAAATGTGGGGTCAGAGCCCCCTCACAGAGTCCCTACTGAGCACTGCCTAGTGGAGCTGTGAGAAGAGGGCCGCCATTCTCCAGACCCCAGAATAGCAGATCCATGGACAACTTGCACTATGCCCCCAGAAAAGCCACAGAAACTCAATGCCAGTCCATGAAGGCAGCTGGGAGGGTTGCTGTACCCTGCAAAGCCACAGGGTTTGGAGCTGTCTGACCACAGGAACTCACCTCTTACATCAGCATGACCTGGATGTGAGATATGAAATCAAAGGAGATCATTTTGGAGCTTTACAATTTGACTGCCAGGCTGTATTTTGGATTTTCATGGGGCCTGTAGTTCCTTTGTTTTGGCCAATTTCTCCCATTTGGAATGGCTGTATTTATCAAATACCTGTAACCACACTGTATCTATGAAACAACTAATTTGCTTTTGATTTTACAGCCTCATAGGCAGAAGGGACTTACCTTGTCTCAGATGAGACTTTGGACTGTGGACTTTTGAGTTAATGCTAAAATGAGTTAAGAGTTTGGAGGACTGTTGGGAAGGCATGATGGGTTTTGAAATGTGAGGACATAAAACTTGAGAGGGGCCAGGGGTGGGATGAAATGGTTTGGCTCTGTGTCCTCACCCAAAGCTCATGGTGTAGCTCCCATTATTCCCACATGTTGTGGGAGGGCCCAGGTGTGGGACATAATTGAATTATGGAAGCATTTTTTTTTCCTCATGCTGTTTTTGTGATAGTGATAAGTCTCACAAGATTCGATGGTTTTAAAAATGGGAGTTTCCCTGAACAAGCATTCTTCTTTTGGCTGCCGCCATGTGAGATGTGCCTTTCACCTTCTGCCATGATTACGAGGCCTCCCTAGCCATGAGGAATGGTAAGTCCAATAAACCTCTTTCTTTTGTAAATTGCCCAGTTTCCAAATTTGGATATGTCTTTATCAGCAGCATGAAAATGGACTAATACACCTCCCAAAGCTGGGAGAAACATTAGCCAGAAACTTCCCAAGGTGCAGCAAAAAAAATGTATTTTCTCACAAAGGCAAATGTTCTAAATGAAGTGACAATAACATAACCCAACAATAATCTGTTTATGAACACTGTTGATAGATTTATTTCTAATATTTATAACCCTTTCTCTCTGAACTTAATTTAGTGGTTGATTTAGGTCTTGGGGTTATAATTAAATTTATTTGTTACTGACAATACTACTAATACATTTGATTTTGTTTTATTTTTTACCATAGCGTAAACACATTTTTTACATCTTCTTTGATTTTCTTTTTTTAACTTAAGTTTTAGATTCTGAGGGAGCAACTCTGCTGCTTTCACTGTACCCACTTCTGAAGACTTCTCTCCACTTCCATCTATGTACCAATCTGGAATACAGATGACTAAGATAATAGAGAAAGTATCAGGAGAACAGTCAGACACAGTGAAATGGGAGGACATCATCTAAATCTTTGGCACCAGGTATGGGTCAGCAACATTCCTGTTGCTCACCTGCTCCCTAAATCGGACCCTGATCCTGGCTGCCATTACTGACATGGGTGCTTTCACATAGATGAGGACTACAGTGCAATGAAAATACTCAGGATGTTTAAATCCGATGTATAAGTTAAACATTTCAAGACTTTAAAATATTTAACAGATGGCAATGATATAAAATAGTTCATTTATCTTGAAGTTTTCTATAAAATAATTATCCAAATCAATATTTAAAGACTGGATATTCATCTGCTTAAATATGATTTGAAAATCATTCTGTTGTGTGTTTCTAAAATATGAAATGGTGATTAAATAATTCAATGGGCAAAATTCTTTTAAATTTGTATTTTTAGCCACAGATGTTTATTTTTATTAAATTTATTTTATATTTATATTTATGTTTTCTAAAGCATGCTGTACATATATTCTTTAGTTTCTGGCTGTACATATCATTCTCCTTTTCTTCACTATATACACACACACTTATATATTAAAATATCATAACTTATAATGGAGGTCATTTATTAGCCAGTTCACACATAAGGTTATCTAAACCAACAATTTGTCTATTTCTATTAAGTTAGACAAATAATTTTATAGGGAGTTTTATAAAAACATCTACTCTTTCAAAATATGATGTACTCTTTAAGTTGCTTAATTTTCCTATAAATATATGGAATAAAAATAAGTGTTACATTAGGGTGAGTTTTCTTATATTGTGACAGAAAAAAAATGTTAGTTTTCTTTCTTTTAGAATGTTCCTCAATATTAAAGGTTACTTGACTTTATTGCACCCTGATATTTTGTAATCTTATTCAAAAAATAGAACATTACAAAATGTGAAGAATGAGATGTGCGGTTGTTCAAACAAGAATTTACATAGGCAGATGCAAGTTAAGAGCAGCAGCAGGAAACTTGCATTTATAAATGTATATGTGCATGGAATTCCACAAAATTATAATCTGAATAGGAGCATGCAGGCTCTTATATAAGAGATTTTGAACAGTAGATCACGGTGCCGGTTTCAGAGGCACTGGGCTAATTAGTATTAATTGAATTTCTGCAGATCCTTGTTACCGGCAGAGTAAAATTCAAAGTGCTTAGCTTCTCTAATATGTGGAGAGTCTCATCCACTGCACTGTGTTAGTGCCTCCCATCCCCATGGCCTGCATACTAGCCACATTTGCTATATACTAGCATAGCCACATGGCCTGCATACTAGTCTGAAGGCCCGCAAATGCTGTGGCTTCAGGCCTCTATGCTTTCGCCAGAGCTGCTGTCGTTCAGGTAAGTTTCTATTCTCCTGAATTTACCTGAGAACACTACTCCTTCTTTGTGCTACCACCATACCCTAGAACTGACAAATGATGCAGTACCCAGTGACCTCTCTGTGCAGGGCTCTCCCTAATAGACTGTGAGGCTTGAGAAGATGGTACTTATCTATTTCTCATTCCTTTATTTCTGGATAAGCACCGGACACTTGCTATTTATCATACACCAGGCACTTGGCAAGGATCAAACATCACAGCCCTTCCTATGTAAGACAAGGCGCTAATTGGGGTCCATGCAGCAGAAAACAATCTACCATCCCTCGGATCATTTTTCATAACTTTTCTTCAATGGTGTTCAAAATCTTTAAAAACACTGAGTAACTCTTTACTCAATCAACAATTTAAAAGGAGATAAAGATCAAGCTGCTAGAGCTCAAAGGGGTCAGAGGCCAGGGGTGCATCCAGCTGTGAGCCCCCCACCACCTCTCCCTCCCCCCGTGGAGGCTCAGCATGGCACTTTTCATCAAGGACTGCAATGGGGGAATGTCACACTACATTCAATGACCAGTCATTAACCAATAACCTCTGACCTTCCAGATGCAGGTAAGAGGGCTGGAAGGAATCTTTGGGATAAATTATCCCCACTCTTGACCTTACCACCCTTATTTCTTTGCCTCATTGCACTGATTTGGCTGTGATCTCTAGTACAATATGGTATCGAACGCTAACAGCCCTGGCAGGAATCCTGGGGCTTCTCTTGACTTTAACAGAAAGGCTTCTAACCTTTCCTCACTAAGTATACTGTTGGTGGTAAGATTTTAATAAGTATCCTTCATAAGGTGAAAAAAGCTCTCATTCACTCTATGAATTATTCACTCACAATTTATATTATGAATGAGTGTTACACTTATCAAATGTTTATTCTACATCTATTGAAATGATGCAACATTCTTTCTTTCTTAATCTTATTAACATAAAATATATTATTTACAAGATTCTCCACTTGGTCATCATAAATATCATATTGTGACTATGAATATATAAATATAAGTGAAATATAAATATGTATATATACATGTATAATTTATATTTAAAGTCTGATGACTTTACTCTGTACAAGATTTTTCAGTCTGTACACTGCACAAAAGGAGCTATGTAATAGGGTGGAAATTCAGCCAGAATCACCTCTTAAGCCCTGAGCCTTGACACAGAGCTCTCTGTGCCCAGAGGAAGGGGGCTGATTCTTTGCACCAGAGCATGCTGGCTACTGGCCAAGACTTGAGTCTATGATGCTGTAACTGTCAGCAGGGAAAACTTATTCTAATACACACAAAGGTGTTTTACAGGTTAGCAGTGCCTCTGGATGCCATTTATTTCTTTTTTTTCCATGTTTAAATTTTTTAATTAAACTTGATTTTTAAAAATTTTATTTATTAGACTTCTGGTGTACATGTGCAGATCATGCAGGTTTGTTACACAGGTATACAAAAGCCACGTGGTGGTTTGCTGCATCCATCACCCCGTCATCTACATTAGGTATTTCTCCTAATGCTATCCCTGCTCTAGTCCCCCATCCCCTGCTATTCCTTCCTCTCCTAGCCCCTATATTTATTTCTAATCCTCAAGGCCAATGCTATTTACCTAGAAATTCAAACACCGGACATATTAGCTTGGGTGAACCTGCTACAAAAGTCTTCGCTTTAAAACGAATTTCCCTTTCCATCCACTGCTAGCTCTTTAACTTCTACTGCCTTTCCCTACTCATAACGGTGGCCCTGAAAAACAGGCTGTGAAAGTTTACATGAAGAAGAGAAAGATAATACAACTTAGAATGTTGAAAGAACTCTTCTCTGCATGCCTCCTTACGGTCACTGTTGGGGGACTTCTGTTGAAACTGTTGGATCTGTGCAGCTGGCCTCAAACCTGAGACAGACAGTTCTCCCTTAATCTGCATGCTGCCAATGCATTTCACACAGTGCCTAAGAAGCTATTCATCGAGCAGCTACTTTACTTCAGGCACTGAGATTGCCCTGAGGGTGCAATGATGAACCACAGAGACAGGGCACCTGCAACTGGGGAGTTTGGCATCTCAAGCTACTTTCCAAGAGTGTCCCGAGGTCTCTAGTGCAGAAGGGCACAGGACTGCCCCAGCACCACTCACCTTCCTCTCACCTCATGTTCACCAGTGGCTTTACCCTAATACAGTTATGAGAACATGATTTATCATTTAAAGCTGTGCCAAGCAAGTATCTGTCCTCCAGTGAGACATAAATGAAATGTCTGCAAAGTGCCAGGCTTGTAAAACCTCCTTTGGTAATAGGACGGACGTCTGCTGTAAGTTCTTATGCAGAATGCTTATCATTTTTACCTTGAGTGCTTATGCTGGGAGGTAATTCAGATTCCTTTCAAAGAAAGGAGGCAAAAACTGAGACGCTGACAGTAAACTCACAGTCACCCTACTCAGAGGCCCCTGCTACACAAAGAGCAGTGCTAAAGCAACACAGGGAAGTTTCAGATTCTGCTAAGGGAAAAGGAACGAAGTCTACTTAGAAAAATTTATAACATCCATCGATTACTTTTTCCCCCCACAAAACATCAAGGAAAAAAAGATAGAAGCCAATCATCAGAATTTTAAAAATCAACCATTTTCATTAGAATGAAATGGCATTTCCCTTGTCCAGATTTCTCGTGTTATAGGGTAGATGTACCCGTGGAGAACATCTAAGCAAAACAGGGCTCTATAGAGCTGAGGATGGCAAGCAAGACAAGGATACAGCACTGTAGGTCCTGAGAAGATTGTGTCAGGTATGCACACCTGAGAAGCCTTCAAAGCCCTTCAGGAAGGCATCTGCATGGAAGTACATCTCCTTTTATAAACCACCAGATTTGTGGTTTATAAAATTCAACATAAATCACAATGAGTCAGACTTATTTCTATTTCTAATTTAAGACACAGGCTAAGAGACCCATTTGTTTTCATGAGATTTGCAGTTCAAAACATAATAACTGCACTGAAGAGCCACTATTCTATAGTGTAATCCATGAAGGCTCCTCAGTGGACATAATATGGCACCCTCAGGACCATAAGTAAGCCACCACCACACTTCTAGGAAAACAGCAGAGCCTCAGCCAATTCCAATGCCAGCCCCTCTTTTTGAAACAAACGTCTTAGCATTACTATTTATTTGAAAGTCCCGTTGAGCACTGGCCTCCTGAATTCTCAGTAGCCACCCAAGAAAACCCAACTGATGGCATGGGACTTTTTCAGAGAAGCCTGGTTCATGTACAAGGGGCTTAATGTCATGAGCTTGACTCTTTTCATTCTTTGCATACCTGTGGCTTGCTTTCAAGTATCATGCTTTCTATCAGGCATCTGTATTATTTGGTCTTGGGATCTTTCTGCTTGCAGAGTGAGAGCTCCTTAAAGTCAAGCACAGCAAGTCAACCAGATTCACATTCCACCCAGGTGCATCCTGAGTGGTGCCTCATCCTCACGGTTGTTCAAGGCTTGTTGTGAGAGAACCAAGCTGGACTAGACTGGGGTTGACGTGCCTGAGATGCACCACGGGAAATAAGACTGCATTTGATGAATGCACCGGATCGCGGCCAGAAAAGGGCTCAAGGCCATTATATTTACAATTTTATTTATAAGAGAAAGCTCAAATATTGAAATTCTTGCCATTTTAAAGTATTAGATTCAGATTTCTTTTCTAATGAGGCTCTCTATATTAGTTACATGTGCTCAATTCTTGCCTGTGGGGACCTGATAAGGTCCTGGAAGGTCACTGTCAAGTATTATCTAATATGAAAACCATTTTTAATGACTGTAAACTATTACTGCAGGCACAAGGGTTTTCAATGCTAACACTTTACCATTTAGAGCAGCCTTGCGAAGCTAATTAGGAAGAATTTGAAGTAATTTAAAGAATAGGAACAGGAAATGAGAATCTTCATAAGCAAATATCATGGAAAGAAAAGTTAAATATTAACTAAGAGTAGCTCCATTTTAGTGTGAAGAATCTCTTTGAATGAGAACACCTATAACAAAACATGTTGTGTTGTAAGAGACAGTAAGAAAGAACCCTAGACAAGAACAATATAATAATACAAGAATAATCCCTTCATTTGAAGAGGTGGTGACACTCTTTTCCCGAATTGCCATTGTCTTTTAAAAAAATCACACACACATTAACTACCTAGGTTCATTTATTCACTGCCTTACACTCTGCAAGGCATTGAGAAAACAATAGTGAATAAAATATTGATCCTGATTGTAAAATTATAAAATGTCAGTTTTTAGTATTGGTAAGTTTTAAAACAAATTAGCTCATCTAATAGTGTAATGGAAATGTCCTCTTGGAAATTGAACTAAATCCAAGTTTATACAACTTACTTTGAAGAAACATTAACCTTAAATTTGAGTTCTTTAAGATTAGGACTACTTAATAAGATAAATAAATTGTGATAAAGAACAAAGTTGCAACTAAAGTTGAAGCAATGACTGTGGAAAAGGAGAACATGGCTATATACATATATCTGAAAACATAATATTATGTGTGTATATATATATATATACACACAGTCAGATAGCTTGCTTCTTTTAGACAGCAAGACCAACATACTTTCTTCCATATAACATAAAAAATAATTTAAAGCATGATGTAACTTACATTGTAACTCACATTTTTTAATTATTAATGGAGTTCTACTGTGTAACTTTTAATCAAAGAAAGTTAGTGCAGCTCTAATGAGGTAAATAGCAATAGAGAAGCGAAGGACTGTGCACCCCATGCCTGGTACTCAAGCCCTTTCAGGAATATGACTACTCACTTTCCAAATCTGTCCCTTGCCACATCCCTGTACACATCCTCTAGCCCACAAGTGATTGTGCTTCCAGTATTAGGTGTGAATCTTACGTCCTTGGGTCCCCAGCTGCACACAGTGCCTTTCAGGGAAGCTCCTCCTCTTGGAGGAGCCAAATCCTGCCCACACCTGTTGGAGCCCTTGACTCCCTCCTCATTTTCTTCTCAGTTTTCTTTTGATTGTTCTGATGGCATTTGTGACTTATCATTTTGCTGTGTGAATATATTTTTTCTTCTAAGCTAGAAAGTAGGCTCCTTGAGAAAGTTTACTGTCTCCATCTTCATTGGTCCTCTTGCACCAATTCTTTACACACAGTAGGTAGCCAACATATTGTCATTGACTAAATACATAGATGAAAGATCTGAACATTCTGCAAAGTACAGGGCCACAGATATGAACCAATCATTGAAGTAATTGAGAATTTTCTTTTCTTCCACATGCAAAATTATTTCAAAATGAACAGTATCATGTGAAATCACACCAAGCATTAGAGAAACTAATGGTCAAAGGTGAGGCATGTAACAGGCAGAGTTTCTTTCTCTTCATTCTCAGACGTCAAGGCCTTATTATTGAAATATATTAGCAGTTGCAAGAAGATATGAAATAAATCAATCAAATGAGCTTCATAATGAAAACTGCCCAGTGAATGTCAGAGGCTCCTTTGAATGTCTGGATTCCATCTGTTTTCCTCTGCCATTTTGTCTCTCCCTTTTGAGTTTGAGAAAATTACTGTTCCAGAGCTTCTGACTTTATGTGCAGAGCCCAGATAATTTTATTATGCAGATTCCACAGTTTTTCTTTCAGCCACTGTCATTCCTCCCACCCAATGACACTAGAGTTCCTTCAAGGACTGCTTTCTAATAATCTCAAATAGGGCAATTTCATGGGATTAGGATAGACTGAAACAGATGTGGAAAACGCCTTACATCATGACAGAAGCAAGATGCCAAATAATAATGTGTGGGATGTTACTTTCTCACACACAGCTTACAAAATGCTGCAGGAATGTGACACGGAATATGAAGAGTGTTCTTCCTTCCACAATAGAACCTCATGAGATTCTGCAAGCCAAATAGATCTTGAAAAAAAATATGTCATGGAGGGAAATGAAGGCACAAGTGTTCAAGAATGACAGTTACTGGGCACATCATCAGACCACAGAGAAAACCAGTCTGCATTTACTTATATTGACACATTTGGAAGGCTTCTAAATGTAACCTTGTATCTTCCTTAGAAATGTTAGCAAAAAATATAAACATAGTAGCAGCTGTTGTGCCCTTTCTGGCATTCACATAGAAGAGTTCTGAACTAGGATCTAGTTCTTTAAAAATTTTAGGATTATTAAAGGGACAGCAGTGGGGAAGAAAGAAACAATGGAATCCCTAAAACACAGTCAATGTTTTAAAGTAATTTTCACACTCCAACATCTGTTGTTTCTTCTTTAATTAGAAGTTGCCTCAAAAATTATGTGTACAAGTTGTTTTAACAACTGAAATGACACATGTTCAATAATACCTTTGGAGGCACTCAGATGAAATAATTTTAAAATGGAAACTGCAAATCTTAAGCAAAACACAAGTTAAAACGTATTGTTCATACAATTAAGCATTTCTGTCACTTCTACCAAAGGAAGCATGGTTTGCGGGCAAACCAAACAAGTATAATGCAATCAAACATATTTGGAAAGCCTCTGGCTGCATCTGTATAAATGTGAAATGTTCTTACAGCACACCCCATTCTTGTTCATTGAACATTGCTATTAAGCGTATATTGCATATTGCAAATAATGCTACAGTGAACATGGCAATGCAGATGCTTTATGAAGTGGTGATTTCATTTCCTTTGGGTATACACCCAGAAGAGGGCTTATAGGGTCCTATGGAAATTCTATTTTTAATTAAGGAACCTCCACACTATTTTCCACACTGGCAGTACTAGGCTATATCCCCACCAACAGAGTACAACCTACATTGTCTACACCCTCACCAGCACTTGTTACATCTTGTCTTTTTTATAGTATCTGTTCTAACAGATGTGAGGTGACATCTCATAGTGGTTTTGATTTGTATTTTCCTGATGACCAGTGATATTGAGCATTTTCATGTACCTTTTGGCTATTTTCACATCTTTGGAGAAATTTCTTTTCAAGTCCCTTGCCCATTTCTTAATTAGGTTATATGTGTTTTTGGTATCAAGTCATATGAGTTCTTTATATACCTTGGATATCAATCCCTTTTCTGAGAGATACTTTGCAAATATTTTTCCCAACATGTAGGTTGCCATTTCATTTAGAAACAACTTAACCGTCCATCAGTGGATGAATGGATAAAGAAGTTGTGGTACACACACACACACACACACACACACACACACACACACACACACAGTGGAATATTATACAGCCTTAAAAATGAGATCCTAGGCCGGGCGCGGTGGCTCAAGCCTGTAATCCCAGCACTTTGGGAGGCCGAGGCGGGTGGATCACGAGGTCATGAGATCGAGACCATCCTGGTCAAAATGGTGAAACCCCGTCTCTACTAAAGATACAAAAATTAGCTGGGCATGGTGGTGCGTGCCTGTAATCCCAGCTACTCGGGAGGCTGAGGCAGGAGAATTGC
>CM052649.1:8461739-8472100 GCA_028533165.1 Leontopithecus rosalia
AGATAAAGGTGACATAATACAAAGTAGCAAATATGTAGAATGAACACCTTGAAAGATCTAATGTACAACATTAGGACTATAGCTCATGATAGGGTATTACACTCAGAAACTTGCTAAATGACTACACTGTATGAGTAGCTGCTTTTTCATCATAGACAGGAAAAATGGGTAACTATGAGAGAAGGTGGATATATTACTTTGTTCCACTGTAGTAATCATAGGACTATCTGTATGTCTCTTTTAACATCATGCTTCATATCTTAAATATACCCAATAAAATGTTACTTTAAAAAGACGGGGGGAAAAGTATACTGTGAACAGTAGCATCAACACAGCAAAACAATGTAAATAATAAACTGGTACCAGAGTATTTTGATTTAAGCCTCACAAGTCGTAATCCTGTCCCAGTTGTAAGCAGAGATTGCACTTCCTCATTTACCGTGGCATCCCCAGAGTCCATCACAGGGCAGAAGCTTATTCTATATTAAATGAGCGGTGGAATAAAAATGGGTAAATAATCAAGATGCTCAGATTCTAGGTACAGAGTGTGAGCTCAGGTAAACCTCTTAACGCTATGATGTATGAAGGGCCTTTGAACCTGAGCAAACCAAATGAAGACCGTGCCATAAGCAGCACAGTCAATTAAGGAGATGATAATATCTTTTAAGCACATGTATGTCTCTGCAGCTTTTTGTTCAATTCTCTACTTAGTTCATTTTAGAAAACTATTGGAAATGAGTCTGCTAAGGCAACATGTTGGCCTCTACAACATGGAACCTATAATGCATAATGGTTCAACTGATCTCCACCTTTTCTGTATGTTGGATGAGCAGAGATAATATCAATTAGAGTCACCGGTTTCAGATTGGGATCCTGGGGTGGGGTGAGTGTTGCTCTTAGTCAGTCATGGCCCAAGCACCATATGGTGTGAAAATCTCTCCTGGAACCATGGCCCAGCCTGTACAGCAAGGTGATGGATTGAAATACGATTTTAAAGGAAAGAATAAACTTTTAAAAGATACCTTTAAAAGATACAAATGAATACAAAAGCCCAGTCTTGATGCTACAAGTTGCACATCACAAAAGACAGCCCTTGGGTGCTAGCAAGAGGAACAACATCAGTATATCACTTAAGTTGGCTAAATAACCAAATCTCTTTTTTAAAAATATGGTCTGAGTGTGGTGGCTCATGCCTATAATCCAAGCACTTTGGAAGGCTGGTGGATCACTTGAGGTTGGGAGTTCAAGAGCAGTCTGGCCAACATTGCGAAAGCCCCTCTCCACTAAAAATAGAAAAATTAGTTGAGTGTGGTGGTAAGTGCCTATAATCCAGCTACTCAGGTGGCTGAGGTAGGAGAATCACTTGAACATGGGAAGCGAAGATTTCAATGAACTGAAATCATGCCACTGCACTCCAGTCTGGCAACAGTGTGAGACTCTGTCTCAATAAATAAATAGACACAATAAAATAAAATAAAATGAACAAGGAATGCTACTCCAAGAGACCACTGTCTTCTAATTTCAGTGACAAGTGCTTGGTAGAATCAGAAGCAGACAGAAATTGACCAAAAACATGTGTCCAATTTAAAGGGAACATTTAATCAACTAACAGGTTCAATGAGTGTTCTTTATGAGTAATCAATTAATTAGCCCAAATCTATCAGCAGGACTACAATCAAAGATTGAAGATGCATTTGGAAAAGAATATTGTCTGATTGTTTTTAAATAGACTGCTATTAAGACTTTAAATTTAGAGAGTCACTCTTAATTACTCATTTTGAAGTTTCAAATCTGACATTTAAAAAACCAGAAACACAGGTTTCATATGACTGAGCATTTGTTATGCCTTTAAAGGAATCTGTGCATTCTGCGTGTGCTGTCTACTCATGTAAGTCTATAAAAAAATTAAAATTGTAGACATTTAGTAGAAATTGTTATGAAAGAAATAATATTATTGTCTCTCCATACATAAAGTTTAGGTACTTTAATTATCATGTATTTAACAATCTTTAACATGAAATTTATTGGAAAGTTATAGAGGAAAAACTCTCTCTGTGTGTGTATGTGTAACTTAAGTCACTTTTACAGTAGAACATCTCTTCATGAAAATTTCTTTCAATTAACTTCACAATCACTGTATTTGAATTACTGTAGTCAGAAAAAATCATAGAAATGTACAAGAGTCTTCCAACATTATATATAAAACATTTTTGTGAAATATTCCAGATCTCCATTCCAATTGCAATTTCCAGAGATTGTAGATGATTATTTATATGTCCTAGAGGCAGACTCCTGATGGATTAATTCCTACAATCCATCATTTTTCTCTCCATCTGTGCCATACATCATTCTTAAACTTGATTGCCAAACTTTCAGTGCTAAATTTTTAAAAACTTCTATTTTGTGGCCATCTGCTATACCACTCAATTTTGTGTACGGATACTAACTTTTTCAAAAAGCCTAAGCCTCCTTTAACAACATGTGGCATTTTCACTCTGACAGTCTTTCATATTTGCAAACTCTTCACTGAGATATTTTATAACAAAAGAAAACAAACTTCACATTCTCATGTTTATGAAGATATAATATCTGGTTTCGGCAAGGAAGATCCATCATTCCCTTTGCAGAAGAATATTGGGAAATATAAGACAGTGCCTTTTACCACCACAGTGCAATGGAAGTGCTCAGAATGAACCTTAATCGTGAAGGTCAAGGTCATCTCTGGCTTTCATGGAAATGGGTCACATGAAAATCCTAGATCATTTCCATCAGATACGGTAATTATTAAGGAAGGACATGTCTTTCCCCATCAGTTACCGAATGGTATGTGAAGGGTACCTTCCATAAGGGGAGGGGAAAGAGAAAGCACCTAGAATGATTTTGACTCAAACTAGGTGAAACCACCAGAGCTTTTGATTTCACACAACAGCCTGTGCCCAACAGGGTGGATTTTGGGGAGATGAGCCCCTTGGTGACCTTACTTCTGCCCCGCTTCTTTGCTCCTGTCCTCCTCCTCCCTGACCTAGCTACCTACAAGGCTGCCAGCTAGTGGCAGCAGCTCCAGGTTCACTCCCGACATTCTGTGTCCAGAGAAAGAAAGGCCCTTCCCCTCCTGTATTTCTCTCTATGGAGAAGGAAAAACTTCTCTGAAGACCCTGGAGACAGCTGGGTTACTGAAGGTGCAGCCTGGGTGCATTCTCATTCAATGGTAGCAGTGAAGGTGACACACTCCCGAGAAGCATCTGCAGGCTTCTCAGAAAATCAGTTCTGCTGCCCATAGCAGTGATGTTGATGACAAACCCTGATAGGAGCTCTTCCCTCTTTCCTGCCTGACCCCCTCATCCTCCCCACCTGTTGCTGTCGACTTACTACAAAACCACTTGCCTTAAGCCCTTGCCTTGCCTCCAAATCTACTTTAAACAGGGGTCAAGCTATGATGCCAGACTTGTCCCTCTCAGCTCCTATGCCCAACATGAAGACTGCAGTCCAAAATAAAGGTTGGAATCCTATATATCTCTGAGGCTTTGAAGAACATGCTGAGTTTTGATGCATTCGGTTCAGGGCTAGCGTGGCTCCCAGGGTGCACTGCTCTTTTTCAGAAGTGCTACTCACATCTTTATAATGTTTAACACTCCCTTTGGAATTCTGCAGTGCACAAACTGCACACCTGTTTACAGGGCCTTTGGAGGAGAAGGTGAAAGGAAAGGAGAAAGATGGGCATCACTTCTCAGATGCACCTGGACATCTGGGCTTTCCCGAGGTTCTCTGCATTCTTTTGGACCCTCACTTGCATGCACATTCTGAAGCTACTAGGGGTTATCTCAATAAACGATTAATAGTTTTCAGCTTTTAGTTAGAATGATTCACGTTATCAAATCTGGTGTGGTATACAACAAACATCTAAGAGCGCACTGGTGTTTAAGTTAATCTAATGAAAATTTAGCAAATATTCAATTATTTATCAAATATTAGATGAGGCCACAGAGTGTAGTGGGGAAACAAGGCAGCCGCCATTACAAATGTCTGGTGCTGAGGCTGGCAACACTGCCTATAAGCTGGACCGTCTCCTTCTTTCCTCCAATTTCTACCTCTGTAAGTTGATCACACTAATAACAATACTATGTCACGGGACTGTTGGGAGGAATTCTTCACCAATTCCCCAAGAAGCACTGTAAACAATGCCTGGCATGTAGCAACTGCAATACAGATGATAATGATGGCAATGAAGAATATTATTAAAATTCTGTTTGCCTGCAGTGGAGTTAGAGTCAACTATTTTGCGCATTTCTTAAACTTCATTTTAGAAAATTGCCTTTCTAGGATTATAAAATGGTATTTTCATGAACAATGGATAAAATTAGTTGTATCTAATCCAGGCCCACTGGTTTGTTAAAGTAAGAACATCTACCAGACACATCAATAAGTAGACCATACAAACAGCCTACTATTCATATAGGGTCTGTATCAGTGTCCCATTCAATAGTAGCCTATAGGAATAGCTTACTATTCACATAGGGTCTGTATCAGTTAGGTTGCAGGGGTATTGTTAATGCAGCAAATAAACTTTTGGAAATGGGTCTAGGCCCAAAGTAAAACAACAATCCTTTAATAAACACATACAATTTAGTGTGAGCTGGTAATGTTTAAGTACCCACAGCTTTGCATATGTTGGGATGACATTGCCTAAACATAACCAAATAAACAAACATAAGTGAATAAGAAGAAAACATTTCATGTATCTCTAACAATCTGCCTGTCATCTAGGGCAGAACTACGAATCTCTAGGAAGACACTGTTCAAAAATGAGGAAACACCACATAGAAATACAAAGGAAACTGATGATTACCAACCAGCAAGCAGACGATTTTAAAACAGCTTGTTCATTTGTAAAAATGTCAGTCACTCCCAGGCTACCTTTCCTCTGTATTTCATGATGAAAAGAAGTGCCAGCTGTCCCACTTGAATAAAAGTATATACCACTGCAAGGAGGTTGCTATGCTCCTGAAAATGTTTTAGTACCAAAAATTAAATGAGGAACTAGAGGTAATTTTTTATAGTCTAGGAAGACAGAAAATGCATGTTTCTAAAAGCCGCAGGTATACATTGTCCATGGAGCATTAAACTGCTGCTCACCTGATACCAGTCAAATAGGAAACAGATAAAATTATCCCAGACATCAAAATTCTATTAGAGTCTAATAAGATATAACATAAGGATGCTCAGAAAATGTTTTACAAAATATATCCTGAAAGATATATTTTATGCCGTTAAACTATTGATACTTACTGAAACATTAGCATTGTCAGAAGTTGAAATTAAAACACTTCTTGAAATAAAACTACAAAAACCATCTACAGTATGCTTTAAATATCAACAAATTAAGAATAACATAATTATCAAAATTTATACAAAATACTTACAACAAGCACATGGCTTGTAGAAAAATCCTGAACATGGATTCAGAGCCCTAATTCTGAATGACAGCAGTAATATTAGGCAGATGGGGCTATCTGCAGCTCATACTTTTTTAAAAATGAGTAACATGAGCCTCAAATAATTTTGTGGGTATTAGTGAGACCATTTAAAATTGGGCTTACTCATACATTACTGGCCAGAGGCAAATACAGCTGAGGCTGCTGGGAAATACGACTGGGGCTAAAACAAATACAAAATATACCTGTTTTGGGCTTTTGAATGATTGAGTTTCACAGGTATGAGATACTAGATCTTTCTCCTTAATATCACTGTTTTTGTTCTTGTATTTTCTGAAGGAGCCACAGCATCCTGGATTGTCTCAGGATCTCTGAGTGGAAAGACCTGGACCTTGGATCTTTCTCTCTCCACCTGTTGGGTTTTTGGTTATCTGAGTAGTTTTCTACAGGTCTTGATTTTCTCATTTAGAAAATCAGGAATATGCACAAAGACCTTCCCCAAACCATTCTGTAGACCCTAATGTGCTACACAAGAATGTGATATTTTCTAATGCCTGTCGTTATTTTCATATGTCACAACCTATTTAATCTTCCAATGGCCAGGTTTCATTTGCTCTGAAAATCATCCATTTTCCCATTATTTGACACAAACAAACGTTAGCGTGTTAAATCAAATCTTATTGACCCTCTCAGACTCCCTTTTGACAGCATGTATTGATGGTAATGTCTTTCTTCTTGACCTTTCCAGGCTTTCTGTGGTCTGGTTCTTTTGTATCTAGGAAATAAATATCTATCCTACACTCCCTGTTGCTCTCTTAATAGCTTTTGTTCAATTGTTTAATGCTTTGTGTGATATTTCAGTAAGAAATATAGTGCTGGCAATATTAAGTCTGCTGTTTTTTGTAAATTATTTTTGCTCTATCTGATGCTGTCTTTAGCTCTGATACAGCAAAATAAATAATTTAAATCTGCTAAACTTTGAGGAAATTTTGAGTTGCATTAATACAAGAAGTAATTCTGTTTATAACATAAGATTTTATTTCTTCCTTTCATGTGTTGTAAGTTTCAGCCAAAATGTACAGTTAACATTTGTGTTACGAGTTTATCTTCGATTAACTCCTATGCTCATGATGATCTCCTAATGGTACTCTACAGTTGGCCAAAATGATCACAGTATTACAAAAATCAAGAGTGTTAATCTAGAGAAGAGGTACAGAAAGACAAAAAGCTCCTCTTCCTTTTTTTTTTAATTTGAGACGGAGTTTCGCTGTTGTTACCCAGACTGGAGTGCAATGGCACGATCTCGGCTCACCGCAACCTCCGCCTTCTGGGTTCAAGCAATTCTCCTGCCTCAGTCTCCTGAGTAGCTGGGACTACAGGCGTGCACCACCATGCCCAGCTAATTTTTGTATTTTTAGTAGAGACGGGGTTTCACCATGTTGACCAGGTTGGTCTCGATCTCTTGACCTCGTGATCTGCCTGACTTGGCCTCCCAAAGTGCTGGGATTATAGGCACGAGCCACCGTGCCCGGCTGCTCCTCTTCCTTTTAAGCTACACTTCGATTTAATAGGAGTAAAGAAAAGTAAGGCTTATCATTTATCACTTAACATTGGGCACATAATTATGCAAATGGAGTTGTGTCATTAAATTCTATTTGTGCCCAGAGGACAAGTTCTCAAATGCTGGTCCAGTCCTCCACTGGCAACTTGCTACTGGGCAAGTTCATTAATCTTTCTCAGGCTGACTTTTTCCATCTCCAAGCAGAGATAATAATAAAAACTGCCTTGCAGGGATACAGAGAGAATAAACATGATAAATTTTAATCACTCTTAGTACAGTGCATGGCATGTAGTAGGCACTCAACAAAAGTTATTTTATGATGGAACACAGGATTTCAGGCTATCATTAAATATTAACTCCGTATGCGCAGTTATAACTTAATTTCAATATTTAATTTGACATCATCCAGTAAGTTGGGATTTGCAAGGATTCCTCCAACAAGAATTGTTACAGTTACTATTGTCAAAACCAGGTAAATCATTTCTATTTTATGAATGTCCATGTTAGACTTGGCATGGGCTAGGACATATAGAAATATTATGTACTATGTGTAGTCTTCTAAACAGCTCTGTCATTCAAGTGTCCATGCTCCACATTTCATTTGAAAACAACCATGTGGAGAAATAGAACAACAGGTCAAGTCTCACAGTGACTCAGAGGCAGAGTCCCTCTGATCCACCACCCTGCTTCTTCCACCTGCTCTGTGAAGCCATAGGCATGTGGGGCTGAACTGCAGACCTGGAGAGCAGCAGCAAGGACCAGAAGACCACAGATGCTTCTGTGGTTTTAGCCTACTTGGAAGTGGGGAGTAAATGTCTGTTTATTTATTTGTTTATTTATTTATTTATTCATTTTTGAGACAGAGTTTCGCTCTCGTTACCCAGGCTGGAGTGCAATGGCATGATCTCGGCTCACCGCAACCTCCGCCTCCTGGGTTCAGGCAATTCTCCTGCCTCAGCCTCCTGAGTAGCTGGGATTACAGGCACACACCACCATGCCCAGCTACTTTTTTGTATTTTTAGTAGAGACAGGGTTTCACCATGTTGAACAGGATGGTCTCGATCTCTTGACCTTGTGATCCACCTGCCTTGGCCTCCCAAAGTGCTGGGATTACAGGCTTGAGCCACCGCGCCCGGCTAAATGTCTGTTTTTTAAGTGTCTCATTCTGAGCTCATCAGAGGTATCAGCCACCAGGAAGGGACATTTGTTAGAAGTCATCCCTCAATCAGCTGGACACATGTACCCTAGGGTCCAGAGAAGGAATGCCAGGGTCACAGAATCATCAGCTTTGGTGTCTGGCCCTGCACTTTGCAGAACAAGACAGAAGCCCAGAGGGCAGCGAATGCGTCTCAAGTTCACAGAGTTAAGTGGCAGCATAAGAACCAGGTCCTCTTTCTGTATCTGTCAATCAGCTCCCAAACTAACACAAGGCTCCTGGTTTTCCATGCCTTTGACATCTTTGACATTGGGCAATTTAGAAGTAGGGATTCATGGAGAGAACTAAGTAATAGGTCTTGCAAGGGCCCTTCACTTCCTCTTTATTGAGATTCAAATAAAAGCTTGCTGACTTAGTCTTAGATGAGGACATAGAAATTCCTCAAGTGAAGCTGGAAAAATCCTTTCATGAAATTTCAGCTTTAAAGTGTTGGCGAAAGCAAAGATTCTTGAGTCTTTTCTAACCCATGCATATTTGAACGTGAAATAATGAATTCTGTCTTTTTCTATAAGCTGTTATAATAATCAGGAAATTTGGGTTGTTGTACTTTCCACAAACATGTTCTGTATTTGTAAATGACATTTCATTAGCTGACTCATTTTTAATAAGCTGGAGCTCAGAGAAGCAGTTGAAGCCCATGGATAATGAATGAAGAAATGAGACTAGAAAGGAGAACCTCAAATGCAAAACCTTCTGCCAGATCTTACAAATGTTGCCATCCTAGATACAGAAGCTCTTGAGTAGGAAGAACCATCATTCCCTTCTCCAAGGAGGAGAGCGAGATTCAGAAATACCACCTCTTGTTATCCAGCTAGACACTGGCAAGCAGATGGTCACTTCATGACTCCAAAATCAGTATAATTTTTATACTTAGAGTTACTATTTTGATTTAAAAAACTCAATAACAAACAAACCCTTTGTGGCAAAGGATTTATAAACTGTAGCTAGAATATGAAGACCAAAAATGTTTTGCTTTAGCTAAGTAACTATCATTTTTAAATCAACTTATTAGGAATTCAATTGATTGATAGTATATATCTTCCATACAATCCAAAGAAACGGAGCCCTTCCTTTCTGCTGCTTGCATTCCTCGATTAGTGTGAGCTGGCATTTCCTGCCTTTGAACAGACAGAAACTGAAATGTGTGGAGAAGCCAGGTCAGAAGAAAGGTAAATACATACCACTGAGTAGATTGCTCCTTTGTGCTACAGTAACAGTTTCCTAGAAGTAAACTACCAGAAGGCTAAGTTTGGTGCTAAAAACAAAAAGAAAAAATAAAAACAAACCCCTAAATTTCCTAAAAAGTGACAATAATTTCTTTGGAGATGTGAGTATTTTTCTAGATTTGAAAGCAGAGGTTACATTTGTTTCATAAACCGTAATTCTGTAATAAACAAACCAATAAATACATGGACATTTTAGAAAGACCTTCACTGTTTACCTTTATCATCAGATGTACGTCACACATACACACATATTATAGCAACTACATTAAAAAGCTACATTCTTGCTTCATATATTTTTTCTTTCATCAAGCTATCTTTGAAGGTAATTATAAATCAATTCACAATGAGAAAATTAATGCTGAGGACTGTTTTCTGAATTCTTCACACTGCAATGTATTCGGAAACTAAGGTGAGAGATCAACCCAGATCCTCCATTCCTGTGGTTTCCCAGCAAGTGAGACCAATCTTGACATGGCAATGCAGGCCCCAGTGGGCACGCAGCATGGCAACAGAAACAAAACATGATAGTCTTCAGCCAAATATAAAGTTACCCCATTTAAATAGTGTTCCTAGAACACATGAGTATTCATAAATTTGCCATTTTAAAATAAATGGTTTTAAATGTCAGCATCTGAAATATCAATAAATATACATCTTAATGAAGATTTTTCATAGTCTACAGTGAGTTCAGGCTGATCTAGAAAGAAGTGTCTCTACAATCAGTAATAGGACACATGCACACGAATGTTCATTGCAGCACTGTTTACAATAGCAAAGACCTGGAACCAACCCAAATGCCCATCGATGATAGACTGGACTGGGAAAATGTGGCACATATACACCATGGAATATTATGCAGCAATCAAAAACGATGAGTTCGTGTCCTTTGTAGGGACATGGATGAATCTGGAGAACATCATTCTCAG
>CM052649.1:8472200-8514105 GCA_028533165.1 Leontopithecus rosalia
AGGCGGGTGATGAACAATGGGAACACATGGACATAGGGAGGGGAGCACCACACACTGAGGTCTATTGGGGGAAATAGGGGAGGGACAGCGGGGGGCAGGGAGCAGGGGAGGGATGGCATGGGGAGAAATGCCAAATATGGGTGAGGGGGCAGAAGGCAGCAAAACACACTGCCACGTGTGTACCTATGCAACTATCTTGCATGTTCTGCACATGTACCCCAAATCCTAAAATGCAATAAAAATTTAAAAAAAAAAAAAAAAAAAAAAAAGATTATGTGAAAGCTATGACAATATTTTTCCAGTGGGAAGGGGAAGAAATCTAATTGTAATTTCGAGTAATAGAAATCTCCTTAGGTCTCTGGTGTAATATCTGACAAAGCACCTCATAACCCTCTTCCTCTCCCTGAATTTCCCAAGGATATCTGGGCTGTGTGGGTTTTGCATGTCACAAAAGCAGGCTTTACAGAAGCACAAAAACATTGCTTGGCCTCACAAACCAAAGGATAAAGATGCTGCAAAGGCCACTGGAAAGATCAGTGAGGAAGGAATTTAGCCAGACCTTCTCGTGCTGAGCTTCTCCATTAAGAACTCTGCCACCGTCTGTGTCCACTCTGTGTAGCCAGCACCAGGGCCAGGCGAGTGAGGGGAAATGCTGTTACTCTTACAGAAGAAGCAGGAAGGCAAAAGCAAGACTTTTAAAGAAAGCTTGCCTGGCCGGGCGCGGTGGCTCATGCCTGTAATCCCAGCACTTTGGGAAGCCAAGGTGGGTGGATCACGAAGTCAACAGATAGAGACCATCCTGGTCAACATGGTGAAACCCCGTCTCTCCTAAATATACACAAATGAGCTGGGCATGGTGGCGCGTGCCTGTAATCCCAGCTACTCAGGAGGCTGAGGCAGGAGAATTGCCCGAACCCAGGAGGTGGAGGTTGCAGTGAGCCGAGATCGCGCCATTGCACTCCAGCCTGGGTAACAAGAGCGAAACTCCGTCTCAAAAAAATAAATAGCTTACCCAAGTGGAATTTTATGTGGCAGGTTAAAGTGTCAAAAGAAATATGACCTGCAAAGTCAGGAGAAAAAAACAACAAAACGTGTATTCGCTTTGATTCTCTCTGCATTGGTGCCAATGCTGTGACAATGGCTTTATATAGTTTCTCAGCCCCCAGGGTATATCCGGTTCATCCCCAGAGTTCTATACCTTGGTGTGGGCCTGGCATGGGGATACTATTCTGTGTCCCAAACCAAATAGAGTGCCACAGATAAGCAGGTCGAAGGCTTTGTCACTCAGAAATCAGAACAGAAAAACTCCCGGGACAGTTTATCCCATACATGAATACTTAATTCAGGGAGCCTCCAGGCTACTCTTCAGTCCCAGTATTTTCTCCAGATATTCTAACTAAATGGAAACACTTGCATGACTTGTAGCACCCAGTGTGTGCAGAGCATCCAGTACCTGACCATGTTGTGTTTACAGAGTACTTAGTGTTTGCAGAACATATAGTGTCTGCCAAGAATCTAATGTTTGCAGAAGATCCAGTGTGTGAGAGGACCTACTGTGTTCAGATCGTCTATTGTCTGGGGAGCATCCAGTGTCTGGACATGTCATATTTATAAAGCATTTAGTATCTGCAGAGCATTAAGTGTTTGCAGAGCTTCTAGCATCTACAGAACACCTAGTGTGTAAGACCATTTAGTGTTTGCAGTGTCCAAAGTGTGTGTGTACTAAGCCCCTAGTGTGTGCAGAGCATTTATTGTTTGCAGAACATCTCATGTGTACAGAGCATTTTGCATGCATTGAGTCTGAACTCCCGGATTGTGGGCTGGGTGTGAGAAGGAGGCTACTCACCACGTTGCAGCCTGCACAGTCAGGCCCATTCTCACAGGTCCTGCGACGAGCTTGAATGCCACCCCCGCACTGGGCTGTGCACCGTTCCCAAGGACCCCAGCCTGTCCAGAACATGTGTGGGGGACACAGCAAATGTTCATTGCAGTATCTGTAATGAGGAAACCAAAATGAAAAGGAAAGTAATTAGTGCCACTTGAGACCACTGACGTCTCCATCTCCATCCCTGCACCAGATGCGGAACACATGGGCATGCTCTGCGTGGAGGGGCTTGCTGCACTTGGAGCAGCTGCACCGTACAGAAGGCAGATGTGACGCTGGCCATGCTGTGTGTGCACAGACAATGGGATGCACAGCAGACAGTGAAGAAAATGCTAAACTCACAATGCAGGATGGATCTTCCTGTGCAGCCAATTAAAGGAAAAACAAAACAAAACCCTTCAAACAGACACCCAAAAATAAGAGTATACAGAAAATACTTAGGTAGGGCATTTATCTTCTGAACATAAACATTGAAAGACAAAGCGGGTTACACATACGAAGTCAGTATGGCTTCACTTGGAATTCCTTTCTTGTTCTTGAATCAAATAAGCCCAGAGTTATATTAAGATAAGTTGAAGGAAAGTTACAGCATGGGGTTAGCATGAAGGCCCATGCTATATACCGCTCAGGTTACTCTACTTTTCAGTTTACTTGTAGGCTCTCAGAACAATGCCAAACAATGTAAAAGACCACTTGTTATTCAAAACGAATTGAATTCTTATGCAACTTTACAAATATTAGTTCAATTTTTCAGTGTTTGAATATACTTCTAAACTTCCACATACATATTCATTTGCCAAAT
This sequence comes from Leontopithecus rosalia, assembly GCA_028533165.1. NCBI lineage: Eukaryota > Metazoa > Chordata > Mammalia > Primates > Cebidae > Leontopithecus > Leontopithecus rosalia. The sequence goes on from CM052649.1 coordinate 8,474,888, forward strand.
TTTAGCCAAATATCCAAAGCCTCCTTTATCCCTATCACGAGTCACATTTCTCTCCAATTTTTAATACAGCAAGTGAAATGAAGCGAAGTGAGGGAAACAAACCAACAGCAAGAAGGAAACAGCCTGGCATTCTACAAGGTACCACCCACAGGAACAAAGAGGCGACTCTGAACAACACCAAATGCAGTGAGACACACTCGGTGGTTAAAGAACTGTAATTCTATAACCCATCCACTAAGCCTAAATTCCCATATTTACCTTCTAGAGAATACTAGAATGCACAATGTTTTCTCATGTCCTCCTCTCTTGCCAGGCCATCTGCCTTAAACAAGAGGCAACGTTTCCCATCTGTTGGCGTACGTCAGTCACCTTGACCTGCATCAATATTAACAAATCCTGCAGGGCCTATGCAACAGGAATTGCAGAGGGCTTCCTGATCACAGGCGCTCACAGTCTAAGACGAACACAGGGAAGTGCTAACAGCTCAGAATGTGCAAAAGTATCTTAATATCCAGTGGCATCACTGTAATTATTTATGCAGAAGGAAATGTTTTTCTGGAACTGAAAATGAGGGCAAATGGTAGCCAGACACCAGGAAAAGAAATTTGGAAAGTGTAGTTTCCCGACAGTCAAGGCTGAGAAGATGGAACGGTTTTTCTGTCAAACCAGAAAAATTTCATGTGGACTATGAGGGCTTCAGGAACAGGGACAGTGTGGAAAGTAGAAAGCAAGGCCAAGCTGAGGGGTGACAACAGGACGGGGCACACTGAGCCCCTGTTCGTGTTCTGGAAAATAATGGAAGGTAGAAATGGAAAGCGTAAAGCAGGAAAGGTCACTGAGACGAACAGAACAGAAAAAGGGAACAGGGAGCGGGATGATCTGTCTTTACCAAATACAGTGGAAAACTGGAACTTTATGAGAAATCAGGAAAGTTCCACAGAGCTCCAGAGATAAAATAACTCCATCAGAACTAGGTGGCAGACTCGTCTCCAGGAGTTGGTGCCTCATCTTGACTATCTACTGGAGCCCCTGAGATTCATATTTCAGTATGGGGTCTGCATCTCCCCAGACAGGAGAGTTTAGCAGAAGGAAGAGCACTCAGAACAAACAGCAACTAGAGATGCTGGACTGCAACAATTCAAATGAGAGATACTGTAACCTAGATAACTACCACGGTGTTGAAGAGAAGGGGCGGAAGCCATGCAGATGGGGCTTGGTATAGAGAAAGTACAACATGGCAACTGTGTAAATGCACAAAACACAAAACAAAACAAAAAAAGTGGAGCCCACATCAGCCTCTTAAGTGAAAGTGGAAGGCAGAAGTCACTGTTACTTCCTGGGAGAGAGAGTTGATACGTAGGGGTTGAAGGATCCTCCAGAGAGTCAAGAACCAATCAGGAAGCAGTTTCATTTGTCTACACTTTCAGATTTGGGCGTAGCCAATGGAATGGGACAGACATCACTCTCCCTCAGCTTTTCTGCTTTTAACACAGAAACACCAGGTTTCCCTCCTTAGGTGGTCACTAGAGTCTCCCAGTCCGACTCTCAGAGCTCAGGGCCACTGGACATTCCTACATGTAGTAGGGGAAGGGGAAGAACCCTCTAATTAAGAGGGCTTGGCATCTAGATAGGAGAGACAAGACAAAAGTGAGACTATGATAGATGAAAAGAATTCGACCTTAGGAAGTACGTGTCAACGTGTCGAGTTACAATAAGTAAATATTAGGATGTGTGCTGGTTCATGGAGTGGTCCAGGAGGAAACTGACACCTGCTTTGAGAAAATATTTTGAGGAAGTCAAGAAAACTCAGAATATCAGAACTGTCAGCATTTAGCTAAATTATCTAAGTGTAGCTCACTGTGAGTAGCACGAGAAGTAGGCCATCTCCATTTCTAAGCTGATTCACCAGCGTTTAAAAGGTATATACTTCTTAGAAAACTTGATTCTAATTTCAGCTTTCAACAGGCCCCCCACTTCTAAAGAACAAACAAACAAAAAAAGAGTATGGAAGACAGAGAAAAACCTACTAAAGATGTTTATTAAACCCTTGATTTTCAATAAAAAGCACAGCAACTGAGCTAGCATTTCCCCAAAGCAAGTAAATCATAGCGCACCAATCCTTTCTCTCATTTGCTGACAGCAGGCCACCCCTGAAAATGCTCAGCACGTTATTATTGTGAAAATCTACTGCAGGGTAACCTGTGTGTGTAGCATGGAACTCTCAGCCAGTGAGAATAAATTGTCCCCTGAGCTGCTATTTTAAGTTTGTCGATCCTGCCTTCTTTTTTTTTCTCTTTCTTCTATAGTAGTCCATGAAACAAGCCACACCAGGATCTGCTAGGGTACCACCCTCTGAAACTGCAGTCTCCCCAGTAAGAGGTCAGAGGGAAATAGAAATTGCTAGGCTAGCTCTATTTCTCAGTGTCTGTGTTTTCAGTAAGGAATTCACCCTGGAAGACTGCTCAGAGGCAAAGCCCTCGGAAGCCCTTAAGCATGGATCATCCACAATTGTGAGAAAGCATTTTCTCTCACCCTCTTCCTGCTCCCACCCCAACTAACTCATGCTCCTGAGAGAAGCCCCTCTTATGAAGCTATACAAAAAACCAGGAGGTTGAAAGTCAGTGACCTTGGTATCTCTGCTGGTTAAGGGGTTTTAAAATTAATTTGTGGATAAAATATCTACACAATGGGCCAGAAGTTGGTTTCCCTGTCTCTAGTCCCCAACATGCTGCTGCTGACTTTTAGCAAACAATGGGCTCAAATGTTTTCCAAATGTTATTGGCTCTTGTGTGTCTTCTAGAATGTGAAAGCATTGCAAGTCACAGATGCATCTCATGATGCATTAATAATTAAGATTTTAACTTTTCCCATGACTGCTTATTCTCATGTTGCATGAAATGCCAAATGTGGGTGAGGGGGAGGAAGGCAGCAAAACACACTGCCATGTGTGTACCTATGCAACTATCTTGCATGTTCTGCACATGTACCCCAAAACCTAAAATGCAGTAAAAAATAATAAAAAAAAAAATAAAAGCCACTTAATGACCCAGCACTGTTTCCCTATAAATTATCCACTTTTTTCACAAATCTAGTCCCTTATGAAAATAATGACCTTTTACAATTCCTCATGGACTAGATATTCAGCACTATATCATGCTCTAAATTGTTCTTTCTGTTATAAAATATAAATTGCATAAATTGTGTTCTATTCTGGTTAGGTCCAAGCTAGTTGCTCACTGCAACCTCTGTTAAACTGAACCAGTGAGGGCCTCTTCTGAATTATTTTCTCCTTGCTTCACTCCAAATGATCAGCCCTTTCCTGGGCCATACTTCCATAATTAAATGTTTATGGCAACAGAGAAACTGAATGTACACAAAGTCTGCCATAATATTCAATTCAACCCATTTAGGAAGAAAAATAACTTGTGAAGAATATCACTTTGGCTCACCACAGGATTTAGCCAATATACTGATGAAGATAAATAATCACATAATAAAAACCACTGATCCCTGGGACTCTTTGAGAATGTATTGGACAGTCTCTAACATGTTCCCCGTGATCCCCAGCTCCTAGAATTCACACCTTGTGTAATCTCCTCCTATTGAATGTGAGTGGGACCTGTCACTTGCTTCTAACCAATAGAATACGTGAAAGATGATACAATGTCACTTCTGTCATCATGTTACATAGACTGTAATGCCCTTATTTCAAGAAACCTTTCTCCCTTGTTGGCTTTGAGAAAGCAAGCAAAAAGGTGAGAAGGACTCAGTTGTCAAGGAATTGAGAGGAGCCTCTGGCTAATAGCCAGCAAGAAACTGAGGCCCTCAGTCTGACATCCCACAGGAACAGAAGGCTGCCAATAGCCACATGATCTGGAGGCAGGTCCTTCTCCAGCAGAGCCTCACTGGCATCACAGACAGGGCCTACATGCTGACTGCAGCCTTGTGAGAACCTGAAGCTTTGCCCAGACTACCAAACCCACAGACACCACAAGCAAATAAACACCTGGTGCTTTAAATGCCAAAGTCTGTGGTAACGTTATTATATAACAACTGTTAAAACAGACCATGGTAGCTGGAAGTGTGGTGCTACTGTAAGAGATTAAAATGTGAACATGGCTTTGAGACCAGGGAATGGCAAGAAGCAGAATAATTTTGAGGAGTATGTTAAAGAAAATGTAAATCACCATGAATCGGCCGTTAGTAGAAACCCAGACTTCAAAGACATGGCCAATGAAGGTTTAGAGGGAAATTGGATAAAGAACTAAAGCTGAACTTCAAAAAAGATGGTCTTCTCACCACATACACACACACAAAAGAAAAATATGTGAAGTAATGCAAAAGTGAATTGGTTCCATTTAGCCATCCATAATGTATGTATATTTTAAACAAGATTTTGTACACAATAAATATTTACAAGTTTTGATAAAATAAGTTAATTATTTTAAAAAGACGAAAAACACAATTAGAAAAACAGGCAAAATCTTTGAATGGACATTTCTCTAAAGAAGATACACTAATGTCCAGTAAGCACATGAGAAGATGCTCAGCATTATTAGTCACTAATGAAATTCAAATCAAAACCACAATGAGATACCAGTTCATGCAATTAAAGAAAAAGAAGAAAATAACAAAAATGCAGAGAAATTGGAACTCTCATACATTGCTGGTGGGAATATACAATGGTGAAGTCCCTTTAGAAAGCAGCTTGGTGTTTCTTCAAAAAAATAAACATAGAATTAATGTTTATTTTAAAGCATATTAATGTTTTAATGCAGCAATTTCACTCCTAGATATATGGTATACACAAAAGAATTAAAACAGGAACTTTAACAGATACTCATATGTCAATGTTCATTACAACATTGAAAATAGTCAAAAGATAGAAATAAACCAAGTGTCCACTGATTAAAAAAATTAATAAACAAAATATGGCTATACAACTGAATCTTAGCCTTAAAAAAGGAATGAAGTACTGACACATGCTACAACATGGAGGAATCTTGAAAACATTATGCTAAATGAAACAAGCCAGACACAAAATGGCAAATACCACAGGATTCCGCTTATGTGACATATCTATACTAGGCAAAATAGTAGAGACAGAACATAATTAGAGGTTACCAGGGGTTGGGAGGAGGGTGGAATAAGGAATTGCTATAGCTTAACAATTACAGAGTTTTTGTTTGGGGTAATGAAAAGTTTTAGAAATAGTAGTTATGGTTGTACAATAATGTGAATATAAATAATGCCACCAAATTACACACTTAATGGTTAAGTGACACATTTATGGTTTTGTGTGTGTGTGTGTGTGTGTGTGTATAAAATCACAATAAAAACTTTCAAAGAAAACAGAGCCCTGTTCTCTTTTATAAGAAATGCTATCAGAAATTGGAAAAAGGGAGAATCTCACTACATAATGGATGAAGGTTGCCAAAATTGTTACCTATTATAATATGAAAAGCAAAACACATAAGATGAATTGCATAGCTAAGGAAATTTCCAAGCAAAGTGTTGAAGGTGCTGCTTGGTGTCTTCATGCTGCTTACAGTGAAATGTAGGTGAGGAAAGAAAGACTGAGGAATGGATTATTAAACTAAAAGAACAGAGACGGGATGATTTTGGAAATCAGCCACGTTTAACGGCAAAAGATGCAAAAAAGTATGAAATAGCTTTCACAGTCCTTTCAAGTACTGTTAGGGAAGGCTGGAATATAATAAAAGCTGAGGTAGTGATTGTAAAACTTTTTATTGCAACCTCAGAAAGATGAAAGAGTTAGAGCAGTACTGAGTTACATAAAGGGTCCTTTCTAGAGCAAGTTTGTGCCTCACAGATCCTCTCAACTACATCAGGTCACCTCTAGTGAGCTGGAAGGTGTTGTCTCTCAGCCATCTCAGCAGCATCCCAAGGTTGAGAAGGGTTATCTCAAAAAGGTCTGTGAACGTAGCTTTTGTTTAATGAAGTAAACCTTGCAGAAATCCACTAAAGAAAGACCCATAACATTTTTCAGAAACTTATTTCCACAAAGATACCAGTAGCTTGGATGGAAAGGGACAGAGAAAGTACACATGAAAGGCTGCTGAAACCCCACACATTCTACTGACAGAAAGGAAGCTAATAAAACTACTCAGTGGTAAGCCGGGCACGGTGGCTCAAGCCTGTAATCCCAACACTTTGGGAGGCCGAGGTGGGTGGATCACGAGGTCAAAAGAACGAGACCATCCTGGTCAACATGGTGAAACCCCGTCTCTACTAAAAATACAAAAAATCAGCTGGGCATGGTGGCACGTGCCTGCAATCCCAGCTACTCAGGAGGCTGAGGCAGGAAAATTGCCTGAACCCAGGAGGCAGAGGTTGTGGTGAGCCAAGATCACACCATTGCACTCCAGCCTGGGTAACGAGTGAAACTCTGTCTCAAAAAAAAAGAAAAAAAACTACTCAGCTGTAAGCACATACTCCCTTCAAGAAAAAGAAAGGATGATTTGGGAAGCGGAACTAAGAGCCCAGAAGGCAGAGCCAGGAACCATGGAGCATTATGCCTCCTCCTTGAACTTAATTAAGAAACTACCAACACTTGCTCAGCTAGATTCCAGAATTTATATGGGACAGTGATTCCTTTATAATTTCTATTTCTCCCGCCCTCCAACTGCCTTTTTGAAAAGAAATGTCTAAAGTTATCATCCTTTGCTTCACTCTCCAAGTATGCTGGTGGCAGATAACTTCTGTCTTCTTTAGAGATTAACAGACTGATGGGGACTACACCCAGACAGCCTCTTCCATGTGGGCCTGATGTAAATGATAAGATTCTGGACTTTGGGGAAATGGGTTAGTGCAATAAGACTGAAGGACCTTGAAAGTGGGAGAAATGCATTCAGCACATGAAGGGTACAGATGTGAATAACTAGAAAACAGAATCAACCGTGGCAGATAGACTCTGTGGTGACCCCAGTGAGTTCTGCCTCCTGATATTCATACCCTGTGTCATCACCTCCTCTAGGTTGTGGAGGCCTGTGTCTTACTCCCAACCAACAGAATATGGCAAAGGGGTGGGATGTCACTTTTGTGATTATGTTACATTAAGTGTGTAAAGCCCACCTTGCAGGGAGACTGTCTTTCTTGCTGGATTTGTAAAGGCAAGTGACAACACCAGGAAGGATCCCTTGGCAAGAAACTGAGAGTGATCTCTGGCTAACAACTCTGTAAGGAACTGAGACATACAGTTCGACAGCCCACAAAGAACTGAATGCAAACAACAACCACATGATCTTGGAAGTGAATTCTTCCCCAGTGGAGCCTCAGATGAGGCCACAGCTCTGGTCCATGGTTTGATTGAAGTCTAGTGAGGGCCCAAGCAGAGGATCTAGCTAAGTCATATAGGAAATCCTGACCCATGGGACTGTGAGATTTCTAAAATAAATGTGTGTTGTTTTGAGACAAAGAGTTTATGGAACTACTATTCCATAGCAGGAGAAAACTAGCAAAGATACTAACAGTTGCATCTTGATAATATTTACAGAGGTCCATTTCTTCCTTTTCTTAGTAGCCTCTCTGGGAGTTGGTGCTTCTACTCAGTTCTTGCTACTCAAGAAAATATTTTCAAGGAAATTTCAGCACAAAGCTCCCATCAAATAATTCCACACATTGGAGATGTCCCAGATGGAAAGCCACTACCTATAATCCTACCCTTAACTTAGGGAATCTTTTGGAAAAAAACAAGTCATTGGTTTGTGGCCACCCAGGATTTCTTGAGGGCTGATGTTGTTTAAATCAATACGATATAAATTAATTAATTATTTTGTATGTCTAGTTCTTAGTCTTTTGTATTGGCCCATGGAGATCATGTTCTCCTTCAATCTTGAGTTTAGTCCTCCAATATCTCCACTGTTGGAATCAGAATGCTTTTATGTTTCTTACGTAGAGAGACCTTTTATTTAACGTGGCAGGGAAATCTCAGAACTCATTGCTTATGAAGACCACAGAGGAAACTTTAGGTACTTGGTTTTTCTGGTTTTCATTAAGCTCCCAGTAGCCCCCTAGAAAGACTATTTAATAGACAAGCTTACATTTTATAAAAAATTTTACATAGTTCCTGTTCTTACTGTCCATCTATTATTTAAATTCAAATTTTCCTCCATTGAGCAAATGCTAATCTACAAATGAACATTTCTTCTGTACAAAAGGAATATTTTACATGTAAGTTCCTCAAACACACTTGCCATCTTTATTCCTCTTTTCCTGAATACATTGCTGTATGAAAAATCCTGTGTGGATACAAACCTACACATATGTTCACCACAGGATTAAAGCGCCTCTTCCTTCCTGTGCCTTCAGCCGGGAACAGTGATAACACACACTAAGTTTGTGGTGGTGTCTTGACCCCAGGGAAGCGTTTGCACTGATGGAAGTGACTTTGCCTGGATGGGCTGAAGAGGTTGAGCATCCCTTAGCTGAAATGTTCAGGACCATGAGTGTTTTGGATTTCACATTGTTTCAGATTTTGAAATACTGGTGAATATATATATATATATATATGTGTGTGTGTGTGTGTGTGTATATATATGTGTGTGTGTGTATATATATATGCATATATATATTTGTGTATATATATTTATATATGTATGTATTTATATATGTATATATTTATATATATGTGTGTATATATATATTTATATATATATGTGTGTATATATATATTTATATATATATGTGTGTATATATATGTGTATATATTTATATATATGTGTATATATATGTGTATATATATATATATATATATATATATACACACACACAGAGAGAGAGAGAGAGAGAGAGAGGGAGAGAGAGAGAGAGATCTTGGGGATAGGACCTGAGTCTAAATAGAAAATTCATTTACGTATCATATATACCATATACACAAAGGCTGAAGGCAGTTTTTTGTATTTTAAATAATTTTTTGCATAAAACAAAATTTTGTCTGCATTTTGACTACCAACAGTCAAAAGTTTTTTGACTGCAAAAGTTAAAATAAAAAATAAATAAATAAATGAAACAATTTAACAAATGTTAAATCCAAGACTAAATCTAAGTGAAATTTTCCACTTGTGGCATCATGTTAGGCCAGAAAAGTTTTAGCTTTTGAAGTACTTTGGGTTTCAGATTTTCAGATCAGGGATGCTCAGCCTGTACTAGGTGACAATTTACAGCGTTTAAAAACTTCCAAGCAATTTAAAATTGTACAAGGCTTGGAAATAATAGGGAGACGATTCTTCTATAATAGGCTTTCCCACTTATCAACTGGTGTTAGAAAATGGCAGGCTCGCACAAGACTGTCTCAAGGATTGCTGCCAAAATGACAAACCCTGCTTGGTAAAACCATCCTCATTTCCTCTTAGTCAAAAGGAGTGAAATCTTAATTGGCAAGTGAGGAACACACTTGAAAGAAAGGAATGAGTCCCCTTAGTTGATTTAAGGTTGTAATAGATACCTAAAGCTAACTGCTAACTAAACAGTAAGTCTGTTGCTTTTGTTAATATAAATACTAATGGCATAGCAATAACTGTACACAATATTTTTATTCGAGGTTCCACTGAGCTCATGTCACCAAATGCAAACATATTACGTTTCAATTAAAAGGCACTGGAAGCCGTTCAGTAAGTTTATATTAGTATAGCAGAATAAGTATCCTGAAAGCACTATGAAATTTACCTGTTTGGATTCTTTCCCAATAGTGATAAATTGGAATACACATTAATAGTATACTTAACACATATTAAGACAGATTCAATGATCTTGCAAAACAGATTCAATGATTATGATTGCAGAGGTTAAACCTGAAATCAAATGTCTAATTCTACACCAAGAAACAAATTGTTAAATCCAAGACTAAATCAAAATGTCGCCATGATGTGCTGAAAGCTCAACATACACCTGGGAAAGAACCCCCAATTTGGGTTGTGCTGCAGCTTCATTGAGAGTATTTCTGATAATGCTCTCCTGTGCCTCCCAGAGGATTAACCACGTTCTGATGAAAACTTTACCGCACCTGCCCAATAGTGTCTGCATCTGGGACCTTCGTAGGTCCTCCTCAGAACTGAAGCTTTGAGATGGGTCTGGTTGAATTCTCACATGAATAAGCTTCCTGCAGGGCACTTCCAGAGTTTCCAGGAGAATAGTACAGCACAGAGGTCCCTGGGTCTCTAATTCCTTAGCAATTGCTCAGTGGAGCCAACCCAGCTGTGTAGGCACCAGAGCAGCCCAGTGTTGCTGTCAATAAGGCTTTGATCACAATTAAAGTATGCCAGGAAAAGAAAAGGATGACTGGCACAACAGAAAGGGATGCCATACATGAGCTAAGCTAGATCCAAAGCTAAAACCACAGGGAACTCCATCTGGCCGGAATGAGAGTAAACGTGATGTTGACAGTGCTGGCAGTAGGGTGGGCACGTACCTTTCCTCACGGTTCTGTCCCACGCACACCCGGCCCCCGTGCCTGGGAGTGGGGTTGCTGCAGGAGCGCTGCCGCACCTGGAAGCCGATCCCACAGGTAGTGCTGCAGGGAGACCACGAGGTCCAAGGAGTCCAGCCTCCATTCCTGAGGAAGGGGAAGCAATGCAATCACAGGTCAGGTGGGCTCAGAGTCCGAGCCCTGTCTGCACCCACGGCTGAATGCCTATGTTCCCAGGAGGATCGTGCCTGGGGCTGCTAGCCAGAGGGAACACCAGCCGTGGGCTGAATGGACACCCTGGGAATCTCAATTCCTGTGTCTGCAGCCCCCAGGCATCTGGTTTATAGTCAAGATAGGAAATTTGGGAATAAAGGTTTTAGTGCACTACAAATAATGAACTACATTAGAAACTACAAAGCAACTTGAGTTATGAAAATATTAAACTAATAAAGAATAACTTTATTTCACTGAAAAGCATTTAGAAATGAATCCCTCCTCCTCTAGAATTTCTGACTTTTTGGACTTGCATTGTATCATTTATAATCTATGAAAAGTGCAACTTTGAATAAAATGCTCATCTAAAACTGCCTAACACGGTTTCTTTTAAAATCTATGAATATCCGTGAAAATTAGTAACTCTCCTGAGAGCATTCATATTGATAAAGAGTGTTGTATTGTTAGAATAATGTGGAAAGCCTTAAAACAAGCTTTATTAAAAATTTTAAAAGGACATTTAAATTCAGATTCTTGGCTATCTTTTAACAAATTGACAGAGACATAAAGAGTGCAGATAAGAAGTGCAAATTGCATATAACAAACTATGTATTTATGGCATTACACATATAGAATACCATAGATATATAAAAATATAAAATGAAAATTGAATAAACCAATTTTAAAATTTTTAAAAATTCTATTGACAGCCCTCAAAATGTTTAAATATTGTATTTTTCCTTAAAATGACTGTATTCAGACTGCTTATAACTTAAGTATACCCCCTTAATGGTTTATCTCTGCTATCAAAAATATATATAGGTTTCTTAAAAATTTATGTGTGAAAATACATATTAAATCCAGATTCCAAACTTACACATAGATAGTCTACTTCATGCAGAAAATTTTTTTTACTTCTGCAATCACATATGCATTTCTTTGGATATTCGTCACCTTTGGCCATAAGATTTATATTTCCTTTGAAAAATATTAGCTCATATTAATTCTCATTTTTACTTTCTGTATTTCCATTGAGAACATGAAGCTCTACAACTATGCCACTGAAGGTCCTGGTATAAATAATGTATTGAATATAAAATAGTAAAAATAATTTCAAATAAAATTCTCCTGAGAAAATTCTTAAGACATTTAATATTTTCCTGCTTTATTTACTGAAATCTAATGATTTAATAAAATATGTATTAATAGTTTTATGCATATTATAACAAAGCTGTTTTATAATAATTTAACCAAAATTATTACACAACATTCCCACATTTCTCAAATCAGCTAGTATCTTATACCTTGCTAGCTACAGTCTTACATTCACTGAATTATAGTAAAAATTTTAAATAGCAGTTTTGGTATACATAAATGACATTAAACTTGCAAAATTTTGTTATATATGAAAAAAATTGTTAGATAATACAGAAAATGGTGTTTTTAAAATCATTTGAAAACTCCTCATTTCTTAAATCTTTTAGCAAATGTGGAATTTCATGACATATTCTCTTTACAATAAATGGAACATGTTTGTTTATTGGGTAGTAAGTAAATAAAATTGTATATAATAGGAAAATAATATATGAGGAAATAAGTGAATGCTGCTTTACATGTATATGTGTATTATGCAGATCTGAGTGTCCATATTTGTAAATGCTGTTTAGAAGCAGACATAGTTACCTAAATAGTCACACGAAGTAAACAGAGATCAAGAGGGGGATCACTGTTATGATTATTTGTACAAAGCAATCCACTTATGCCTCATTCAAACTAGTTAACTTACTAGATTTCTTTTCTTTACTAGCTACACTGCAGTTTTGCTTAGAAAATGACTTTCCAACTAATGCAGGAACTGAAGACACATCAATCAATAAGTTATAGCAATGCATTTGATAATCTTCTTTTTCCATTAAACAATCTGAGAAAAGAGCATTAGTTACTTATTTTAATCTTCAAACAACAGCAGTTTGATTGCTTTTGTAAGTTACTGCCAGGCATCCACGGAAATAATTTCGTTTTACAGGAAGTATACAACACATAATACAATCTTGATATGCCCGTGTTCTCTGTAATACATAAGAAAACCCCTAATCTCTGTGGCCCGGATTTGCTCCATTCAACTTGGTGGTGAGAAAAATGTGAGCAGAGGGCGAAGTTCACCTTTTGCTCGTGCACTTTACTTTCCTGGTCTGCTTCCTCTTAGGCGCACACACCTCCATGACCTGGGCTCTGCTGTGATTAGATCACCCAGTCTGACTTCCACTGTTAGTCACTTCATAAACAACTGTCCCAGAGTTTTTTATTTTTATTTTTTCATTTTAAATGGGCTTATGGAAAGCAGATTATCTGTTTAAAAAATACTGCAAATTAATGAACAAGTGACAAAGGAGCATGAAGACTGATCAGAAGTGTTCCTGATACTTGCTTTAAAAAGTCTCTGTGGTGAAGGTGCTATAGGCGCAGGGGATGGAGGGCAAACAGAGAGTCATAAAACAATCAAGCCAACAGCACCACAGTAAGCAGAAGCAACAGGAAAGCTATTCAGTAGGTTACGTTCTTTCAGCTGCTCTCTCGATTACCCAGGGCCTAATGTTAGCTGAGCTGAGGTGCTCTGAGCTCCGATATACTACAGAGCAGACCAAGTTGATCAAGGACTTGGGTTATTCTATCTCCTAACCTAGCGTTATTATTCTACCACCAACGGACTATTAGTCCATATATTCCAGGAAAAGATTCTTAAATAACATGGATGTTTTCCTTAAACAAGCCAGTCGTATTATTTAAATTATAAATACTTTTCCTATTCTAATGAAGAGTATGTGAATAAGTGTAGGTCTGTAATCCAATTTATAGTTTCAAATCTCCTTCCAAAGATCATGTCGTTTTTAAGCGGTGAATGTCCTTGGTGTTTCACCACAGTTCTCTCCAAAAGAAAGCTATATTATGAATGATGCCCCAAATGCCTCAAGAATCTGAGTTTAACAAAAAATTAGCTGGGCATGGTGGCGCGTGCCTGTAATCCCAGCTACTCAGGAGGCTGAGGCAGGAGAATTGCCTGAACCCAGGAGGTTGCGGTGAGCCGAGATCGCGCCATTGCACTCCAGCCTGGGTAACAAGAGCGAAACTCCGTCTCAAAAAAAAAAAAAAAAAGAATCTGAGTTTAGTACACAGCAGTACAACTGGCGTGTTCTGGGGGGCACACCTGGAACAGTTGGCGATCTCCATGCTGGGGCCCTCGCACTGCCAGCCCCCACACTGTGGGGCCGGGTTGTTGCAGGAGCGGGTCCGACACAGGCAGGATCCCACGGCGCTGCCGTCTGTGTGCGTGCAAGGCGTCCACGGAGACCACATGCCAAAGGCTCCATCCACGGTGAGATTCCTGGTCTAGGAAGCAAAACCAAGTAGTGGTGTCAGAAAGGGTTACAGTCTAACATATAATAGAGTAAAAAAAAAATGCCTCATAAGACAAGGAAAACTCCTTTAGAATTTCTTTTTGTAATTGTTATAGCTAGAAAAAGATTTCATGAGGGAGCATTCAAAGTAAAGCAGCAAAGGTCAGTGCTGGAGATGGTGAGGAAGAAGCAGGGAGGGAGGCCTGGGGAAAGTGGAGACAGAAAATGAGAAGAAAAGAAAAAGAAGAGAAAGATGAAGAAGGAGAAGGGCGAGGAGGAAAACAAGGAGAAGGAAAAGTGGGAGAAAAAGGAGAAGGAGAAGGATGATGGGAGAAAGAGGGCGGAGAAGACAGGAGGGAGTGAAGGATACTAGTGACTTGGCAATCAGGTTACAGCCAAATTGTCCGCTAATGTGGAAAACCCAAAAACCAAGAGAAACCGGAGTGGAAAATCACAGCTGCATACATAACACCACTGCATGTTTGTGTGCCTTTAAAAAATGAAAGCTTAGTAACATTTATCATGAAAGACTCGGTTTGGCTTTCAAACTGAAAGCATTCAATTCAGAACATATTTAAAGAGTACCTATGAGCAGCTGCAGTGCTTCTTTCTTAGGCATATCCCAGTTGAACCTGTGCTCTAATCAACTCTAAGAGCTTGAGTCAGTGAGGATGAGCTAAACACATAAGTGTTGCCCCGTGCAGAATCCAATGCTGGATTCAAAAACAGGGACTATGGGAGCAGAGGATGGGACATACAACAGGCTCACAGGTTCTGGGAAGAGCAACAAGGGGCCTGTTTTGAGCCTTAAAAAGTGAAGAAAGAGCGAAACAGAAGGGCTGGCAAGCTGGCAAGGCTGGGGGCAGAGGAATGAGGCTGCCAAATGGGAGGGGCGCATGGGCATTCCCTGTCAGTTTCAGGTGAGCTGGTGATTCCGGGAAGCAACACCAAGGACTGAGGAGGAGCCCAGGGCAGGGTCCTCATGGGGAGGGGTCAGAGAGCCCCCTGAGCTTGCTGGTGTGGCACCTCTGAGGGCACTCAAGGGGAGGGCATGGCATTGCTGGGACATGCATGACCAGCTCTGGTGTGGCGGCATGTACCTGGCTCACTGAAGAAGGGACAGCTTCTTGCCAAATCTGATAAGCACACCTGCTCAGGAGGTGGCAGTGCTGCTGGAGGAGACTCACTGGACACAGCCTAGACCACCTTCCCAGCAACCAGCAAAGGAATCTCTCCTCAGAAAGGCAATAGGAAGAAGCCTAAGTCTAAGTCTCCTGCTTTGTTGTTGCTGTTGTTGTTTTGAGACAGAGTTGCCCAGGCTGGAGTGCGGTGGTATGATCAAGGCTCACTGCAACCTCTGCGTCCTGGGTTCAAGCAATTCTCATGCATCAGCCTCCCAAGTAGCTGGGAATAGAGACACATGCCACCACAACAGCTAATTTTTGTATTTTTAGTAGAGATGGGGTTTCACCATGTTGGCCAGGCTGGTCTCGAACTCCCAGCCTCAAATGATCTGCTGTCCTTGACCTCTCAAAGTGCTGGGATTACAGGCATGAGTCACCATGCACAGCCTCCAAACCTCCTAATTTTAATATGGACACTTAAGCATCCCTCAGAAAATTGGACCAAGGAAGTGCTTTGGTGATGAGTGAACTGCATGCTTTCACCTTGCCCTCTGCAGCCGGCTGCACCCCACCTCCTCCACCAGAGACTCAGCCTCACAAGAAACAACTCCACGGATGAGACAGTTCATTCTCTGAGCTACACACTATACCCATACTTCGCCATTTCAGAATAATGCTGACACCGTATTTTGTGGGTAAAAATATGGACAAACTTTACTTTTGATTTGTCATTGCCTCCAAATACAATAGGACCTAAACATGAAAAGCATTCATTTTTTTTCTGACATGACTGGTTGGCCAAATCCAACTGTTATAATTATGACTCTATCACTCTTTTCTAACCAACCCTCTAACAGTTTCTATCCATTAAGGTAGATGAGATTGGGAATATCCCCCACGCCTGGCTATGTATATAAGAAACTGTGGATAAAGGGATGGAATGGAGCTGCACTATCTGTTAGAGGAATTCTTTTCTTTTTTATAAAAATTTTACTTTAAGTTCTGGGATACATGTGCAGAACATGCAGGTTTGTTACATAGTATACACATGCCATGGTGGTTTGCTGCACCCATCAACCCATCATCTAGGTTTTAAATGCCACATGCATTAGGCATTTGTCCCAATGCTCTTCTTCCCCTTTCCCCCACCCTTCGACAGGTCCCAGTGTGTGATGTTCCCCTCCCTGTGCCCATGTGTTCTCATTGTTCAACTCCCAATTATGAGTGAGAACCTGCAGTATTTGTTTTTCTGTTCAAGCAATTCTAAGTGATATGCTGGATCCTATCCAAAAGGAAAATACCCCAATTTCCAAGGTTGCATGACCCACTTGTTGGCCAAGATGCAAAGACAGCACCTACTCTGATCATAAGGTTCCCAGAAGACTATAGTGTTTTCTTGGAGAACCAAGCCTTGCATGACAATATGACTCAAGCCACTAACTTAGCAGATTCTATTGTTAAAAAGGCTAAGCCCTGACATTTGGGATTTTCAAGTTTCTCCCTTCACCCATTTATTAGCCCTCCCTCTTGTTTCCCGCCAAAGGACTCCTGTTCATGGATCCAGCCTCAAGCAATAACGGCGGTCAGACAGAATATTTGCACAATAGTTACACAATATATACGTCCATACTATTTTGGCTCTTCACAGTGTGGCTCAGTTAAGAAACCTTCTAGGGATGCTGAAGTCCCCAAGGAACACCACCACGGGGATTTGTGATTATCCTAAGCCTTTAGGTGGGAGGGAGAACAGGGTTGCTGGAGCCATCCTTAGTTGAGGGGGCTATTTTATAGCAGAGATCAAGCCTTACCATTATGAATACAGCTTCTATCTCTGAGTAAGAAGACAGGGAGGTGAGTTTTCCTTGCCTCAAAATTTAACCATAAACTAAATTCCTCTCATAGTTATCTCGGCATTGGCCTCTGTGTTAATATAAGCAAAAAAATAAAAATAAAATAATAAAATGATTTAGCCTGCAATGTTAGAAGCAAGATGGAATCAGTCATGCTAGATCCTCTCATCACTTCTAATTCTGCAAAGGCTGTTTCAAAAGTGTGTAGGTTGGGATGCTGTGGAGGTCAAAGCAGTTCTATCCTGGATGCTGATCCACTATGTTGACTTCTGATTACCCCCAGTTCAGGGAATACCTCTAAGATTTCCAGTTTATCTATTGTTCTTTGTGTAAGCATGTACTCACCGCAAGCTCTGCCCTTTAGCAAATTCTTAGGCATTCCCTGTGAAGCACGTATGCCCTTTCCCCGTGGCACATAAGCTGTGGGAATAATGGTACGGATATCTGCCTGTCCTGCGGCTGCCCAAGAGCATGTTTCTTCCCTTTAAGTTCCCAGTAATATCACCTATACCAACAAATGGGATTTGTCTGCCTCGCTCTTTGGTTTCTTGGGTCCTTCTGTGTTTGGGGGTTTATTTGCACAAATGTCCCTTTCATGAAACAAATACATTTATGATTTTTAAAGGATTATAAATTCCCCCAATATTAATCTGAAACATTTAATATGGCAGAATTGGGATAGAGAATTTGAGGCAAAGAAGAGTCTTTCCAAGCCCCTTTGGTCTCCATTTTCTCATCTAAAATACAAAGGAAATAAGGAAATGAGCAGGGAGATTCTTAGGACCTCCTTAGCTCTAAGATGTCATGAAGAAATCCTAAACTCATGGTAATATAGACCATAGATCTAAGACTGTGAGGCCAGAAAGAAATACAATTATGATGGCAACAACAGAATGAAGATGGAAACAGAAATCGCTCAGAGTTCCAGTCCATGTGCTTCCTTAAAATAATCTCCTGTCTTGGAGGGAACCTGAGAATTTCCATTTTTCCAACGAGGCTCAGGTAGGGATGCTAGCCAAGGTAAACGGATTTTTTATGAAGAAAGTGCTTTGAAAAAAATGGGATTTGCATTCATTATGGGGATTATTCCTCACCATTATGAGGTGGAACAGAGGGAGTAGGAATCTATGGTACATTGGGCTGGCACCAGCAGCCACGCCTTTGAACCTCAAACAGGGCATATCTGAGGCCAGGGTTGAATCCTGACTAGGCTATAAGCCAATCATGGCCACCCCCTCAGCTGGGTCTAGAAACTGACATGTGACCCAATTCTGGCCAATGAGAATCAAGAGGGTACTGCAAGAGGTTTCCAGAAACTATTTTCTTCTCAATGAAGAGGAGAAAACTCTCTCTGCTCCTTCTCTTTCTTCCTGCTTTGGACATGGTTATGTGTCAATATGATGCTTGGCAATCCTGCTGCCATCTTGCAAGCAAGAGGAGAAGGCCCAGGGAATCAAACACTTGCTCGTCCGCTGTCCTCCCTGAACTGGGTATCAGAATCAGCCCTGAAAATATGCCTCACCATCCGCCACGGGATGAAAATAGTCCTTTATTAGGCCCTATTCACAGGGAATTCAACTACCATTAAACAGATGCAGTCTATATGATTTAATCTTTTTATACTATTTTTACAGAAAAATCAAGCTATGATTCAAATGAATTTTATAACATCCCAAATACTGCATAGCTAGTTATTTGGAAGACGTAATTGGAAGCACAGGTCTTCCTTTTCCCCACTGCCCCAAAGTTTCTCACATTGACACTATTACATTTGGGCTAGAAAGTTCTTTGTTGTAAGGGCTGCCCTGTGCATTACAGGATGTTTAGCGATGCCACTGACCTTTACCCACTGGATGTCAGTGCCCCACCACCCCCAGATGTGACAACCCCACCTCTCTCCAGACATGGCTAAATGTCCCTGGGGCAACTTTTTTTCTGGTTGAGAACCACCGCCTCAGACATCCTTTGTTTGTTTTCTTTTGGTCTAGCACTAGTTAATAGGTTCTTGGGCAAAGAGATGCTATAAACGTTCTCTTTCCAAATATATGAATGGGCAAAAGATGAGCTTATAAAAATGGCACAGGAAAAGAAAGGAAGAACTTGAAATAAGTGATGGCTAGTGAAAAAATGAAGAAAACAGATGCAAATAAAATAGAACAGAAACAGTAACAAAACACTGGAAAGAAAAGGAACTGCAGGCCAGGCACGGTGGCTCGAGCCTGTAATCCCAGCACTTTGGGAGGCCGAGGTGGGTGGATCACGAGGTCAAGAGATCGAGACCATCCTGGTCAACATAGTGAAACCCCGTCTCCACTAAAAATACAAGAAATTAGCTGGGCGTGGTGGTGCACGCCTGTAATCCCAGCTACTCAGGAGGCTGAGGCAGGAGAATTGCCTGAACCCAGGAGGCGGAGGTTGCGGTGAGCCGAGATTGCGCCATTGTACTCCAGCCTGGGTAACAAGAGTGAAACTCCATCTCAAAAAAAAAAAGAAAAGGAACTGCATTGGGCAGATCATTGCGAGAGCACACAGCAGTTGCACTTGGACAGGATGGGAATGTGAGCTTCAGTCTCTGGCCATGGCTGGAGTAGTTGAAGATTTTAAAGGCAGCATTTTCAATCCGTGACCACTGTAGTTGGTTCCATCACATTTCAGAACAAGAATTTGCAATCCTTAGAGAATTACATGGGTCTCTGGGTGCAGGTTCTCTGTGTCGCATTTAAGCATTTGTTCATTTTGACCCTGAGTATATTAGTTTCAGAATCTGCCTAGAAAGCAGATCCATAAATAAGTGTAAGTTTGTGGCTTTTTCATATGAATAGGTATTTTTACATTTTCTTAGGCTTCCTTAAACAGACATCAGACATATTTCTAGAATAAATTATCTGTAGCTGTGCTTGCTAGATTTCTGCAATGTGGCTTTTTCTATTAGGGGTATGTGCATTATACTATTCAATATTAAACATTAGACCTTCATGAGACATATACCATGTAGTGCTGTCTTCCTGTATATCAGGCACTGTGCTTTTCATGTATTAACTCCTCGAATCTTCAACACATGCCCAGAACGTACAGCCCATTTTACAGATATGAAATGGGTGGACATAGGATAAGCAAGTTGCTCAAAGTCACTCTGGTTGTAAAAGACCCAAGAATCAAACAAGCTACTCCAGAGCCTGTGATCTCAA
Source organism: Leontopithecus rosalia (assembly GCA_028533165.1). Classification (NCBI taxonomy): domain Eukaryota; kingdom Metazoa; phylum Chordata; class Mammalia; order Primates; family Cebidae; genus Leontopithecus; species Leontopithecus rosalia. Next base: position 8,495,084 of record CM052649.1, read on the forward strand.
CCACTTCATTCTGTAAAGTGATTTATAGATCCTTTCTGCTGAGATTCTCTCAGAAAAATAGCTTCAAATAAGATTAACTGCAACTCTGTAATAGTAAATTTCTCCTCACCTAGGAAATAGCGAGTTTCCAAGTGCTAGCTAAGGAAGATGCTAATTTTTGTTACCAAGAATCCTCTATAATCCTGTATTTGATTTGTTCATGTTCATTTCATTAATTTCAACTGAACAAAGATGTAGATACATCTGGTGAATGTGGAGGTCCCTGGAACATGTCCTTAGATTCTTACTGTACTCCAACCATTATTGTCTATGACTTAATTGAAGTCTTATCCTTTCTATTCAGATATTTTTCAAAAGTTTAAAAACATCTTTATTTTAAAAATTTCATGTAAATTTTCCCATAGAATGTAACAAAACAGGATGTTGGATATGCTCCTCAGGAAAGCTTGTCTCCTGCTAGTATCATCCCCAAGCCTATCTCTGCAAATGAGCTACACAGGAAACACAGTGCCTCCAAAAAGAACTAAGCTGAAGTGCTCTGCAGCCTCTGATAGGATGGGTGAACTGGGGCAATAGTTATCTAATACCCCTGAGCCCCAGTTCTTCCATCTATAAAATGGAAGCAAAAGTGTCCATCCCTGAGGATCACAGGGAACATTAAATGAGATAATACATTGAAAGTTGTCTCATGTGGCACTGAGCACATGTTCTAGACACACAAGTAAACCTTAGTTCTCTTTTCTTTCTGTTACATTAAGAGTCTATCATAAAATTCAGAAATAATCCCTCACCTGCTCTTTGAGCATCATCTGTTAGCAACAACTATGTCACCCTGCTTTGGGAAGATGTTGAGAGCTTAAAAGGGCATTATCTTGAAGATCAGGGATAATGTCAAAAATATTAAACTTAAATCCTGGTTTCTTTTACAGTGCAGTTTTAGAACATTTGATAAACCCTTTAGACTGTATTCTATGGTACTGCCATCTAAAAGAGGGCTCTGGGCTTGATCGCTGCTAAAATCCCCTTTCATTCTAAAGACACTAAGTATACAGTGGCCTAATCCTGTTACTAGAAGACCATAAGGTGCTTATTTGGTCTTTGTATTCCCTTAATTATTACATGTTATATCGCCCATTTTGTATTGCTGTAAAGGAATACCTGAGGCTGGGTAGTTTATAAAGAAAAGAGGTTTATTTTGGCTCAGACAGGCCAGGAAGTAAAGAAGTATAGTGCTGGCATCTACCTCTGATGAGGGTCCTACAAAGCTTACAATCATGGCAGGAGGGGAAAGGGGAGCAGATGTGTCACATGGTGAGAGAGAGCATGAGAGATTCCAAGCTCTTTAAAACAACCAACTCTCCTGTAAACATTAGAATGAGAATGCACTCCTTACTGCAGAGACAGAATCCAGCCATTCATGAGAGATTCACCTCCATGACCCAAACACCTCCAACGAGGTCCCAGCTCCCACACTGGGGATCACATTTCAACATGAAATTTGTGGGGAGTGGACATGATGCATTTTGGAATAGCGACTCATTATATTACATGGTACTTTGCTCGTCATGTATCCACAAAGGATATGGATGGTATTCATGCAAAGATAAAGCTCAAGTAGAATCCTAAGACTATGCTAGCCTTGTTAAACAACATTAGGATTTACGCAGGACATATAAATCAGTCTAGATATGCCAATTTAGATCTTACTGATGCACTTCAAATCTCTTAAACTGAGAGCAATGTTTTCAATCACAATTTTATAAGCAAACAGAACATTAATCAATATGTCAGTAAACTATTGCCCTGTCATCTGGACTCCAGAAACCCATAAACATTTTTAAATAGGGATCACTCAGTAGAAAATAAGTCTTCTCTAAATCCCTAATTCCATAAAAAGGTTTTTTTGGGGGGTACCTTCTAAAATTCAAACTCTCTGAGTAGCAGAGGATCTAGTCCACTGCCATCTTCTGAAAGTGCTCCTTCCAAGTATAGGTGTTGCCAGTGTGATACTACTAAGAAGTGGAACCTTGATCAGGTGATGAGGCCAGGAGGGCTCCTAGCTCATGAGTGCATTGGGTACCTTTATAAAGAGGTGTGACAAAGAAAGCTGGCTCTCTCTTGCCCTCCCACCTTCTTGTAGGTGGGACACAGCAAGAAGCCCTCACCAGTCTAAGTAGTGGTACCTTGATCTTAGACTTACCAGCTTCCAAGACTGTGTGAAATACATTTCTGTCCCATTTAAATCACTCAGCCTTGGGTATTCTGTGGTAGCAACACAAATGGTCTGACAGTCATAAGTCACAGTCACTGCGTGAGGTTTGACTGGAACCCTAACTTTGGGAAAGTCAGTGTGCTATGTCATCAGTCCAAGGTTTGTGAAAGTTTACTTGGTAGGGTAATACACAAGGGGGTCTGAGGCTGACTCACCATCATCAACATGCCTGTAACTCTTACTGCACTCAGAGTAACAGGATCTCCTGTCTTTCATTATGCAGCTTACACTTTTACATGTGATATAAGCTATTTGGTTTCATTCAAAAATCCCTCAGCTTATAAAGCTTCATTTCCCTTGGACACAGATGTATATGTCTATAATCTATACATGTAGATGTAGGTAAAAGAGTTTAGTGATTATCAACTTCTCTGCATTTTTTGAAAATTTTACCATCTCTAAAATAAACTGGCATCTTACAATCCATGAGAGCATTTTTTTTCCTTGGCAACACATAAAGCAGTGGTACACATCACAACTAGTGTCATATCAGAAATGATTATATATAATAGATTTCCCCACTAAAAGTAAGCCCTTGTTCCATTTCAGTTAAAGCATAACATGGAAGAAAATAACATTTCAACATCTTTTTTAAAAAATACATCTCTAAGTTAATACTGCTCTATATTAATGGAAGTAATTTACATCTAGGTCATCTACTTCTAAGAGATAGATTTTTAGAAAGGATTTCTAGAAAGAGATGTATAGTTAGATAATATGAATTTCTCATTTTCAAAATGGTAGCCTATATAACTCAGAAATATATATGGTTTCCCTTCCTGTGTTTTGCTCGGAATAATTTACTGTCTTTTGTTGCCTTCTTTGTATATGCCTAACTTATCTAGAGTGTATCTTGATATGTGATAAAATACATTGAGTGAGATGACAGGGATAGTTTTGTGTAATGAAATACCCTGTCAGCAGAAGAAACAGACACTGTAATGAGTGTTTTGCTGACTGAGAGTCAGAGACCACATCTCACCACTAGTTTTGAAAGCAGAGATGGTAAAGGAGGCAGCCTTGAAACCATGGCAGGTCCTTGTTACCTTCTGACCTTACTTGAGTTTTTAACAAGTAAGGTCAGAAGGCAACAAGGACTTCAGGTCCTCTCAGCATTAGGAAATAAATTTGGTGAACACCCTCTCTTCACTTTTTAAATATTAAATTCTTCCTTTTCTTCTTTTCTTTCCCTTCTTTCCTTCCTACTTTCCTTCCTTCCTTCCTTCCTTCCTTCCTTCCTTCCTTCCTTCCTTCCTTCCTTCCTTCCCTCCCTCCCTCCCTCCCTCCCTCCCTCCCTCCTTCCCTCTTTCTTCCTTCTCTTTCTCTCTTTCTTTCTGAAAAGTCTTGCTCTGTTACCCAGCCTGGAATGCAGTGGTGATATGATTTGACTCTATATCCCCACCTACCTCTCATCTCAAACTGTGATCCCCACATGTCAAGGGAGGAACCTAGTGGGAGGTGATTGCATCATGGGGGTGGTTTCCCTCATGCTGTTTTCCTGATAGTGAGGGAGTTCTCATGAGATCTGATGGTTTAAAAGTGGGTTTCCCCTGAACTCTGTCTCTCCTGCTGATTCCTGAAGAATGTGCATGCTTGCTTCCTCTTCACTTTCTGCCATGCATGTAAGTTTCCTGAGGCCTCCCCAGCCACATAGAACTCTAAGTCAATTAAATCTCTAGCCCTTATAAATAATCCAGTCTAGGTATTTCTTCATAGCAGTGTGAAAACAGACTAATACAAGTGGCATGATGTTGTTCACCACAGCCTCAAAGTCCTAGGCTCAAGCAATCCTCCCACATCAGCCACCTGAATGGCTGAAACTATGCATATGCACCATCATACCTAATTAGTTTATTTGACTTTTCTGTAGAGTCAGGGTCTCACTATGTTGACCAGGCTGTTCTCAAACTCTTGACCTCAAGTGATCCTCCTGTCTCAGCCTCCTAAAGTGCTGGCTTTACAGGCATGAGCCATGATGCCCAGCCAATTCTCCGCTTAATAACTGAAGACATATACAAGACATATATTGGTTATAAACCAAGTGCCTGGGTATGTATTACTAGCCCATGAACTCCAACCCACAAATACTAGAGCATGGAGGGAAAGGCCTCTCTGCGTTGAGAGTCCCTCAGGAACATGTTGCCTGCTGGGAACCTCCCATTAAAGATACTAATAATTATGTAATTAGTATCTCTCAGATATATGCTAAAACAACCCTAGGTCCTAGACAATGGCCTTATTACTTAAAAAACACATCAATGATAGACTGGATAAAGAAAATGTGGCACATATACACCATGGAATACTATACAGCCATAAAAAAGAATGTATTCATGTCCTTTGCAGGGACATGGATGAAGCTGGAAACCATTATTCTCAGCAAAGTGACACAAGAACAGAAAACCAAACACTGCATGTTCTCACTCATTAGTGGGAGTTAACAATGAGAACACATGGACACAGGGAGGGGAACATCACACACTGGAGCCTGTCAGGGGGTGAGGAGCTAGGGGAGGAATAACATTAAGAGAAATACCTAATGTAGATGAAGGGGTAATGGATGCAGCAAACCACCATTGCACATGTATACCTATGTAACAAACATACATGTTCTATACATGTACACCAGAACTTAAAAGTATAATAATAATTAAAAAAAAGAAACACGGCTACTAACTTCTGCATTTTTTATGATTATTAATGTAAGGTCAAAGATCTACAAGAAGATGTGCTTATTTTTCAAAGAGTGTATCTGTACTTTGGAACCATATTTCAGGTATTACACATTATGTTTTATCAAGCTGCAAAGAATGTAAGATGAGCATCTTTGTGCTCTTAGTATTTTTCAGAAATAGGAAGGGAGTTAGCAAAAATAATGGCATTTTTTTTTCTAACCATTTTCAAGAGACTTGGCAGAAAAACTGGCTTCTAAAATAATAGATCTGAAGCAACATAATCAAGAGGGCTCACAGCTAACTCTACTAGGAAGCTTTCCAGAGCCTAGATGTGGTGATGCACACCATTACAGTGAAGTTCCCCTGATCCCATGCCAACATTTGGGAAATGACACTGGATTGAATAGCCCCAGCCTTCCATGCTTCATTCCGTCTTGTTCTCTGACTTTCAAGATGAAGGCGATATCTCATGTGGTTGAGATAACCTAAAGGTAGATTCTTTGGTGGGAAACAGGCTGACTGTTGCCATGCCTTAGCAGTTCTAAAGCATGGAAGATATAGCAAGGACTTCACACACCAAATGTGCCACACCTCTGTCTTGCAGAGATACAGCATAACTAACGGGTAGAGATCAGCAGTTTTGTGAAGGCAACATGACTTGTGACTTCAGTTACGTGGAAGTTAATAGCTGTTGCTCAGATTCTATGAGAACATATGAGATAATTTGAGAGGATTTGATGAAACGTTCTAAAGACCAAAAATCCTCCAAAAACAACATTAAAAAAAGCAAAAAAAAATTCCAAATACTGGTTCCTATAAATGTGGACCCAAACAAATACATTAGCAAAGGAAACCATGAAATAAATGTGCTTTTCTTGGATTCAGTCTGGCTCCCAACGCAGGCAAGTTTCTCCTCATTCCAAAGAGTCCTGTATAGGACCACACACTAGGCTGTCTCTTCCAGACCCTCCTGTGACCTTGAGCAGGATCTACAGGTAGGCCCCACATAGAGGTGAAAGTAATATCCTTTAGTTTATTCTTTTCTGATCTTTCCTTATGTCACCCACTGGACTTACAGCTCCCAGTGGAAGTTTATGGGTGTGGAAGTTCCTGTTTTATTAGCGCTACAAGGGGCAAAATATTCCACACCAAACTCTTGAGGGAAAAAAAGAATCTAAGAATAAAATAGAAACCATAAACTCCATTATCAAATCAAGACAGTTTTCTCTTAAGACCTTTCTCTTAAAACAGACAAAAAGCCTATTATAGCATCCCATGTGTGTCTGTGCAAGTCAAGAGTGAAGTGATTTGAGAGAGCACAGACTAGGTTTATAAGAAAGGTTCTCATATGAAAAGGTGAAGACAGCGTGACGGTGTGGTGGATGATCACCAGGAGAGCATGGCTCCCATGGGCAGCATTGTCAGAGGATGGGGAAGGCGGACACTCACCGGACACGCGGAGATGCTCTGTTCCCACTGCGTCATGCTCAGGCTCTGCTCCAGGCTCGTGCACTTCTTCATCACCACGTCCCAGCCACAGTAAGGGTCCTGGGCCCCAATGCAGGAGCTGGAAACACACACCAAATTGTCAACAGAAAAGCAGCTTTTCACAAGATAAGGTACACAAGCCAAGGTGAACCTGTCCCTTGGCAGAGAAGTATGGGATTTCTTAGCTGTGAAACCCAAAGGATATTTATTTAGGCTGCACACTGGAGAACATAGCTATGTGTATACTCCAGTAAGTATCTAATATTAAATCATTTATATAGACATTTTGAAAAATATATGTTTTAATCTAACACACATGACAGATGACCAAAGATAAGCCAACAAGAGCAATCTGGTGTCACAAATAGTGCTAAAATGAAGATTCTACAATGCTCAAAAGCAGTATAGCTGTTATCACCACTGCCACCATTACCATCCTCTTCCTCTTTATAATGGGTACTATTTGTTGAACACCTACTGTCATATTAACTATAATACAAACTATCATAGCATTAGGACACTTAAAAGATTTGAGAGGCAAGTGTTATTTTCACTTTATTTACTGTTACCATCACCATAATAACCATCACTATTACCAACACTTTATTGATGAGAAAACTGAGGCACAGAAAATCTGAGAAATTAGCCCAACGACATGCAGATACATATAAAACCCTTCAACATGAATAGTTAAAATTAAAAAATAGGAACATCTTCCTTTTGTTTACTGCAGCTTAAATGTATTAAAATTTTCAATATAATAGTAGTTTCTTATAGCCATGTCTATGATATCTTACATATGATATCAGAAGTACTGTGATGGTGGATGTTTTCTTTATAGCTTTGTCTAGATTAAAGAGGTCATATAATAAATGGGCATTATTAGATGAGGACTGTGGAATTTACATTATAAATACAAAGTTAGGTAAATGTAGGACGGTACTTACAGGGAGAGAGGACCTGTTATAAACTAGCCAAAAGTAAGACCAGAAATCATGGCTTAACCATCAACCCTGTCTGCAGGGACACAGCATAAGTAAGTAATGATGAGTTGTTTAAATTCATAATACAAAATAATCATTGTTAACACACCTAATGTATTCATTATACATAATGCACTGTTCTAAGAATGTGAACTTATATTTGGTCATTTAAACTCCATGACATCCTTATAAATACAGTACCTCAATCAGTCACTACATTGATTCTCACTTTGAAATGAAGAAACTGAAGGAGGGAAAGATCAATTTGAAGGCTGCACAGCTAGGAAAGATATGTTTACAGTTGATAAATCAAGTGATATACAGTAAGTTATTATACAATTATCATTTATCCATTACCTAAAGAAGGGCAAATGATTTAAAAAGGGTGCTTCTCAGAAGTAGGGCTAGGTTGTGGTACAAAAAGGTGTTAAATGATTACTTTTTCCTGTAACCTCATTAGAATTCCTTGATATGTGACCACATGCAGACATGACTTCCATTCAAAATTCAAACAAGACAGTTATAAAAAGCGAGGTGAAAGCCTATTTCCTCAATAGTAGGTACTGTTTATACTGACTCACATATTCTGCAGATATTTTATCCACACATATAAGCACGTTTGTGTGCACACATCTATATAAACACATATGTGTTTTGTTATTGTTAATGGGCAAATATCTGACATATATTATGTATAATTATACCTAATACACACAAGTGTGATTGTACACAGTGTCATATTTTGCTTTTTACACTAATATATATTTTTACAATAATACATGATTGCATCATTCTTATCAGTAAATATGGCTCTACCATATTCCCTTTAACAGCTGTATAGTGCTCTATTTCTTTGATGAACCAACATTTATTTAAATTTCCCTTTTATTTTATTATTTCCATGTCTTATTTCCATTGGTCATTTGGGAACAGGTGGTGTCTGGTTACATGAGTGAGTTCTTTTGCGGTGATTTGTGAGATTTTGGTGTTCCCATCACCCGAGCAGTATACAATATACACTGCATCCAATTTGTGGTCTTTTATCCCTCACCCCATCCTCCCCTTCCCCCTGAGTCACCAAAGTCCATTGTGTCATTCTTGTGCCTTTGCATCCTCATAGCTTAGCTCCCACTTATGAGTGAGAACATGCGATGTTTGCTTTTCTATTCCTGAGTTATTTAGAATAATATTCTAAATAAATTTGAGTTATTTAGAATAATAGTCTCCAGTCTCATCCAGGTTGCTGTGAATGCCATTAATTAATTCCTTTGTTGTGGCTGAACAGTAGTCCATTGTGTATATATACCACAGTTTCTTTAATCACTCCTTGATGGATGGGCATTGGGGTGGCTTCCCATTTTTGCAACTGTGAATTGTGCTGCTATAAACATGCATGTGCACATATCTCTTTCATATAATGACTACTTTTCCTCTGGGTAGATACTCAGTAGTGGGATTGCTGGGATGAAATGGTAGTTCTACTTCCAGTTCTTTAAGGAATCCCCACACTGTTTTCCACAGCAGTTGTAGCAGTTTACATTCCCACCAGCAGTGGAAATTTCCCCTTTAAAATTATTAAATTTTCCCTTTAAAAGCAAGGCTGCTGTGCTCATTTTTGTACTGGTTTTCTCTGTAAAATTTTATTCATGGAACTGTTGAGTCAAAGGTCATTTGCACCAACAAACAGTACAGGAGTGCCTCTTCTGCCTCACCCTGTTACACACTGGATATTATCAAATGTTTTTAACTCACCCAAAAAATGAGTCTATCAAAAAGCTGGTATGTGAAAAAAATAGAATTTCTCAATTGTCTGTGTTCATTTCTTTCCGTTGTGTGTTACGTTAAGGCTTACTATAGGTGCATATACTTATAAAACATTTGTATTTTCTATGTGTAAACTTCCTATTCATATCCAATTCCTGATTCACTCTCTTTCATGAATCATTCACTTTATTACAAGGTCATTGGAAGGGGTGATCTTTGCATTAAAATCACCCTGAGTAATATTTTCCTGAGTAATGTTAAAATATTAATAATGTTAAAATATTATAATATTACAATAATATAATATATAATATAATAACATTAAAATATTATATTATAATAATATAATAATGTTAAAATATTACTCAGTGACCCTGAGTAATATTTTCCCTGTTTGATATTACTTTTTTCTGAGATATACATGTTATAAAATTTTATACTTAAAATTTATGAACATTTTCCTTTATAGCATATAATTTGTGTTCCATGTTAAGATCTTTCTCAGTTAAATCGTCCTGACTTAAAGATTAAACATCAAACACTGTAGAAAGATTAAGGATTATAAAAACATCAACCCTCCCCCCAATCCTTCTGCTTCTTCTAAGGTATCATTTATTTGCCTCCCTATCCTTTATCCATTTGAAATGTATTTTTCTTCTGAAAAACACAAAAAATAAAGAATCATAAATAGATATTTAACCTAAACATCTCAGACGTCACACAAAAACAAACAGATTCAGGTGTTAGAGGAAGAATAATAGATATGAGTACGGTTTCTTTTCCTGTTATTTAAATAGCATCTTTTTCAAATACTATAATTTTATAACTGAGAATGTGAGTGTAAGCATTTTTAAATCTCTAGCTTTGGGAATATAATTCCCAATAATGTACTATTTTAACTAAGAATAATTTTGATGATCATTTTCATTGACTAAAACTTGAACCTGTATTTTTATTGTGAAAACACATAAAAATTCTCGGTTTTCAAGACACACAATTGATTTAATAACACTTTTTCTGTGCAGGGAATCGAGAAGATGAGCCTAAAGTATCATAGCCAATGACTAAGACCATGAAGCGTGCATTTTTTATCTAGGGCTCAGCAAATTCTCCCTGAGGAACTTTGCACATGCACTGTTGTTCTGTAGAAAAATACTCAGAGGAAGTTCCTGCCAATCTGGAGACACTTCAAGTGCAACCCATGAGACAGACCTGGGTGGGTTCAGTGCTAACAGTCCTTCTGCTCCCTGCTGTGACCTCACCTGCTGTGCCAAGGAGATGGGACCTGAGAGTGTCCTCATCTTACTAAACTAGCCAAAAGTGACATATTTATATTTGCAGCTCCTAAGGCAAAACCTGACATTAATTCTTTTATTGACAAAATAATATAACACATATTACATATGGGAATTCTCTGTGTATGATTCTATACACAGAGCAAAAGTATAGTAAGGCCATACATAGAGATCATTCAAAAGGCCTGCATTCCTTTTCATGTTTCTTATTAAAGCAACATGACTAGTAGGTAAAATTAAACCTCCAAAAAGGGAAAAATTCCACAGACTCCCTAAGTTTACCCCAGACTTCTCATGCAAATCAGCTTGGAGCCTTAAAACCACAGTACTAGAGGGAAGTAGTTCGGCTGTTTTAAATGAAGACCTGTGTGTAATAACATCTCTTTCTTCTGATAATGCCAATGGTTCACCACGTTCTTAACATTAAATTTATCCTTTAAAATTTTATAACGTCTGTACAAACACAAATGCCCATTCAATAAAATACCATGTGTATTTAAATATAATTTCCTTATGCAAAATACTTTACAGCATGGGCAAAATTCTGATGAGATCTATCTTAAGAAAATCTATCATACAATTTTATTTTTGGAAGCTGGGTCTCTTAAAGAAACTATGTGGAAAATCATATAGAGCATTTTGATTAACTGGAATCTATAATGGGTTTCCATTTAAAGCAGCCATCTTGAAAATGGCTTTTCCACTTCGAAAATATATTTCCTTGTATGATGAATATTTTTAATAAGTTTTAGCTTGAGTTGATTATTTCAAATTGTAAACATATGTCATAGCATCATTTTGTACCCCATAAATATATTCTGTACAAATATAATTGTCAACATTCAATTTAAAAATTTCCATAATTTGTGCTTTTGTTTTTGAGGCAATGCATGAAAATACCTTTATTCCAGCCTCACACTTGAACAATAGTTCGTCTGAGAATAGAATTCCAGATTGGAAATAATATTTCCTGCTTATTTTGAAGGCATTACTTCATTGTGTTTTGCTTCTTCTGTTGCTTTTGGAAGTCTGAGGACATTCTGATTGTCTTTTTTTCTGATTGTCACATACTATATTTATTTAGCGACAGTCTTACTCTGTTGCCCAGGTTAGAGTACAGTGGCACCATTTTGGCTTACTGCAACCTCTGCCTCCCAGGTTCAAGCGATTCTTATGCATCAGCTCCTTAAGCAGCTGGAACTACAAGCACGTGCCATCATGCTTAGCTGATATTTTGTATATATTATCCTAGCATTTGGAAGTATCTGATTTCAGATAAAAATGTTAGTCAGAATCTAAAGGTTTATTTTTTTTGAAAACACACTATTTAGAGTACTTTTTAGAGCTAAACATATGTTTGGAGGCAGGCCTTAATTCTAAAAAAAAAGGATAAATATCTACTTTCTGTTTTACATGACAATAACATCAACATATATCTAAATTATTTCTTTTTTTATTATTATATTTTAAGTTCTAGCGTATAAGTGTAGAATTTGCAGGTTTGTTACATAGGTATACACGTGCCACAGTGGTTTGCTGCACCGATCAATCCGTGATCTATATTAGGTATTTCTCCTAATTCTATCCCTCCCTTAGTCCCCCACCCCCCGACAGGCCCGGTGTGTGATGTTCCTCTTCCCATGTCCATGTGTTCTCATTGTTCAACTCACACTAATGAGTGAGAATATGTGGTGTTTCATTTTCTGTTCCTGTGTTAGTTTGCTGAGAATGATGGTTTCCAGCTTCATCCATATCCCTGCAAATGACATGAACTCATCCTTTTTTGATGTCTGTATAGTGTTCCCTGGTGTATATGTCCCACATTTTCCCTAAAATTTGCAATTCTTTTTGTTAGTTTGAGTAACAGGAAGAATATGTTTATTTATTAAAATATTTTCATTGTATTTCTTAAAAGTTGAGAATTATTACTGAGTACAATTCTTCATATATATTAGATTATCTAAGTATCAGTGATTACTTTATCTGGCCTGTTACTGTCACACTATCATTAGGTCAGTTTATTTTTGATATTAAGAATTTTTGCCATTTTGTTAATACAGCAGCTATTTTTAAACATGGGATTTTAAAAGTGCTTCAGTCATGTATTGATTCAGCACATATTTATGAGCACTTGCTATGAAGTCAACTTTGAAAGCATTGGGTGTATCATGGTAAACAGACACTGTCACTGAGCTCCAAGAACTTACCATTTGGTTAAGAAAGTAAATATTAAACAATTACATTATAAATATCAACAACCAGTTGCAAAGAAAGAATCCAAAGGGCCATAAGAGTCTGAGAATCCCCACATCAATGGGTGGGTAAGTCTGGGGGGAGAGGATATGTAGGGACTGGCATTTAATCCAGGACCAATAGGATGAACAGAAGTGACCCATTCAATAGGAGCCAGCCAGAACAGAACATTTTGGCAGAGAGGTCAGCATAGGAAAAGCAATCAGCAGGGAGAGAACTTGGAGAGATTGAAGAACAGGTAAAATGGAGACTGGACTTGGGCTGAAGCTTGAGGAGTGAAATGGGCAGAGTCCTCAGGCTCCTTAAAGATTTAGGGTTTCCTTGTAAGTGGTGCATACTTTAAAGTGCTTCCCCAATACTGTGCAAGAGCCACACTTCAAATATCAATATTAATTTCTATTATCATTACAATGATGGTGGTAGTGATCAACCAGTCTACAAATTACCCCTTTCCTAATTCCCAAGAAAATCTGTTTCATTACTTAGCACCATGTTACCACATACTTCAAAAGCTATTCTTTTACTTTAAGAGCTGCAATTAAAGACCGGGCACAGTGGCTCACACCTGTAATCCCAGCACTTTGGGAAGCTGAGGTGGGGGAATCACCTGAGGTCGGGAGTTCAAAACCAGCTTGACCAACACGAAGAAACCTCATCTCTACTAAAAAATATATAAAAATTAGTGGGGCATGGTGGCACATGCTTGCAATCCCCGGTACAACGGAGGCTGAGGCAGGAGAATCCCTTGAACTAGGGAGGTGGAGCTTATGGTAAGCTGAGATCGTGCTATCATACTCCAGCCTGGGCAACAACAGAACAAGAGCAAAACTCCATCTCAAAAAATAAAGAAAGTTAAAAAAACTTTTTAAAAAAGAGCTGTAATTAAAAACGTTATCTGGCCAGGCGTGGTGGCTCACACCTGTAATCCCAACACTTTTGGGAGGTCAAGGCAAGTGGATCATTTGAGGTCAGGAGTTCAAGACCAGCCTAGCCAACATGGTGAGACCCTGTCTGTATTAAAAATACAAAAATTAGCCAGGCATGGTGGCACATGTATATAACCCCAGCTGCTTGGCAGTCTGAGGCAGGAGAATCACTTGAACCTGAGAGGCAGGGATTTCAATGAGCCAAGATCATGTCACTGTACTCCAGCCTGGGTGACAGAGTTAGACTCCATCTCAAAACAAACAAACAAACAAACAAACAAACAAGCATTATCTGACTAAACAATAAGACGGAAGAAAATTCTAAGTAGACAATAGCTTTCCTGAGACATCCACAGATCCTTTAACTGGCAAATCCAACTAGAATGTTATTTTTTTTGTTTTCTTCTTCTGCAAAACTGGAACAAAATGCCTATTCCCAGAGCTGCCTTGAAAGTTATACCATGCTAGATAGTACATGAGAAAAACTTTTTTTGAGATGGAGATGCATACAGTTGTTTAATTAGTCCCTAAACATAATTCCAAGTTATTAAACACCATGGACTTCTGAGGTAATTGAAAACATTCTATATTGAAAATACTAAGTCCAATAATAATTCATTTTACATGCTATGATTTATAGGTGAAATTAATGAACTAGATTTCAATTAGTGACTAACTCTTAATACTTTTCATGTATTAAATACTACTTGAAGTATCATTAAATGGCATTAATCATTAATTGTATTCAATGACTATTTTTCACATTTTATTTTGCACCTAATATTAAATTTAAATAATTGACATATACTGGCACTAACACTAAGCATACTAAGCAATTTTTTTTAAGTTAAAACTTTAATAGGGAGATATAACATTCCAATTTTCTGGAAAAATCTGTTTCAAACTGAATAGGATTGATACACATTTTACAGTGAAGCATTTCAGGAAAATTGATAATTTAAAACATAGTGATGGGATTAGATTGAGCACATTTGAAATAAGCAAGCCAAAAGTTCTTTCTGGATCTAGGACTTGTGATTAACTTGGGTGGCCAGCTATGGTTTCTGACCTGATGCAGACAGCCCTTTCCACTCTGTCATCAAGCACTAACTTCTGAGCTATTTATCTTGATCTTCTTGTGAGCTTCAATCATTGTGAGCTTTTCTCTAGAACAAACATAAAGTATTTCTAGAAAGGCCAAGACTGCCTCCAGGAGAACGCTAACAAAGGCAGCCTTTGCTATGGCTAGGATTGCACTAGGGAACCAAAACCAGGACCAAGGGGGCACAGGGTATTTCAATGGGCCAACATAAACCTTCCATGGTTCCAGGATGTGGAAATACTCACCAGGAATGGCAACCAGAAAAGGCTGTGTCTATGTGCTCAAATAAAAAAAAAATTATGGGTCACTTCTCTCAGGGAGAAGCCTACACCATTGGTGTTCTACATTCTCTATTCGATAAGTAGGGATAATATAGGCACCTCCAAGGTTCACCCTCTCCCAGTGTCCTCTCCTCTCACTTAATTAAGATTTAAAATGAAAACACAATTACTTATTTGCTATATCACATGCTTTTCTTTTTTTTCAAGAGAAACACTTCTGTGAAAGAGGGTTTAAGGTCAACAGTTATGTCTAAAGAATGCAGGAGGTGTCAAGTAATACGTTTTAATTTTTACTCAAAACCTTAAAGGGCAGTACGTCCAGAAAAAAATGCATTACTGTGTTTTCTTATAATTCACGCAACTTAAAAGCGTGACCGCAATTGAGTGGATGAGGTTTAATGCCAAGGAACTCTTCTGTGGCGCACAGCCCATCCCATGGAAAGAACATTTGTCTCTCTCCGCAGGTAGTTACAGCAAGTGTTGGGTCTGCCTTGAATTTGCATCCTCTGGTGCCCTCACAACTGCTGGGCAGCTGGTGACAGTGGTGAAGAGAAGCACCTGGCTCTCCACACTTGGCCCTGTGTAGCCTTCATCAGTGCCTGAATCCCAGTAGCTCCTGTCTGGATAGAGACATGTCCACTCAAGACAGGGAATTATTGCAAATACACTCACAGATGCTCCCACTGCTTGGATAAGGCCATGCTGACATCACTCTCCCAAGCACATAATGTAGTTATGCTAGAGTTTCATGAACGTTGATTTGCCCCAACAGAGTCAGGTGAACAACTGAAAGTGAGGAGCAGAATCTGGTCTGACAGGCCCAGCACCTGTCAGGTTACCTGAAGTTGTTTAAAGGCAGAGCAGCAAATTCTTGGCTGCTCAGTTTGCCTTCAGTTTGGTCCAGAGACCAGGAAAAGTATATGTGGCCAAAGAAGCCAAATCACACGTACAAGAGCAATCTGTCCTTTTTACTTTCTTTTTCCCCTCTTTTTTTTTCTTGTTTGTTCATTCACTTTTTATTTTGACTTACATCTAGGAGAGAGGGAGATTTTGATACCCAGCCTTCAACATAGTGTACAGAACGTGTAAAAGACAACTCATAGGCAATG
Source organism: Leontopithecus rosalia (assembly GCA_028533165.1). NCBI lineage: Eukaryota > Metazoa > Chordata > Mammalia > Primates > Cebidae > Leontopithecus > Leontopithecus rosalia. Next base: position 8,511,232 of record CM052649.1, read on the forward strand.
CCAACTCAGAAGGATCTGTAGATACTGAGTATAATATTAAACCAAGGAAGGAACTACCTTGTATTGAATTCTTTTTATGTGCCAGACCTACCACATATTCTCTCTCTAACTCCGATAACACTCACATGGAAACAGGGCTGAGAAATGAGATACAGAGAAGCTGAGTAACTGGCTATGGTCACACACCACACAAAAGCCCCATCCGGAACCACCTGAATGCAAAGCCCATGCTCTTTCCATTGGCAAGCTGCTTTGCAAACATATGAGAATGGTTATTTCCTTAAGAATTCACTGGACTGTGCAGCAGATAAAAATCTCAGGAGGAGCCCAGGTGCTGCTGTTTAGGATAACTCAGGTGCAGGGGTCTGGAGTCAAGAAAACTATAGCAGCTCAAGCTTTCCCACGGAGTTCTTTAAATAATGTTAAATTTGGGAGCTCAAAAGCAGGAGGCCTGTGGAGCAGATATTAAAGAATGGAACTTTGTCCATGATTTCTCTTAGTTATGTTTCTCAACTGAAATACAAAAGGTTGATAATAGATTTTCAAACTTTACCCAACTGACTGACAAAGACACACATTGCCATTTAGAGGCCAAGGATACTTTCTCTTACTAAACCAGTTTCACATGTTGATGGGTTCTTACCCACCCTGCCCAGGGTCTGGGGATGCTACTTCATGACAACACTGGAATACACTGTGCCCCAGCCCAAGCCTCCCTCGGAACCCCTCTTACTATGTCTTTCTCATCGTCCTTTCTGCCATTTCTCTATTTTTAAGAAACCGATTTATTGGTGGCATCCACATAATGTCACTATGCTTTATTATATTTGTGTTGTATCATACACATGTCTCCACAGGCATCGTGTAATGGCTTCAGAATAACTCAATAAGAGAACAGTCCGTTCAATGGCTACATCATAAGTTGATTAATTTCCTTACTACTGGAAATTGAAGATTAGATCACTGGTTATGATACAGATGTAGTTTAAAAAATAATTGGACAGGAACATCAGGTGAGGAGGATAGGTCCTAGTGTTTTCCATGATCAGACTTTAAGGATAAAGTGATTTTGGAATAAAGTCTAAGGTAACTCCAAGTACTTTGGCTCAATTCCGTGATAGATATTCAGGTGATTTTACTTATACCAGAATTTTTTATTAAACTCTGAGTCCTCTTAAGGCAAGGTCAGGGATGCCTCATTTTTCATCCGATATGTAGAGCCTCACTTGGTGTTTGGCATGTATTGAGTTCAATAAATATAATATGAAGGAATTAACTACAAAAACCCCCCACATTCTCTAGAGGTTAAACCAAAGCCAGCACAAACAAGAACTCAAGGCTTTGAGATTTGGCAAATATTAAATTCATTCTGAGGGAATAATATTTACTTTGTAAAATGGGTGCATGTCAAGATGTCCTCCTGAATGTTTATTTGATTAATGACCAAATGGCTAAAGTTGTCTGGCTGGGAGACCACATGGGGACCCTCAATTTCTCTGCACACATTGTACGCTTTTCCCCTTGGCGGAGGCTGTCTTCAGGGAATATGTAATTAATAAACTTGTCAACCTATTAACACTGCCTTTTAAAACTTTGACCTTTAGAGCAATAAATGTCCTGTAGTTACATAACTTCCATACTAATTTTTTGATGAGGTGTTAACTTTTTTTAACTAAATGATACTATTAAAGGCTAACTGCACTAAGAATTCCCAGAAACCAGGTCACTCAATGGAGTCAATGTCTTTTTTTTTTTCTTTTCCTAGATGGCATCTTGCTCTGTCACCCACAATGGAGTACAGTGGTATGATTTTTGGCTCACTGCAACCTCCACCTCTTGAGTTTAAGCAATTCTGCCTCAGCCTCTTTAGTAGCTGGGATTACAGACATGCACCACCACATCCAGCTGATATTTGTATTCTTAGCAGAGACAGGTTTCACCATGTTGGCTAGGCTGGTCTCAAACTCCTGACCTCATGATCCGCCCACGTCGGCCTCCCAAAGTGCTGGGATTACAGGTATGCGCCACCACACCTGGCCCAATGTCATTTTCTTAATGCTCCATCTTTCCCTCTAGTTTTATAAGGCACAATTTAAAGAGTGTGATTCTTTTATATTTATGCTATATTCTTCCAGTTTCCAGATTTTCTCCTTTCCCCAATTAGTTCATTAAGCAGAAATAAAACAAATCAAAAAAAAAAAAACCACCTAAGGTCCAAAGGCTTTCAATCCTTTTGCTACTGTGTATGCCAAATTTTTCTGTAAAGGAATTTTATTTTTTCACAAGAATTTTGCTTTTCTCTTTTTTTTAATTGAATTTTAGGTTTTGGGGTACATGTGCAGAACATGCAAGATAGTTGTATAGGTACACACATGGCAGTGTGTTTTACTGCCTTCTTCCCCTTCTCCCACATTTGGCTTTTCTCCCCAGGCTATCCCTCCCCCACTGCCCCCCTGCTGTCCCTCCCCTATTCTCCCCATAGACCCCAGTGCGTAGTACTCCCTTCCCTGTGTCCATGTGTTCTCATTTTTCATCACCCGCCTATGAGCAAGAATATGTGGTATTTCATTTTCTGTTCTTGTGTCAGTTTGTTGAGAATGATGATCTCCAGATTCATCCATGTCCCTACAAAGGACACGAACTCATCATTTTTCATTGCTGCATAATATTCCATGATGTATATGTGCCACATTTTCCCAGTCCAGTCTATCATTGATGGGCATTTGGGTTGGTTCCAGGTCTTTGCTATTGTAAACAGTGCTGCAATGAACATTCGTGTGCATGTGTCCTTATAGTAAAATGATTTATAGTCCTTTGGATATATACCCAGTAATGGGATTGCTGGGTCAAATGGAATTTCTATTTCTAGGTCCT
>CM052649.1:8514605-8580028 GCA_028533165.1 Leontopithecus rosalia
GACTGTTTATTTTGCCATGCAGAAGCTGTGGAGTTTGATTAGGTCCCATTTGTCTATTTTGGCTTTTGTTGCCAATGCTTTTGGTGTTTTGGTTATGAAGTCTTTGCCTACTCCTATGTCCTGGATGGTTATGCCTAGATTTTCTTCCAGGGTTTTTATGGTGCCAGGTCTTATGTTTAAGTCTTTAATCCATCTGGAGTTAATTTTAGTGTACGGTGTCAGGAAGGGGTCCAGTTTCTGCTTTCTGCACATGGCTAGCCAGTTTTCCCAACACCATTTATTAAACAGGGAATCCTTTTCCCATTGCTTGTTTTTGTCAGGTTTAGTTATGAAGTAAATTAGCAGATAAGGGAGAGAGGCAGGTAAGGCAGATAAGGTCCATTTGCTAATTTAACAAATATTGTATTTACTGACCCTTTCTTGAGCTGGACATCAGGCTAGGGGCTTCATTGAACCCAGAAACACAGAGGAAGCCCAGCCTGTGGGAGCTCATGTTCCCACAGCTTGAATGAAGCCTATGCTGGCCTACAGGAATCCACAGTCTAGTTTCTATTCTACAATTAAAAGTTAACTGCACACTCTTTCAATGGATGTTAAACGAAAACAATAAAGATTGTCTGAGTACTATGCAAAGGGTAGAAAACTCCATGATGTTGAGACAACATTAGGGTATAGATGGGCCTATGTAATTTAATGACTCATTTGATAAATGTAATACCTAATTTTATACATTAGTGTGTTATTAAGGAACATTCATTCATTCAAAAGGCATTCAATCTAATTTAGGGGTCAGCAAACCACAAAACCTGTGGCCAAATTCATCCTGCCACCTAAACTTGTCCCGAAACACAGGGGAATGATCCTTGCTGGTTCTGGAATGATCCACCCACCCGTTCCTGTGTGCAGAGGCCACAGGAAGCAAGGCTTACTCACAGATGACCTCAACTTTGACCCCAAGATCCTCTCTGACCTGGAACCTAGGAGGATTCTCAGGAGCTGCTGTAAAACCATTCATCTCACCTTCCTATGTCCCAGGAAGGCTGTCAGGAGCTTCTCACTGCTCTCCAGGTTCTGATGAGGTATGAGGCTTTCTGCCCCCTCATAAACCTGCGCTAGGGTATGGCTGCAGGCTCTTAAACTGCGAGGCTGCAGCATGAATGGGCTCCTGCCAGCACAGTGCCTTAGCTCTCCTGCTGCATTGTCACCTAGCCTGATTGCTTTGTTTTTGACCAGGCTGGAGTACAGTGGCATGATCTCACCTCTCTGCAATCTCTATCTCCTGGGTTCAAGTGATTCTCTTGCCTCAGCCTCCCAAGAAGCTGTGACTTCAGGCATGCGCTACCACGCCCAGCTAATTTTTGTATTTTTAATAGAGAAAGGGTTTTGTATGTTAGCCAAGCTGGTCCCGAACTCCTGACCTGAAGTGATCTGCCCACTCTGTCTCCCAAAGTGCTGGGATTACAGATATGAGCCATCATGCCTGGCTGCCCTTTTTGTTTTGATGTCATCCTGTGGGACAAGAGATGTGGCGAGTTGACTCTTTTTCTGCTCTTCCTTCGGCTAAGTAATGAACTGTCTAGATCTAAAAGTGGATCACACTTTTCTTACCAGGCAAATATATCAGCCTTGCTTGACCCACACATCTACCCATTCATTATGGTCTGTGGCTGCTTTCACACTGCAAGGGAGGAGCTGAGTAACTGCAACAGAGACTGGACACCAGTGCAGCCTAGAATAGTTTCTCTCTGGCTCTTGCAAAGAAAGTTTGCTGACCTGCTGATCTACTCAATGCACAGTCCTTCAAATGTCTTTAAAAGTCCACCTTGGGGCTGGGCACGGTGGCCTATGCCTGTAATCTCAGCACTTTGGGAGGCTTAGGTGGGCAGATCACTAGGGGTCAGGAGTTCAAGACCTCAAGTGACCAGCCTGGACAACATGGTTAAAAACCCCATCTCTACTAAATATACAAAAATTAGCCAGATCTGGTAGCACATGCTTGTAGTCCCAGCTCCTGGGGAGGCTGAGGCAAGAGAATTGCTTGAACCCTGAAGGCAGAGGTTGCAGTGAGCTGAGATCACACCACTACACTCTAGCCTGGATAACAGAGTGTCTCAAATAGAAAAAGAAATTACATTTAAAAAGTCCACATCAGCTGCCCTTCCATCATGACACCTCTAAGCTTGCTATTCCTAGCCTTGAAGAGGTACAATCAGTCATACTACTTGGAAGGCTATATTTGTGTGTGTGTGGGAGAAAATAACAACCTGATTTCTAGACAAGATGATTAGAGAGCAAGTCCTGTGGCTGCTTTTTTCCTCCTGAGGCATGGAAGTGGGAACCCTACAAGGTAGCAGGTTCTGACACCCCTTTTGGTGATTACACCAGGTGGGAAGTCAGTGAGTGGTGCTCTTGGCTGCTCCATCCTGTGCCTTTTTACGGAGAGAGTTTCCACTTAATTAATTAACTGATTTATTGTAGAGATGGGTCTCACCATGGTACCCAAGCTAGTCTTGAATTCCTGGCCTCAAGCAATCCTCCTGCCTCAGCCTCAACAAGTGCTGGGGTTACAGGTGTGAGTCACCACTTCCAGCCTTTTCCCACTTTAAAGACCACATGATGCTAATGGACCATGAGCCAGGTGGGTGACACGGCCCTCAGGATGGGCTCAGCTTTCCTGTCTTCCCGTTACACACCGTACTCATATCTGAGCCCTGCTAGATCCCCGAATTCCTCAGAAATCAGTGAACATGAACTCACTTTAGGCAACTTATATACAGATGTGATCAATAAAGGGTAAAATAAAAAAGGATATGCATGAATAGTACAGTGTCTCACACATTCTAAATCCCCAGAGAGCACCACCAATTCCAATGAGTTAGCTTTACCTTTTGCATGACTTTCTCACTCTATCTATTAAATGGCCATGCCAAAAAAAAAACGCTAACATCAAAACAAAATTTTTTGCTCATCTTTGAGGTCAAAGTTGACTGAAATATAATTTTGAAATATTGATCTTTGAAAATAACTTTCCAAAAGAATAATGCTGTATTCTGATCAGTCACAGCACATGCGTGGTCAGTACAGGCAGGCGCTCTGTCACTACTCCCTACCCTCACCCCTGAGGTCCCAGGATCTCCTTGAGAACAACTAGAGAATGGAGACTCATCTTAGAAAGCCTTGGAAAAACAGAGTACAAAAGCTCCTTCATGTTTATTTGATCTGGTCTGACAGCAAGCAGAATGAGGAAGAGGCTCACAGGAAGGAGGGGTGAGTATCTCCCACGAGACCTGGCTTCTGCCTGTCCAGGTACTGACCAGCTCTGCCTCTCAGTTGCACACATGAAACAATCCAGCATCTCCTCCAGCTGAAATCTGACCACTGAATGGGTGGTCCTCATTGTACCAGGGGCAGCAGAAAGAACCAGTCAGTAATACAAGGGCCATAAGGCAGTCTTGGCTCTGACTCAGGTCTCATGTTGCAGTAGCTCTGAGACCTTGAGCAGGACACCAGGTTTCATGTTGTGGTAGCTATGTGACCTTGAGGAGGACATCAAAAATCTGAGCTGCCATTTCCTCATCTGAATAATGGATACAGTATGCTACTTTACTTTCAGGGTTGACATAATAATTCCACCAAATTCTCACAAAATCTAGCCCAGCTTCAGATACATAAAAGAAATTTGTAAAATCATAACAGTTATCATTTATATACATTTTAATAAATGTCATTGTGCATTGTCTTCGAAAAACAGACTCAAGAAAATCAAACATGTAAACGTGATTTTGAAGGAGACAGGTAATTTCGATAAGCTTAGTTTCCCTTTTTAAATACTTGAAGACTCATTTATAAGACCTGTTTTCCAATAATAAATGGCATTATGAGATTCCATGATGGAAAGTATACTGGTGGAGAAATTAGTATCCAACTCTTAACAATCGTTTTCCTATTCCTATTTTAGCGTACTTCTTTAAGCATTTTCTAGGAGATTAAAATCGCTTTAGTTAAAAAAAAAAATCGCGGCTGGGCACAGTGGCTCACACCTGTAATCCCAGCACTTTGGGAAGCCAAAATGGGCAAATCATGAGGTCAGGAGTTTGAGACCAGCCTGGCCAACATGGTGAAACTCCATCTCTACTAACAATACAAAAAATTAGCTGGGTGTAGTAGCAGGCGCCTGTAATCCCAGCTACTCAGGAGGCTGAGGCAGGAGAATCAACCTGGGAGGTGGAGGTTATAGTGAGCCAAGATTATGTCACTCTACTCCAGCCAGGGTGACAGAGTGAGACTCCATCTCAAAAGAAAATATATTCCAGCTATGACATCCTGTTGGCCAGACTCCAACCCTGCCCTGTCACCCACAGAACCAACAGCGACCAGGTAAGAATAATTCCTTCCCTAAACTAGTTCTGCAGGAAACACAAACCAGAACAAATTTCAAGCACCCAGGGGTTAAATGTAGGAAGCAGGCATATATAAGAATGGCAGTTAATAAATATCACTAGCTGTTGTTAAGGCTCACAATAGCACTATGATTAGCTGGGAGGTCTCTCGAATTATTCCTCAATGCTCTCTCATTTCAAAGGAGACATTATATTATAGACTTCATTTTCTGGAATCATCTTGAAAGGCATATTGTGATTACACATAAAAACCTTTCTTCCACCTAAGAATACTCACTTTGCAGACTGCTTTAAATTTTGCACTCTATAACTTATCCTATTTGATTCTATAGAAGTTCACACACATTGGGTGAGAAAGTGAATTCTGAAACACTTTTGTGACCTGGATCAAGAAACAGCAACAACACGGCGGGGCGCGGTGGCTTGTGCCTGTAATCCCAGCACTTTGGGAGGCAGAGGTGGGCGGATCACTCAAGGTCAGGAGTTTGAGAGAAGCCTAGCCGACATGGTGAAATCCTGTCTCTATTAAAAATGCAAACATTAGTCGGGCATGGTGATGCCTGTAATTACAGCTACTTGGGAGGCTGAGGCAGGAGACTCACTCGAACCCTGGAGGGGGAGGCTGCAGTGAGCCACAACAGATCTGTACCATGAACCCCGAATTCTAAGTCCCAAAGCGAGTGTCATTAGGCACCTTGCTTTGAGAGAGAGTGCCCCGTGTGTGGCAGATGTTTGTGAGTGACATATAAAAAAGGACGGTTTCTACCCCAAATCTCCAATTACACCCTGCTGTAGGGAGGGGAATTCAATAAGATGCCTAAGAGCATTTAAAATTAAGATTTCCCCAAGGACAATCTTTTGTCAGTGTCAGAGTGTATACATGATTCCCCACATTGAAGTGCTGGTCACGTGTACAATGTATATAGTACTTACCCATTTCCCAAGCACCTGGGCCAACATGTTTCCCAATTAGTCTTTAAACCCACCCGTGGTCAGTCGTGGATGTCCCACGGGAGCTAAGACTGGCCTGAGGGCGAGGGAAGATTCCATGACACCTGGGTTTCCTGTGCCTGGGAGACTTCCCTCCCTACCCTCTTTGCAACCTGAGGAGAGAAGCAGCACTCTAGGGGAGCTGGTGCCAAGGACAGCGGTGTGGGAGTGTCCCAGAAAGAGGGTGTCACTGCAGCAACATCAATTGCTCCTTCTTTTCAAGAGATTATCAGCACAAGAGCTTTTGTCAAGAAGGACGTATACTGTACAGTATTTTTTATCATGTCTAATTCAAATAAAATACAAGCTTGAGGCTGGGTGTGGTGGCTTAAGCCTGTAATCCCAGAATTTTGGGAGGCTGAGGTGGGCAGATCATTTTTGAGGTCAGGAGTTCAAGTCCAGCCTGGCCAACATGGTGAAACCCTGTCTCTACTAAAAAGACAAAAATTAGCCAGGTGTCATGGCATATGCCTATAGTCCCAGCTACTCGGGAGGCTGAGGTAAGAGAATCACTTGAACCTGGGTGCCAGGGGTTGCAATGAGCCCAGATCACACCACTATACTTTAGCCTGGGCAACACAGTGAGACTCCACCCCCCGCAAATATATATGTATAGATAATATAGATGCACACATATGCTTGTGCCAGATTGACCGATTACCAGATTAACAGATTAATACAGTCACCAAATATCAGTATTATCACTGAATGTTCTAAGGCACTGAACAATTTATTTTAACCCTGACAACTGCTTGCAGATATTATAATGTGGCCCCTCCTCTGAGAAGAAGTGGTGGGTTGCTCTCATCAGTGAATCTATTTTCACAAAAGCTCTGCATCTTAAGGCACAGGACTCTCCCAGGCATGAAGGACAGTCTGGGGCCATTCAACTTCAGGGTGTCTGAAGCCTCCAGGGCTCTCTCTGGGTGGGCCCTTCACACACACACCAGTGCATCCTGACCCCAGAAACACCCTACCTGCGGGTACGGTAGAACTGGCACCTCTTCAGGGGAATCTTGACCACGTGCTCCTGCAGGCCCACGAATAGGACGCTCTGACTGTGCAGGATCTGCAGGCTCCTGATGGATTCCCTCCGCCTCTCAGGGAAGAGCTCAATCTCTTCCAGCAAACAGCTGCTCGAGGTCTGATTCACCGGTGCCCGCACTTTCTTAATGGTGCCGTAATCTACGAAGGCCACAGGATGAGAAGGAAACATGGTCAGAGGGTCTCACAAACCAATCCCTGGTTAAACAGAGTGCTGTGTACGCAGCCATGGATCTCCAGCCAGGTAAGTCATCTGAGCATCCTTCAAAACCAGTACACCTGGGCCCCACTGCAGACCAGTTAGGTCAGCTGCACTGGGTGTGGGGGCTAGGCAGCAGTATCTTTTAAAATGATGCACTCATGTAGCAAATGATGAGGACTAGTCATCCACGACTGGACCCTTCCAGTTCCAAGGCTAGGGATGGAGAGCTCAACGTGGCAAGCAAGCTTCCTGCCATCCCGTGGAGAACATCAGGAGAGAGAGACCCTCAAAAGACAATTTTAGATTCTTAGTGTTAGAAGTGCTGACTTTGCTGCCCAGCAGGGCGAGGAAAACACAGCATGATGGGTGTTGGAAACCGATGCTCGGTGCCCAAAGAAAAATCAGCACTGAGACAAAGATCTTTCAGCAACGCAACTTTTGATTCCTGGACTGCAGGAAGGGTACTCTTGCTAGCTGTCTTGCCAGAGAGTGCAATGAACAAACGAACAGACATATTTATTCCTTACGCATTTAGGGTTGGTTGTCCTCACTGCTGTGTCTGATCTCTGTCAGCTGGAGGCAGACCTCACAATCTAAACTAAAACCCGATTGGCTAATAACTGGAAACTTTTCTAAACGGGTAAAAGCAAGGGAGAGCAAACAAAGGAAGTCCGAATAAGAAAGGGGCGTAGACCGTGAGCTGGGACCTACCTGTAAGCACATCCAGCGCACATATCTTGGTTAAAGTACAGGGACATAGAATATACTATGTGCGGCCGGGCGCGGTGGCTCAAGCCTGTAATCCCAGCACTTTGGGAGGCCGAGGCAGGTGGATCACGAGGTCAAGAGATTGAGACCATCCTGGTCAACATGGTGAAACCCCGTCTCTACTAAAGATACAAAAAATTAGCTGGGCATGGTGGCGTGTGCCTGTAATCCCAGCTACTCAGGAGGCTGAGGCAGGAGAATTGCCTGATCCCAGGAGGCGGAGGTTGCAGTGAGCCGAGATCGCGCCATTGCACTCCAGCCTGGGTAACAAGAGCGAAACTCTGTCTCAAAAAAAAAAAAAGAAAAAAAGAAAAAAAAGAATATACTATGTGCCTGTAATCAAGGCATGTCTAACAGCTACATAGGATAGGGCTTAACAAAGAGTTATTAGCACACTTATGATTTATTCTCTAACAAGAAAGAAAACTTTAAAGAGGAACTTTCCTACTTCCCACAATGGTCAGCTTCAAATATCCAGGACCACAAAGATGCCCCCTCCTCCTTCCTGTCCGGAGAAGTACACCCTCCTCCCTCTCCCTCCCTCTTCTGTCTACAGTATCTTCTTTCCTTCTAGTGCTTGCTCTGTGGGATGATTTTCTTGGACTCAAGTCCTCTAAACCTTCTTTTCTATGCTTCTGAACATCAATTTCTGATCTGTTCAAGCCTTCTGCACTCCAGCCTTTCTGCTCCCTGGCTGTTTCTGTGCACTTATTTATATGCTTGACCACTAGCATTGTTGGGTGAGCGACCCCTGGACCACGCAGGCTTCCTAGCTATGAGGGGTGCAGAGCAGGGTCTTCTCAGCATGCCAGTGGGAGGGTGGTGGGGATAGCATAGCCGGCACCTCTGTGTAGAGGGGACACACATTTGAAACCCACATTGCCCTCCCAGGTGACCCCCAACCCCTTGCTGCCAGCCTGCAAATCCCAGGCTTGGAATCCAGCCTCCTGAAAGCCCCTCAGAGATCCACACAAGTACCTGGTATCATTCTGAAAGTCCTGACTGAATAAAACCTTCCACAATCCTGAGTTTAAAAACATCATAATTCTTATTTTACAAACACAGAAAATGAGTTTAAGAAGTTATTCTGAAACCATAAATAGTCAAGAATCTTTGACTTCAAGGCCTCCTATCAAGCAATTAATTGCAAAAGATCTTGGATAGAAAATACTTTACATTTTTCTCTTTCTATGAAGTCTTATGGAGGCTATTTGTATCTTAAAAAATACATACACAGACATGTATTAGTCTGAATTTACTTTATATCTGAAACATCTCCAGAGAACATTTTCTGATTAGAAACTGGCCGAGTAATCACGTATACAGTATTGGCAAACAATCACTTGCTCTTCTGCTAAGGTAACTGTTTAAATATGTTACTTTTGGAAAAGATAAAGCATACACTGAAGTCTACTATATGCTGGGAAGATTTTAAAATGATCTTGGAGGAAAGAGTATGTATTTATGTTTATATAAAAGGTTAAGGGCAAAAAAGAGAGAGAAGGAGAGAGAGAAAAGAAAGAGACAGCTGTGGTGTAGATAGCAAGCATTTTCCCAAATTCACAGTTCACAGATGTAAGCATGCAAGAAAAAATGTATGCCTTAATTCTATAATTCAAATTAATTTTGACTTGGAGATCACAATTCACATGCTTGTTAAAAAATTCAACCTCAGAGATTCTTAGGTCTCTCTGCCTGGGGTAGAGCAAAGCATCAATAAACTGACACAGCACCAAGGAACTAACAGGAACAAGATGGGGCTTCAGGGAAGGTGACTTCAGCACAAATGTGTCGCCACAAGACCCTGCAAGGAGGTCCCTATGAGGCGCCAGCAGAGGGAGGTGCCCACCTTCCTATGGAGTTGTGATGGGCATGGTGCCTGTGGCTGCCTTTGGGACATCATTGCAGCAAGTGACACCATCTGAGCCATAGGTTAAGAGGGAGGGTAGGGGCAGCAGGGCTCCTGGGAAAGCTATGTGAGAGACCCCTGGGTGAAACAGGAGCTTCCACAGAAGTTCAGGGGTGAGGCTGGCTGCCTAGAGTGGGAGAGCCACTGGAGAATCACTGTGCTGTGACCACTGTCACCCTATCTGTCCACCAGCCTAGCATGGCATGGGAAACAGAGATTACAGAACTATAGTCTATCCAAGAGTTTTACAAAGACTCCGTGCTATTTATTGTTTATTTCATTTACGATTATATATCTGAGAAACCTGCCCAAATTAACAAGAATCCAAATGTCAATATGCTCTTAGGTATTTCAAATTCTTAAGCAATGTGGAAAGAATCAACTTTTTAAATATCTGTGATAATTTGACTTAAAAGAATGAGCCATCATTGATCATAAAGTTTCAATGCATATTTCTGTACACCTTGCGTCTGATTTTCCAACTGTTGGGAACTAACAGAACTATAGAGATTAGCATTTTAGAGCAAAGTGCTGAGAGTGGGCTTGCAGGCTGGTCCACAACATACGACCTCGCTGTCTCCTTCACTCCCTGGGGCATCTGGTCATGTGATGAGTCCCCTCCACAGTTCCCCCTTCCCTCTGCATCAGAGTCAGCACACAGGGTCCCTTCCTGTCTCCTTGAAGCTCTTCCTTCCCCTGCCTGTGTCCTGCCCTTGCTCTGAACTCCTGCATGCTAACACTTTTTGTCACAGCCTCCTCCTCCCCTGTCCTCATGATCACACCTGGGTCTGTCTTCAAAGCTGGGATCTTACTGCTGAATGTTGGCTCTGTATCTGCAACTAAACCTCTAGGGACTGGAGACACCAGAAACTTGACAGGCCTACCTGACTCTCCATGTGGCTTGCCAGCATGTCCCACCTCCTGTGACCTTGTCTAAGGGACAGCAGCACCGTAATCCCAGTGCCGATCATGGCATCTCTCCTTCCCTGTCACCCACAGCTCACCTAGTTCTCATCCACCTGCCCCTGCCATCCTGCACTCCTGCAGCTTCATCTAGACCTCTCTCACCTGCATCTCCCCAGCACACTCACTCTGCTCTCCCCACTGCATCTAGAATCAGCCACAGGGCAAGCACTTGGTGGCCCCATGCTCCTGCCTCCACCCCTGTCTGTGCCTCTCTGAGCTCTGGCACCGGCCACCAGGAAGCACTTGCAGCGCAAGAGCCTGTGATGGTGCCACACTCTGGACATGCAGCTCCTGTGCCTGAGGTAACAAATGGCAATGTCGTTTTCTTTCAGTGGCAGAAACATGGAGACTTCCCTATAAAAGAGACATCCTCAAAATCCCACAGATTTCTGGTGGCATGTGTCTGTAGTCCCAGCTACCTGGGAGGCTGAGGCAGGAGAATCACTTGAACCCGAGAATGAGCCGAGATTGCACCACTGTACTCTAGCCTGGGGCAACCGAGCAAGACTCAGTCTCAAAAAGAAAAGAAAGAAAGAAAGAAACCCACAGATTTCTATTTGATAAGGGAGGACAACAGCAGGGGCCTAATGGATCTTGCAAAGCTATTCGTATCTGGTTGCTGTTTTTACTTTATATTATTTACCATGGTTTTAGTTACTAACTTACTTGTTTTTTGTTTGTTTGTTTGTTTGTTTGTTTGTTTTTTGAGACGGAGTTTCGCTCGTTACCCAGGCTGGAGTGCAATGGCGCAATCTTGGCTCACCACAACCTCTGCCTCCTTGGTTCAGGCAATTCTCCTGCCTCAGTCTCCTGAGTAGCTGGGATTACAGGCACGTGCCACCATGCCCAGCTAATTTTTTGTATTTTTAGTGGAGACGGGGTTTCACCATGTTGACCAGGATGGTCTCGATCTCTTGACCTCGTGATCCACCTGCCTCGGCCTGTCAAAGTGCTGAGATTACAGGCTTGAAGCACCACACCCGCCCTTACTAACTTACTTGTTTAGTGGTTTCTACACTTGATCTTAAGCTCCTTAACGACAGGAACTATTTCAGTTATAACCTGTGAGGTATGCAGAGTGGCTGCTATTAGGGCCAGTAGAGATTTGATGTTCCATAAATAGACGCTGGAGAAAGACTGAACAAATGAATGAGGGAAGGAGGGAAGTGCGGCCAGCCTGGAATGAGAATGCCATTATTCCTCCCATATTTGCTAAGGAGTGCTGATTAATATTTTTCCCATTATGATCTCTCACAAGAGTTATGATACTAGTCAGCGTGAAGGTGAAACAACAAACATGAACTTCACCAACTCGGAAAGATTTCAACCCAAGGTACCACAAACTAAATATGAATAAAGAAAATTATTATGGTTGGTTTCATCCAAGAAAATATTAACTCTGAAAATTTGCCACAAGAACTAAATCCATACAAACCTTCTATACACCTGAAATTTGATACCCCCATCAAAGTTATCTGCATGAAAAAAAGTGTCAGAAATATGTACAACCTACTTAATCATTAAGATTCACAGATCAATGAGTAAAAAAGTGGACATTTCCCGTCCATTGCAGCTCCCCGTCCCAAGGAGAGAGGCGAATGTGATGTGGAGCTGCAGAATCAGTGCTGACCAGAGGATGCTCAGAATGGACATTGCTTTGGTGAAAACTCTCACAGTATTTGCCATTTTATGAAGATATCCACTATTCATTATGCTATGTACACAATTCTGAATGTCTTGTATTTATGGTTTAGCTCTCAAATGAAAAACTATAGATATTCATCATAAGGACAGAACTATTTCAAGCCTTTAAATATTCATTAAAGCTGATACCACTATTATTCAAAAGACATCAATACTTGTAATCACATTAAAATATCATTAAATATTATACTGCACTATATATTTGTCTCATCTTAGTAGAAGAGTAAGCATGTCACATTCTAGGGTTATCAGATTAAATACCAGCTTCCCATTTAAATGTGAATTTCAGATAAACATGAATAATTTTTTAGTATTAGTATGCCCTATTCAATATTATTTATGGTTTATCTGAAAGCCAAATTTAATTGGGCAGCTAGTATTTGCATTCACTGTATCTGGCAGCCCCATCATATCACATATCCTTTGATCATCTTGGCAAGCCAGTGAAGGTATACTGAATATATGTAGCAACATACTTCTACTTTATAGATGAGGATATTGAGTTTTAGAGAACAGAACTGACATATATATTCTATGAACTGGTTGGACATGAAATGCCTTTTCATTTCAATGTTGATGAATGAAATAAAGGATTATAACAATGTTCAATAAGGTAAATATTAATTATATTCATTATATTATATATATAATATATAATTAATTATATTAATTATAAAGTTATTGCTGGGGATACCGACCAAAATGGAGGAAGAGGTAGTTGTGCTTTGAGTTCATTGTCTTTTTTTCCATGCGCTCTTCTAGAAGTCATAGAACTTAACCAACTGGAGGGCAACAAAAAGAAATTCAGCATTCTAACGAATGCTGCGGGAAAAGCTCCACATCACTAATCATCAGAGAAATGCAAATCAAAACCAGAATAAGATACCATCTCATGCCACTCAGAATCATGATTATTAAACAGTCCGGAAATGACAGATGCTAGACAGATGCACACACGTGTTTATTGAAGCACTATTCATAATAGCAAAGACTTGGAACCAATCCTAATGCCCATCATTGATAGACTGGGTAAATAAAATATGATACATATACACTGTGAAATACTATGCAGCCATGAAAAAGGATGAGTTCATGTTCTTTGCAGGGACATGGATAAAACTAGAAATCAGCATTCTCAGTAAACACACACAAGAACAGAAAACCAAACACTGCATGTTCTCACTCATAAGTGGGAGTTGAACATTGAAAACACACGGACGTAGGAAGAAGAATAACACACACCTGGGCTTGTTGCGGGGCGAGGAGGGAACTTGGAGGACAGGTCAGTAGGTACAGCAAACCACCAAGGCACAAGTATACCTATGTAACAAACCTGCATGTTCTGCATATGTATCCTGTTTTTTGTTTGTTTGTATTTTTTTTTAAAGAAATAAAGGTCAGCCTTCTCCTGGAAGCCTCCATTGGAAGCCTCTGTCTGCCATCTGTCTCAAGGACAAGCAGAGGTGCATCTGTGTCAGAGGGCAATGTGTTCTCCTGGCCTCAATGACCCCCTCCCTCCCTACATACAAGGAGGACTCAGGCATCCTCAGACAAACAGTGAAGGACAGTCCTGCTCCTTTAAGCCATTTGTTTAAAGAGAGTAACATGCAAAGAAAAGTTCAAATAACTATAGATGAGTACAAGTTGTGTGTACCCTTAAATGTTGGTATTTCTGAGAATAAGACAAAAGGATGATTACCTAAAGAAACAAGGACCATGTATCATGCTGTCACCAGAACAGCCCTCAAACAAGCAGAGGACTTCCATGGCATGCCTGCCAGTGAGAAGAAGAGGACCCTCCTGGGGACAGATCACCACATTGTATGTCAAAACAATTCTTAATATTGTTTTTGGCTGGACACCAGTGCGGTCAAAGACCAGGAGTAAATCTGACAGCAGGCAGAAGATGCAGAGGCAAACCTGGACTACCATAATGGTAGACATGGTCCTTAACCTCTACACTCTAAGCCATTAGGAAAATGACCAGAAGAAAAAGAAAAGGTGATAAATGAAACTAGTTTTCAAAGGTAAAGTTTGCACATTGTCACAGAAAACAGCGGTAAATTCCATTTGAAACAGGACTACTGGGGAAGAAATATGTACACCATGCTTATCAAAAGACAGGAGTGTAACTTGAAAAGGACAAAAAAAAATTACCCCCAAAGAATTCTACGCACAAGAAATGACCCATGAAACACAGAGTCTTTTATTACCAATCTCTATCCCACAGGAAAACATGTTCGTGTCCTGGAACAAATGAGTTACTAGTACACCAAGGGAAGAGTAACCGAAAAGAAAAATGTGTTTTTAGCAGGGAATATTTTTTTTAATGGGAGTTTGAATGGAATGGTGTTCTCAAAGCAGAGTGTGGCAGCAAGTAAAACCGCCTGGACAAATTCCTAATGCATTTCATGGGAACACAGTGACCCGAATGTGGGACCTGGGAAAGTGGCAACCGTGATTAAGACCCCCAAAAAACCCTGGAGCACTGAGGTTTAGGAGGTAGGGACCAAAAGGGTTTATCCAGAGCAGCAGTGTCCAATCGAGATGTATCAGAATCCACAAAAGTAATTTAAAATTTCTCTAGATGCCATATTTCCCTGCTAAAAAAGGAAACAGATGAATAAATTTTAATTACATATTATACTTAATCCAATGTTTCCAAAAATGATAGTATATGATATGTCATATATAATCAATATAAAATATTTGGCTTTTTTATACTAAGTGAAACCCCAGTGTATTTTACACTTATAGTCCACTTCAATTCATACTAACCACATTTCTGCTGGCCAGGGACACAATTCAGGAGGCTGTAGCTAACACAGTGGACCACCTGAGGATGTACCAGGGTGTCCTGGTGCTGCTCCAGAGAGCCAGATACCCAGACCCTGCCTACACACAAACGAGAGACAAGTCCAAACCCACCACATCATGAGCTTCAGTTTTCTGCATTTCACATATTGTAGCTTGCCCTATTTTTTAAATATAGAGGTCTTTCTCTATAAGTGTTGAAAATCCTTTCACCAGACCAACTGCCTCCTCTTTCAAGTAAGATGATGGAGGCCCATCAAAGTGAGGTAACAGCAGATAGCTACACAGCCAGTGAATGTAGCAATGAGGATTAAACTTGGTCTCTAACTTATTACCTAGACGTGTGGTATCACCTGCTGGCACCCAGCTCACAGGCAGTGGCAGATGCCCTGTAGGAGTGAATGCCATTATTGCTAACTCATTTCAGAACCTTACTGATGGACAGAAAGCAATCATGATGATTAGAGAAAGTTATTTCTGTTTTTCATCTGTTTTACTTAGCAGAGTTTTTAGCTACCTAGAGGTCAAGCTAGTCCTTACTTTTCTTTGGAGTGTAGCTTCTGTATCACTTTTATGAATAACCCTGACTGACCTCCCAAGCAGAAACACTGTGGTCAACATGATTTTCCATCATCCAGATCATGAATAACCCACATATTAAAGTCAGTGCAAATCATGGGGTTGGGAGAAATAAGATATATTTATCCCTAAATGACGCTAACAAGGAAAAACAAGCACAGGTGTATAGCACAGTGTCCAAACAAACAATGACTGGTTTTGGTCATCTCTAGATGCGAACCTTCTTTCATCATTGTATTTTCAAAGTTAAACCTTCAAACAGCCAAAGACATGATAGATGTTAAGTATGGAAGGGACCTACCACAGTATTTTAAATTGTGCAGTTGAGAAAAGCAAGGTCCAGAAATGTTAAGTGATTTCCAAAGGTCAGAATACTGGGCCAGAGATTAGGTCCTGTTCATATGGATCAAGAGCTGCTTTCTAAATTTTTGAAAGGTATTTTTGTTTCAAAAGTATGAAAAGAGAGATATGCAATCCCTATAACAGTGCCTCAGTAATAATATGGTTTGTGAGTTCCTAAAAAACGAGGTGAATGGATGAAACGGCAGATTAAATAGTAGTATTCCAGGTGAAGATGCAGCTATGATTTATAGACATGTGCTTATCTTATCATACCACTGACTACAGAGAAAACTGTTGTTTAAGGGATGCCAAGCCCAGGGCAGCTCTGACTTCTCTATCAGGCTTCAAGCTCCCATATCTATGAGCTCATGAAGCACACAGGAGAAGAGACTGATAAAAAGAAACCTTCCATTGCAGTTTTATATTAAAAAAGAATTAAAATGACAAAGAATTAGTTTATACATTAAAATTGACAGTAAAAATAAGCCCCTTAAATCACTATTTGCTATATATAATGTAGACTCTCGTGTATAATTCAATTATTAGTGATTAAAAATTAACCATATTTTTGGCTCTAGGGGCAAAGAGCTGATATTTTTTAACTTTCAATGTCCAAGTAGCTATCATGAATTTTATGATTTGAACAAGATTCAATTTTGCATCTTCGGAGTACTGGTTAATTTAAATGAATACAAGTGCAACAATCTCTCATTTGTTATGCAAATATGCCTTCTACCAAGATAGAGACTGTTGTGAGCTGAACTATGCCCACCCAAAAGTCATATGTTTAAGTCCTAGCCCTCAAGACCTCAGAATGTGACTATATTTGAAGACAGGCCCTCTAAAGTGATTTAGGGTAAAATGCAATCATTAGTGTGAGGCCCTCATCCAACATGAGTGAGGGCCTCATAAAACGAGAAGGTTAGGATACAGGCACAGAAGTGAGATTATGGAATGACAAAGAGAGAAGGTGGCCATCTTCGAGCCAAGAGGAGAGGCCTCCGGAGAAATCAAACCCGCTGACAACTTGACATTGCACTTCCAGCCTCCAGGGCTGAGAAATGAGTTTCTGTTGTTGAAGCTGCCTGGTACCACAGTACTTTGTTATGGCAGTCCCAGCAATACTGCATTATATAATAATTATATATTATTTATGCAATATCAGGTATATTTATATATTTATAAGTACATATACAATCTGTATATAAATATGCCAAGAGTAGGAAATAGAAATAATAGATTTTGGCGTGCAGATAAACTGTTAAGAGCAATTTAAAAACTAGATTATAAACATTTTTCTGCTTTCCTCTAAAATAGTGATTCAAATTCTAATATGGAAGCATTATAGATTATATATTAGTTTCAATCTTTTTAACCTTGTACTATAACGGTGTACTGATGAACAGCCTATGATTTTGAAACATTTTCACTTATTCCATGTAACCACCTATATACGTAGTTCTGATCTAGAAAAGTGGCAGGGAATTACATGGAACATGTAATATTTTGCAAAATTAATGCACTTGACAAATATGATGTAATAATTTGTATGGCTGGTGCTATCACTCAAAACCTTTATGCTAATGCCTCTGGTGATCTTTGGGGGATATCACAGAGATCTAAATGAGCACTCAGTAATTAACTTTCAAGTCACTAAAGAAAAGGTCTTGGCTTATAATGAATTTCTCATGGAAGGCTTCCTAGAATTTTAGTTCTATCAACATTTGAAAAATTTATGAAAATAAATCTTTTTAAGAAAGTAAAGTGGGAAACAAGGAAAGATGGAGAGAGAAGGGGAAGAAAACACAGTGAACCAAATATAACATTTACTATCACAATGAGTAAACACTGTGCACTTGCCCATATGTGTGTATGATCAGATAGCCTTCTACAATTAATGCATGAACAATGAAAAACTTAGTCCTTAAACAGTATTTACATGAAAGTCCCTGCATCTCATGTGTATAACGGCTTAAATCCTGATACACCTGAGAGCACTGAGCAATCCAAAAAGACTCAAAGAAATTATTTTGTCTCAAGAACAGCAGCCCAAATCACTTCCAAAACAGAAGGCAAATATATATTTTCTCTAAGGTGCAATAAAAAACATAAAGGGTAGAACTGTAATATATCTGATATATAAAAAAATTCTTATTTTGTGTGAAAAGGAAAAAGTCATACCCATAAAGACAGGGACAATAGTTGAAGAAAATGTGATACAAAAATAAAGAGCTTATTGCGAGCATTGGATGGTTAAATCTATTATCCGAATTCCATTCTCTTTTCATTAATTCTGTAACTTTTGTTATACTTTAAATTATTTTTTATTATTCAACCTTCAGTGTGCCAAATCCAATAGAGAAATTAAACCTGTGAAGGGGACAAGGGGCACCCTTGAGAGTGGTCACTTGTGACAAGACTGGAGATTCATGTGGACACGGAGGCCACTAACCTGGGAAGCTAAATCAGTTTATTTCCAGTTGTGCATTTGGATTCTATTTGATTCTCTGCCACCAAATCCAAGAGGCATTTCTAGTGTTTGGCTCATTGACCCAGAGTCACTGCAGAGTAAAAGAAAAGCTTTTGTATTTGTATGTGTTACCATACCAAGCATTATCAGGGAGGTGATGATGAAATACCCGCTTCCACCCACTGGGCAACTCATCACCATGGCAACACATCATTAAATAAAGTTCATCAATTCCGCCGGTCATTATCTCAAAGCAGCAGACAGCTAATATGTTAAGGGAAGTTCTTTCTCTTTAATTGTGAATGAGCAACTGAATTAAATTGGTCTTGGCACTGGGAGCTCAACATTGCATTCATATAGCAAAGGGAATTCAAAAGAGAAGAAAACAGGTCTTCTTGGCTGGTGTATGCTTGAAAAGGAGATTTTAATTCACTCAGTTATCAGATTCAACTAATGGCTTATTTTTTCCTGAAAAGGATAGCCAGTCAGTTTAAACTTTCCTGGTCATAAATTAAATGCAAAATTTCGAAATCACAAAGTATTATTATTGTAAACCACATTCCCATATCCTGACTCTCTGCATGTAAGTTCCAGAGAGTCAGCACTAAGGGATGCAGCCTGCCTTGTTCACTGTGACCCTGTTGGCTTCCAGAGCAAAGCCCGGTACACAGTAGGTGCTCAAGCAGAGACATGTTCAGCCTATGGCCTCTGGGGCCCAATAGCCCAGGGTAAACTCCAGGCTCTCAGTCACAGGCCAGGTGACCAAGCACAGGTCACTCACATCTCTGTGCCTGTTTCTCCTGGGTGCCCAGTTCACAGGGCTGGGGGCCACTAAGTGAGTTCAACTGTGTGTTTGTTTGGATGGTACCTGACACACAGGACACATAGTACAGGAGTTTGCTGGTATGCTTTTCTTGTTAATGTTTAGCTTGTAAATGGTAAGTCCTATTCAGGTTTTGTCTAAAATCAGCAAGATCCCTGCCTCCACCACTATTCACTGTACATAAGCCAGAAGGAGAAATGACATCTCTGTTACAGCTGCTTTGAGTGCCTTGCTGAACAAAACCTCAAAAGCTCCTTTCAGTACTCTAAATCATAAGCCAGTGCTTATAGGAAATTTACCACTGCGTTTCCTGTGAATAAAAACCATATTACTTTAAAAACAAGAGTGCAATTAATAGAGTCCTCTGGGTATCCTTTCTAAACTCTCATCTAACCCACAGCTTAAATATAACTCCAATCATTCTGTTAAGGAAGCAATTCAAGTTTCTAAAAGGAAATTACTTGCCTTAGATTTATTGTACCTAAATTACAAAACAACCACCCAGTTGGTAACATTGGCAGCCCTTCTCTGACAGTCACCAGGCAGGCATCCAGAGTCTAAATTACCCTCTAGCCCCCAGTGGTGAAATGTATACTGTGTCTGGTCCCATTAGTTGTCAATTGAGATGGTTGAGAAAAATCTATGCTAAGCACTTTTGCAGTTTTGAAACATTAATTCCAAAGGAAAAAAAGAGAACTCTTTTACACAGTAGAGTAAGAAAATTATTTTGTCATTTTTCTTAGTGGCTGCATTACACCAATTACAACTAGTGCCTGATATTCCAAGCTGTTTGTTAGCTCTTTATGAGCTTTCTTTAGGCCTTGTCTTACCCATTTCTATGGTTTCAAAGAAAACCCAAGGCTCCTATTACTGACCCAAACCTTCCTCTCTGGCTTCAAAGAAGACTTTCCAACTGAGTCCTAGACAGACCACATGCAGCTAGAACTCAGTATACCACAAACTGGAAACTCAGGGTCTCCCCTTTGGATCAAATCTGTCCATGCACCTGAAATCCTGGATCCATTGGCTAGGATGAAATATTCAATCTGACTGTCCTACTGTTCAGCTTCACCTCCTATCTCTTCACCCATAACTGAAGCTCATGTCAATGCCTCCCTCTTCCCAGAACACCCCAGGACTTTCTAGATCTGCATGCTTTGCATATTCTGTGCCCTCTCCACCAGGCAGCCACCTCCCCATCTCCCAAGAGCCAGCTCCCGGGCCTCTGCTCGGGGTGGAGGGGGGACCTTTTCTCACCTCTCAGGCCAGCTCAGTGCTCCCAAAGTCTGTGTGCTCATGGAAGGTATTCTTCCTTCAATTAAGATAGTGCACTGGGTCAAACCAAAAAATAAATGTCCATCTTTTGTGGGACATGAGATTTCCTCGGTGTGATGTGCTGAGTCTTATCCTTATTCATCACACCTTCACGCTCTCAGGATAGGGTAGGCCATCAGTTGGGGCTTAGTGAATCAACATATGAGAATTTCACAATTGTAGAATCATGCCTCAGAAGTCAATCTTTAAGCTCACGGTGAAAATGTGTCTTCCAAATTTCCTGGTTATTGCCAAGAAGTAGCAGAATAACCATGTTAAAAAAATTCCATGGGTGTCCAGAGCACCCAGGTCACCCCCTAACATTTTATGCATCCCTCTACACTGAAAGTCACCCGAGAGGTGAGAAGTTGAAGTGAGGTGGGGTGGAGCAGGGATCTGAAAAGGCAGGTGTGCCAGGAGGAGTCCAGCAGAGTCCAGCAGAGTGATCCCAAGCTTTATGACTAGAGAAGCTACTGAGGGAGAAGGCCGAGACGGACCTTTCGGGTGCAGCCCTAAAGACTGTGATTTGGGAGGTCTGCTGTGGCCTGCGGGCCATCATCAATCATTAACAAACATTCTAGGTGACTCTAACTCAAAGGATGATCCTTTGACCAATAAGGGATGGTTTTTAGTTCACATCACCAGATGCCCACAGGGAGGTCGGGGAATTAAGAACTTTGAGTCCTGACTATTCGGTACCTTCCAGAAGGCCTTGTGTAACGTGCACAGCATGGTGCCAGGGTAAAGGGAAGCAACTTCTGTGTCTTCATCATTGTTACCATATGGGCGAGGAGGAGGAGGATGCCATGGCCAAGGGCCCTCCCTCCATCCCAGATGCTCTTCTTTCCATATACTGAAAGGGCTATAGGAAAAACCAATGGGCAGGAATGCTACCTTCATCCTGTGACAGGGCTGGATATACACTGCTTTCAATTTCATGCACGATAGTTTGATTCTCGCTTGGCAGATGCAAAATCTGAGACCTGCAGAGGCTACGTCATTTTCCGACGGTGCCCAGCTTACACAAGGTGAAGGGAATATTTGACAGAAATGCACCTGGAACAAAGGCTTAAATGTTCCTTCAGGCCATGATGCTGTGGCTTGGTCCTTTTCTAACTACTTTATTCATATGTTAATCTCATTCTCCTTCTAAAATCCTAGTGCATTAACCATCACCCAAAGAGCTACATTTAACACACGGTTGTGTCATTCCTTAATGACATCAAAAGACTCAGGCCCCTCTGCCAAAACTGCACACTCCTTAAAGGACGAAGTATTTGAGTTACAAAAGACAGAAAAATCTCTGGGGCTAAGGTACAGCACTGATACTAGAGTTAACAATACTGTACTGTACACTTGAAATTTGCCAAGAGAGTAGATTTTAAGTGTCCATACCACAAGAGAAAAGCAAGCAAGCAAGGAAAATCAGGGGACCTGTGCGACCTGATGGGTGTGTTAATTAGCTTGACAGTGGTGATCATTTCACAGTGTGTTCACATACTGAATCAAGTTGCAGACCTCAAATATACACAATTTGTATTTTTTAAAAACCCTTAAACACCTAAGGTTCTCTTATATCTTGAACCTCACATAGTAAGTAATGTGTCCTCTCTCCACGCTTGCATGTATTACATGCAATATATATAATTTTACATGGAGTAATACATATATAATGAGTTTGGCTTTGTTCAGACAGCTGGATGATAGCCACGAAGTGTACATGTGTTCAGTGCACTGTGTCGCACCCTGGTTTAGTACTTACTAACTGGACTTTTCCTCCAGGAGCAGAAGCGCGTAATGTTCATGTGATACAAAGGACATACCTGGCCAGGTTGGGCTTGCTCGCCTGACCTTCTTCTACCGTTTTCTATCTCCCCTTGAACAAATAAGCCCTGGCACAGTCAGAGGCTCTCCTGCTCTCCTCTCCCTTCTACATGTGGAGCAGCTTCAGTGTGACCTCTGGACAGGACTGACTATTCCTTCAGCTGCTTCATGACGAGAAGGGGGCTCCAGGTGGCTCAGGTCTGTGGTGGGCCACTCAAATGACTCTGCTCTCGTGATAATTCCTGACTCAGAACTACCAACTATTTGCCCTAGGACATAATAATCATGAGTTCATTGGCTCGTTGGGTGTATATTTATTAACAACTTATTTGGGTCATATTCCGGCTTAGCCGCTCTTGCTACAAAAATATCAACTTCCAAAGTTTTTTTCTGATGTTTGGACACTGGGCTCAATGTCCACTGATTTCCTTGACCTGAGAGAACGTGTTACCTGAAGGGAATTATTTTCATCTGTCAGTGTTCTGTCTGGGAGGTGTGAACCACAGAAAATGGTGCATATGAATTAACAAGTCAGGACTGACAATGCCCCCTTCTTCTAGCTTATGTATAAACAAGGTCTGTGCGTTCCGAGGGCTTTCAAATGCTTCGGTGTCCTACCCGCCATGCCCAGCCTGGTAAGGTAGAGCAGCCTCATGGATGGATTACTTCATCCATCATGAACATGGATGATTCATTTGCAAGAAATGTGGAATAAAAAATAAATGTAAAACTTTGGTGCACAGTTTAATTCTTGACTGTTGTGAACTTATTTTGAAGTAGATACCCATGTGTGTCACTAGGACTTTGTGTCATGCTCCACCCCCAACATGTACATGTTATAGGAACCTACTTTTAGATATAAACATATTAAAATAAGTCTCTATTACAAAACAAAAGACAGGGCATACATATTGAAATAGACTGAATGTTTGTGCCTCCCATCTCCAGATTTAGAGGTTGAAATCCTAACTCCCAATGTGCTGACATTTGGAGGTGGGGGCCTTTGGGAAGTGATTAGGTCATGAGGGTGGAGCCCTCATGAGTGGAATTGGTACCCTCATAAAATAGGTCCCAGAGCCCTGCCTTCTCTCATCCCCTGCGAGGACACAGGGAAAGGTGGCTACTCACAATGCAGAAAAGGGTCTTCATGAGAACCTGAGCATGCTGGCATCCTGATGTCACAGCTTCTGATCCCCCAGCACTATGAGAAATACATTTCTGTTGTTTTTAAGCCACCCAGTCTACAGTAGTTTTATATATATATATATCAGCCAGGACTAAGACAAGTACATAATAAAGGAGACCTATCATTCACCAAGAGTCCTAATGGGGAATGTCCAGCCATTCTTTGGGTGGTACTCTGTACACAGCTTGACATGCAGCCTACACCCTCCTCCTTCCTTGCCCCCAGACCTACAAATTGGTTGGATCAAGGGAGCTGAAAGAAGAAGGGGCTCCATATGGGATAGGGGTTGGAATTACTCTGCTATCCTCCAAGAAACAGAAAAAGTGAAAGAAAAGGGGTAAGTGGAAAAACTAGGATGGCGGCAAAAAGATGCCTGCGCCTCCATCAATCCTTCCTCGTAACCACAGGTCCTCCTGTCACGTTTTCAACTCATACAATTCTGCACTTTTTTCTTTTAAAACACAATTTCAGAAAGGGGTTGAGTGGCCGTTTGACAGTGAGAGATACTCATTCACCATGAATATCGACAGGACTTGGTGAGCATAAGACCAGGGATTGGTAACAGAAATAATGAAGAGGGCTATGGACTTCCTAGGCAGGAAGTTGAGAGTCTGAAATAAGAAAGCAAACAACAAATATGTGGAGGGCAGGACAGGCCCAGCTGGCATATGAGGGGCAGGAGTGACACGTTTTCTTAAATGTCAATTTGGAAAAAAAAGTAGTTTTAAATTGGGACTCACAGTTGAGATGCCAAGCTGAAAGATTCAGCTGTTAATATGCCCGACACTCTCGATGCAGAGTCCAGGGCCCTCAGCTCTCCGGCTTCCATCGACTTTCTAGTGAGGCTCCCCAGATCTTTTCATGGTGTGGATTTATTTATGATCAATGAGGAATCCCAGCCCAATTCTTATAGGGCAGCAGGAAAATTATGAGTCTTAACCAATTTACTGCTTTCCCTAACTGAGCTGTGGGTGGCTGAGAGGCCTGGTCCCAACACTAGCTATATGTCCTCTAAACAAACACACAGGCTGTGGCAAGGGTTTCATCAGACAGCAGGAGTCAGAAGACCTGGGGAATGAGAGGTCAGTTCCTGGAGATGGGTGGGAAAGGGTGGGCACCAACCACAGGGCACAGAAATGACTGTGTTTCTGAGATAAGGATATGTCCCAGGACACAACACAAAGCTCAGACACCAGAGCAAAGAACTGATCACCCTGAAGGTGTCAAAGGCCAGGTCACTCAAACTGGGTGAAAGGTCAGAGCTGAGTCAGGACAAAGATGAGCTAACATTGAGCTTGGGCCCTTGAGCTCCTGGCATGCCCTGACTCAAGGCCAGAAAATCTCCAGAATCTGGGGAACTAGAAGTACAGGTTAAGGGACCCCAGCTGTAAGAGTTAGAGGGTCCCAAAGACAAGCTGTCAGGTCAATCACCACAGGTCAGAAACTCAATAAAGCCCCAGACAACTGGCTCTTATCCTATCCATGCACAGAGAAATGAATGCTGCCTAGAGATATTAAAAACGCCAATACTGTGTAATCAATATGATTTCTAATTGGAGGAAAACTACAGTTTAACTCAAACAGCAGCAGTTCCTTGTGAAGATTGCCATTTAAAGACAATTTGCCAAGGACAAATCAACGCATTTGTGGTTGAAACTATTTTTTCACTTTGAATCAGTGTTCTTCTGCTAAGGACAAGGTCAGATTTTTAAAATTAATCAAATGATCATATCATTGAAGGCCTAAATGGAACTTCTACCCTGATAATTAATCTTGGAGAGCACTTTCAATACTGAAAATTATATATATATATATTTTTTTAAAACCAAAATTTCTTAATCATATTTGGGCATTCAGAAAATTAATTACTAAATTTGTATCATTGTCACAAATACATAAATACTGAAGCCTACAAAAACCTCTAAACTGTTCTGGGGTTGTGGAAATAAAAGTCTACCTGGCATAATTCAAGTTCACTTTAAAGGATTTTTTCCTAATTTCAGACAACAATGCTCAACATTTTAGTTACACATGAGAACAATTCATAACACATATTTTCTGGTTACAAGAAAGAAATCTTTAGTTTCTTGAGCAAATTTTCCTTTCCTTTCTCTCAACTCAATTTTAATTCCTCAATGAAAAATCAATTTATTTAACCAGATTCACTATACTCAGTTGAAACACATTGGTTGGAATAAAATTAGGTAGCAAGAAATGCCCTTCTAAACAATGCTTTAATCTCAAAATGGTTTAAAACTTTCAAACATAGCTGAGCTCTAGCAGCCTTCAAAATCCAGAATGTAGTGATAAGTATTCTCTTGGTCAGAAACTTATTAAACATGTGTTGATTACTCTTAAATGGGAAAACAAAATCAAAAGCTCTTTACTGCTGTTTTCATACTGTTCCTGTTTTAGGATTAGTCAAAATACTGAGATGGTGCTGGTGAGGATCTGAAGGAAGGATGAATGCATACAGGGACTGATGGCTCCCTGCTTTCCCATAACTCATTCAGGCAGCATTTATTTTGCATTTACTACAGTCAGACAATTCCAAACAGGGAATGATGTTTTCTTCACGCTGTTTATTTCCTTTGGCCTGGAACAATAACAGGCTACATAATTATAATTTCAGGTATTCTCAACTTGAGGGCATCTTTAGTCCATCCAGGCTGTTATAACAAAATATCACAGACAGGGGGTTATGAACAATAGAGAATTATATCTTGTAGTTCTATAGCCTTGGAAGTCCAAGGTCAGGGTGCCTGCAGATTTGGTGTCTGATCACAGCCAGTTCCTCACAGATGGCACCTTCGTTCCGTGTCTCACATGGTGGAACAGGTGAGGATCTCTTTGAGATCTCTTCTATTAGGGCACTAATCCCATTCATGAGGAATCCATCCTCGTGACCTAATCACCTCCTAAAGGCTCCACCTCCAGATACCCTCACACTGGGGATTAGGTTTCAGCTTACTTTCTATCTGGAGAGATGCAAGCACTGAGAGACCATTGCAAGAGGACTAGTTAGGAATAGGCTGCTTAGATTCATTACAAGTTCTCCTTAACACATTTGCATGTCCTCAGCTTCTCCAAGAAAATGCTGATCCGATGGGTAAGACAGGATCATGCAGGAACAGCGCTGCCCCTAGGGACACCAGCTCAAAACATCATTCCTTTCTTAAGATTATGACAATTCTGTTTAATCACCCAAAAATACCATACTTAAGAAGCAGAGTGTTGGACTTCTCTAAGTTCCAAAAAGGAAAGAGAGATGAAAATATCATAAACCAATCATAACTGAACAGATTTTTAGGTTGTGTTTTGAAACAATCAAAATAAAAGTAATTCTGATGTTGACATCTCTGCAAGTGACAAATCCTGTTCTCCCCATGCCTGGGACAAGTATGCAGTCAGATTTGGGCACTGGCAATAATTGCACCACTGTAAATGACAGCTTAATCCAGACATCCTCGTGGAAGGAAATGTCCTAAGTATTAATTTGCTGGGAGACTTGAGCTAAGTTTGTTTCCACTAATGACTTCCAGGAACTGCAATATTCACAACTACACCTTACTTCCTACTCCCAACCCGCTCTTACTCCCAGATAAGTGAAATCTCTTTCTTCTGTTCCTTAAGGGATCTCGGCACCCTCATCTTCTCTGCAAAGGCTTTTGTGAAAAGATGTGATGAGGTGCCTTTCCGTGCAGGCATTCTGCTGTGTAACAACTCCTGGAGGAAAGTTCGTCTGTAACACCGTTGTTATTGCTACTTTATCACGCACTGGAGGATGCACCCATACCTTTGATGTCCTTCAGAACACACTGCTGTCTGTTTTAGAGTTTAATTACAGAGGTCAAGGCCTAAATGTACTTAGTGATGGCTGGTCATCATTGCCAGGCAGGGGCCATCTATACAAGTTAACAAGGATGACAGGACACGCTTAGGTCGAGAATAAAAACATCACACACTCAAAACCAAGGCAGAAAAAAACAATCCTACAAGGAATTTGACTGCTCTAATTAGATGTGGTTCCACTTTGCAACAGGAAATACAGCCCAAGCAACCTCATTCCTTCAGAAAGTCTCTGCTACCATGTCCTTTACGTTAGACTACAACATAGTAGGAAGCTTCACTCTGCAGACCTTTCAAGGGTTAAGAGACGACAGCTCTGTGGTGATGGAGCATGGAGTCAGAGACCTCTCCTTGAGCAAAGATTCCACTTGTTAACACATCATAGCAGAATCAAATTATTCCAGATTGTATAAGAATCAAATTCTTCTAAGAAGAATTTTGTTTTCTGATTTCACAGCTTAGAGAATGACTATCATGGGTCAGGTGATAGGAATTTTATATATTATTCTGATAGCAGCAACTGGAGGTGTGGTAGAGTTTTAAAATTCTGCTTCTTCTATCCCCAAAGGAATTGCAAAGGTCATCCAGATTCTATGTGTTCATGGAGGCTCAAGTTACTCCCAAGCAGTGGACATCTTTTCTTACAGGATTCTTCAGAATCAGGGAGTCAGAGTGGTCCTCTGACAGTGGTCCTTGAATAACTGGGTGTCAGAGACACAACATGCCCTGGGACAGAGATGCAGTCACCTCAGTGCCTATATTTCTGCCTCCAGTTAGGCACATGTTTAGGTCTCCAGTTAGGAAATGAACATCCATCCCATCAGCAGTACAAAGCAAGGAAAGGAGGAAGTGCAGAGATGGCTAGAGGGGTGCAAGCAGAGATGGCGGTGGCCCTTCCACGTTTAACGCTGACAGATAGGGGTTTGGTTTGTTTGCACACTTGGTTTTAGTCTGTGGGAAATTACCCTTTGAATGCCATAAAACACATGGCATTTTCCTTTTTTTCTTCTCTTCTACATTCCAGAATTTTTTCTTTTACGTTATAGACATTTGCTCACGGAGCACTTGTGAAAATGGAAAATAACTTCATTTAGTGGAAATACTTCAGCCAGGTCTGGATGAGTAGATGTAGAGCAAAAAACTGATGTAATTACTTGTTTTTACAGTAATTTTTACAGCAGCAGCTCAAACCAGAATAATTTCTCCCTTTAAATAGGAAAAGCCCTCAAAAGTGCAGTCCTAGCTGTTTGCTCCAAGGAAAACCATTTTACATTTAATTTTAAACTTTCAAAATTGAAACATATTTAGAGGTTTTTTTGGCGTGAGCATAAGAGATCATATCTGTAAGAGAGAGGGCATCCAAGAGACCTCCTGATGTAGGCAGACTCCTCAAACAGTCCCTCCCTTTCCCAGTCTCTAGTGTTTATGTTCTGTGTAGTCCTCTCTCATGAGTATTGGCCAGTCCTATGAATATGATGGTGTGTCACTCCTGTGATTAGATCACACGACATGGCAACAGTGAAGGAATTCTCCAGATAAAAGTCAGACCACAAATAAGTTAATTTTAAGTTCATCAAAAGCTGGACCATCTTGGATGAGCCTGATTTAATCAGGTGAAAAACCCTAAAGGGAGGACTTGGCCTCCCTGAGAAGAGAGGCTGTCCTTGCCTGCTGCATAGAGTAAGTGGCCACACTGAAGGATATGGCTGGAAAGCTGCAGGTGGTCTTAGGATGTGAGAAAATTCTGACAACAGCCAGGAAAAAAAAACTGGTGCTGTTTATTTCCTTATGGCATTGACAGCCATAAGGAAATAAACTTTATTAACAAACTGAATAAGCTTGGAAGTTGATTCTCACTAGTCAGACCTTCAGATGAGACTGCAGCCCTAGCTGACATCCTGATTGCAGCCTAGTGAAACCCTGAACAGAAAAATCAGCTAAGCAGTGCCTGGGGTCCTGATCATGGAAATTGTGAGATTAATAAGTGTATGATATTTGCAATTACTAAGAATATGATAATATGCTGTACAACAATACAAGAATAATGTCCTCCGAATACCCTATTTAACACCTTGTTGAACTGTGTGTGACACCCAGGTCCCCTCTGAGGTTAGCTGTCTTGCTCTTGCTTAATAAAGGGACCCCAGTTCTGACACAAATGACACCTACTTCCTATTTCCAAAGCTGATGCTTTCAGAAGTGGGCCCTTGACCCAAGGATGGCTATTCTGCCAGCTGACAAGCAGCATCGGTGGTGGCCTCGCCTGGAGTGTGTGACACATCCAGGATACCTGTGATCTGGTAGCCAGATCGGACTCTCCCTCTCAGGAACGTGAGTTAAGGAATGCACAGCTGGGTGACCACTGATGGGGCAGCAGAAACATGTATCCTTAAAATATACCCCATTGCTTAAAGTAACCCAAAATTTCCTCACTGCCAAAATAACCTAGAATTATCAGGTATGGACAGTAATCAAGATCTTGCTTACCCAGTGTGTGGGTACCACTGTAATTGGACTGTTTCAGCAACAGCAACAGAATTAATCCCATAAACAGAGTCAGAGTAGTGGGAGCAGTAGTGATCACAGTTGATTTGCTGGAGTGACAGTACCTAAATTCTTCCTATTTGGTCAGATGTACAGTCACTTGGAAACCAGAAAACTGGGGCAGTTATAGGCTGCTGAAGTTTCTTTGGAATCTGGTTACCCCCCAGAACTGAGTTCAGGGTGCAGGTTACAGAAAATGAAGGCAGAGGACAAGATGAGTGCTTTAAACGATGGAGTCATTTGTGATGCTCTTCTAATTGCAGCTCTGAGACAAAATTATGGGAAACACTGAGGTTGACTCTATCCCAATATGCTTGAGGTTCTTTGAGGGCAGGTTGTGTTCCTGACATCCCCCAACTGAACATTTAGAGGGCTTCATTCTGGTGGAAATAGATTTGTATTTTCTGTGAATTTGCATTTTCTGAAGTCAGTGCCTTGACCTGACCTTCACTGAAGATTGACTTATGAATCTTCGTTCACAACCACGGTGAGTGCAGTGCAGGGTCCTGAGAAGCCGCCCAGGCTCATCTCCATTTTCTCTTCCCCAACTTGGACATCCCAGGACATCCCTAGGAGATGTAAGCCTGGGCTGCTCCTAGGTGATCCTAAAAGACACTCTCCATCTCACAAGTTACTAGGGTTATGTGGATTTTGACTTTGAATCCAGACCTAGCACCCTATTAGAACTCTGAAACTAAGCATGAGGATATTGGAAATGGCCACACAGGGACACATGTCAAGAATTACCATCCAGCAGATGAGATGGATTGGCTTCTGAGCACTTAATTTTTACATGTTTATCAGTATAATTTTAGTTCTATCTCTGGTATCCATAAACACCTTGGTGGAACTTATAATAAATTGGAATTTACGTGACAGTAAAACAGATAAACTGAAAGTTGCAGCCTGCCTTATTCAAAACTAACAAAATTGATGCCTCATGGTGACAGAACTTGGATTTATTCCTTAAAAACATTTTTAGTTGATAAATGCTCATTATGAAGAAAATAATTTTTTTTTAATTACCCCCTTATCCAAGTTAAATCACTAGTAGGATCTGCTCTCTTAAATATTTGTTTAAAAAATATTCTCACCAGACTATATCAAACACAAAAAATACTTTCAGTTACATTCTACTTGGACACTTGGATCTTACCAAAGTGAATCCTTGAGTGGGGGGAAAAAAGTAGATAAGCTGTCTTTTATATATATACTTTTGGAGACTGAGTCTTGCTTTGTCATCAGGCTGGAGAGCAATGGCACGGTCTTGGTTCACTGCAACCTCTGTCTCCCAGGTTCAAGTGATTCTCTTGCCTCAGCCTCCCAAGTAGCTGAGATTACAGCCACCTGCCACCACACCCAGCTTGTTTTTTTGTATTTTTAATAGAGATGGGTTTCATCAACTTGGCCAGGCTGGTCTTGAACCCCTGACCTCGTGACCTTGTGATCTGCCCACTTCAGTTTTCCAAAGTGCTGGAATTACAGGCATGAGCCACCATGCCTATCCAGATAAGCTCTCTTTTAAGACATGCCAGCATTCTATATGGATAGTAGTTAAAAAGTGTTGAAAATAATTGTAAAATGTGTTTTACCACAACAAATGATATGGATGGAGATGGATGAGCCATTTAGTTGAAAGCCCTTAGTACCTATAAAGACCTATGTGCTTATCATCAACTAGAAAATTCCTTTTGTCGAAAACACTTGCAGATATATCATCAAATTAACAGTCAAGTGGGTCATCTCATTACTTGATTTTCCAGGATAAATACCTTAAAAATTCCTAAGCATGTGCCTACATTACATATTCCAGTAACTCATGTTCTACATTAGAAGTAGAGTACCTCTGTAGAAGTAGAGATTACACTTAGCAAAAATAAGAAAAGCTGGGGCACTGAATTAAGAATTTTAAAAAATCCTTGTAGTTATAATACCATCATCTGAAACAGAAGCAATACCACCCTAACTGGGTTTTTGTATAAGCAAGAGGACAGAAGCCTTGGGAAGAAGAATCTACTGTGCTTGATCTCTTAGCCACTGCTATTATACTTAAAGGAGTTATATCAAAAATTTGTATCAGGCAGGATCTGTATGAAAAGAAATAATTTACTTATGTTTTGTCCACAGACCATGGTCATTACTTCTGAGGGCAACTTTCAGTAAATACTAATCATGTCAAACCTGAGAGAGGAAGGTCACCTGCTTCAGGCAGGTCCAAATCAAAGAAAGGTGGAGAGGAAGCAAGAGACCAAGAAGAAAGCAGCAAAATTGTCTGCTCCATGAAGATGAAGTGGATCGCATCCCATTTAGAACATCTTGGGAAATTTACTAATTCATAGCTTATAGCTTCATTTTATTTTGTGGTTGGGAGACCAGGCATCAGCTACTAAAAATATTCATAAGACATGTTTAAAAGTAAAACACATTAAAATACAAGAACTAACATTCCCACATTTAATCAAACAAAACAATTAGTTGTTTTATAGCATTTTAAGTGGTTTGGCATATATTATTTTCAACAGTTGATTTTCATTTTAATTAGGCCTAAGGCAAACTCATACTAAAGAACTAATTGTGTCCCTGGAGTTTGGGATACGGAGCAGCATCCGGGAGCAGGAGAAAGCCAGGCTACTCTTTCAATCTGACTGTAAGGGCAGGTGCAATGTGGCAGCGTCTACACAGGTATATTAGTAACCTAGGGCTGCTGCAATAAAGTAGCACATTTGGGTGGGCTGAAAGCAGCAGAAATGTATTTGCTCACAGTGCTGGATGCTGGAGGTCTGAAATCAAGCTGTCAGGAGAACCACACTTCCTTAAGCGTCTGAATGGAATTCTTGTCTCATCCTAGTTTCTGGTGGCAGCTGTGTATTCCTGGTGTTCCCTGGCTTGCATTTATGCACTCCAATCTCTGCCCATGTTACCACATGGCATTCTCCAGGTTTGCCTTTCTTCTCATCTTACAGGCACATCAGTCATACTGGGTTAAGGGTTCACGGTACTCCAGGATAACTTCATCTAAACTTAACTAATTACATGCTCAAAGGCCCTATTTCCAAATAAGGTCAAATAGGGTACTGAAGGGTTAGGAATTTAAACATATCTTCTTGGGGAACACAGTTTAACCCACATTTCCAGGTAACTGAGTTGCTATTACTTGCTGCAATTATTCTAACAAAAAATAAAAAAAATTCATGAAGTTTTATCAGATAAGCACTCAGACTATGCAATGTCCCCTTTCAGTTGATGGGAGCCCCTAACATGAAGCATACATGATGCAAGGCCAGACTAGGTTTGGCTTTATTTCTGTCCTCCTGGTGAGAAGGACAGAATTTGGAGTGAATGTAAAAAATAAAAATTTCCAACATGATAATTTTTCACAAGTTAATACTTGTTCCTGACACTTAGATAGTTGTAAATTGCTTAGAAACATTGAGTGAGATAATTCTTAGGAGTGATGGCAACTGTAAATGTATTAACTTAATTTTTGGTACCTGGAAGGGTAGGGTATCCTTGGGGTCTCTAAAGTCACATGTACGTTGGTCAAAGGGAATGTCAGGTCTTTTCCTCACTCAGCTTTGCCTTGCTTTTTAAGATAAGGACCTGAATGCCTTGAAAAGTACGTGCTAGAAAAAAAATTTCAGGGAGATAGGAAAGTCAGAAACAGAATTTCAGCATTTGTTGAGCTAGTTGGCCACTGTCACTCTTGCATTAGAAACTCCTAGAGTACACAGAACATTGTTTCCTTGTCTTTTCTACATTTTGGAAGCCATACTGATCTCCTGAGTTTAAAAATGGTTTGTAGCAAGCAACCATAAAAAAAGGCACTCTTCTGTACTTAAAATGAGTTTGCAAGGGAAGAGTAGGAACAGGGGAGGTCACTGGTCACATTTCACCCCTGTCGCTCAGGGCAAAGCTAAGTGAAGGTGGCAGGTGTGAGTCTCGGGCCCCCAGGTACATCAAGGAATCTCCTTCTTCCCTGAGGTTACACTGACCCCCGTCCCCACCCCTTGTGTACCTCAGAACCTCCCCCACTTGGGGAACCCGTCTTTCTTACTTCATC
The DNA here is from genome assembly GCA_028533165.1 of Leontopithecus rosalia. Classification (NCBI taxonomy): domain Eukaryota; kingdom Metazoa; phylum Chordata; class Mammalia; order Primates; family Cebidae; genus Leontopithecus; species Leontopithecus rosalia. The sequence goes on from CM052649.1 coordinate 8,548,394, forward strand.
ATTCTTCCTCCTCGGTGAGATGATGCCCATAGCTAGTTGAAACTTTATAAAAGCCAGATTCATAGGTTTACAGGCTCTAATATCTACTGGAAATAGTCAAAATTGCATGTGCCAAAAATCCAAAGTCCTTAAAGGTGGAATTCCATCTTTACCTTGTATTAATACCTCTTCAAAAAGCACTAAACACCATGGATTTCAGGAGTTGTCCTAAGAAACTATTCTGCTGCTGCCTTTCTCACTGCTCTGGTGGTTGGTTTTTCTCAGTTGGCAGCCCCCCGGCACCCCAACAAACACACACACACATAGTCACGCCTCCTTCCCCAGCTCACACCCACTCTTGGCTCCCTTTGGTGCTTCACTTTAGGGACTGACTCAGCCCGTCAGCCAAGTCCTTCCCGACCCCTTGGCCTTCCAGACCAGGCTCGAGGTCTCCATCTCAGGAACCGGGGATGGGATTGACAGAAACACACTCCTCTGAGGTCCACAAGGTATGTGATAGTGACATGTGGAGATGGGGAGGGGAGACTAGAAACATTTGCAGATGAATTTCCCCATGACAGGTGCAAAGCTGCCTGCTGACACCCAAAGATAAAGTGCCGTTGCCAACCCCATGTGGTCCTCCATTCTGCTGTCTCCCCTGACCCCGCACTCCACCTCGGCCCCAGCCTCAGAGTCCCTCATCTATAAAGAAGTTGTCTAGATGGGTATCCATTTCCTGACCTCTGTCCCCTCCTCAACTCAGCCCAGTCTCTCTCCACCCCAACTTTCTATGAAACACAGCACAACTTCCAACTTGAACAGACCTGTTTCTCTCCTCACATTGCACATTTCTTTTTAACACTGAAACCCCTGCCTCTCCCATCCCATCCTCCTGTTTCACTTTTTTCCTATTTATCATTTAATGTAATTGCGTATTTTGTTTTCTGTGTCCCCCTCTAAAATATAAGCTTCCTGAGGTCAGGGTTTCTGTCTGTCTTGTTCATTGCTGAACCCTCTCCAGTGAATTCTGGCACAAAAAACTCCAGTGTCTTCCTTTCAGGAAAGGCCATCAGAAGTATTAACAGGCCAAACCAAAAACATCAGGAGTCATTCTTCATTGCACCCATCCTCCCACTCCTCCAAAACACCTGCTGCATCTGTCAGCTTCTCTTCAAGAAATTAACCAGGAGCAGCATTTCTCAAATGGAGAGTTCCATTATCACTCCCACAAGAAGGCTTCCCAGATGATTTTCCTGATCGTCCCCTCACCCATGAAATTTAAATACTACAGATACTCCATACAGTATATTTGCTTGTATAATGCATGTATATTTGAACAAAAATAAGATTTTTTTGTTCCCCTAAGAACTAATGTTTGCTTCCTTGGGGTAACATCTGCCTATTTCTGGCTGAGCCTGCTGTACTCACCTCATCCTGGACCTTCTTGATGATTTCAATAGTCTTGACCCCAGCCTACTCTTCCTTACTCAATTACAAAGCAATGACATCTAGAATACCTGCTTACTCTTAGACAATGGCAATCATGCAGCAATACAGTCCTGGTAGTACACAAAGAAACTGTACCCCAAATTTTACCCTGCTTCTACCCTTGTGTTACCCTCTGATTCATTCTCCAGGATTTATAGACAGCAATCTTTGAAAATGTGCATCATATCATGTAACTTCATTTTTTTTTACAGAACTTTCAGTAATTATTATTATGCTTAGGTTACAATCTGAATTTTTAAACACAGCTAGAAGGCACATATGAGCTATCCCTGCCTGCATTTGGAGCACTGAAACTCTACAGAGCTGCATGAACTCCAGGCATTGTCAGATCCCTGACTGTGATTGCCTAGAAAACAGAGTATGAAGCAAGGATTCGGTGCTAATGGATTATTGGGGATGCAATCCCAGGGCTGTGTGGTGAGGGAAAGGAAGAAGGAGCAGGAAAGAGCAGGAAGTGATGCCACATGATTTGTTTCCATGTGGCCCTTTCTTTATGATGAATCACAAAGAGACATCTGCTTGGCTACATGAGCAGCCTGCCCTTGGAGAGCACCTGGAGGTGAAACTGGAAGGGATATCACCAGTTCTGCCCTTACCCCACATCTCTCTGGATGAGGCTTGCTTCATGGAAAGTTAATCCTTCTGCCCTTCTAGGCTGCAGCTACCAGCTCCTCCAGCATCTGCTTGAGAAGCCATATCCCACACCCAGAAGCAAGGGATCTCATCCAAGTCCAGGTGTGGCAAGAGCGCCACAGATGCCTGCCCACCAGGCAAGTTGATGCTAAGTTGATGCTTAGCATCAACTGGATGAACCTCCTGGTCCTGCTCAGGAATCTGCACCCATGGTGGCAGCTGAGGGTCAAGGGTCAAGTAAGGCTGAGAGAACCTGCAGTTGTGCTTGTGACCTGATCAATCAGCCATCCTCTGTGGTCTGAGCTCATTACGCTCCATCACAGCCCAGAGCCTTGGCTCAAGTGACACCTTAACGGTTCTTCCTCAGATAGTAAAATGGGTCCCCAGCACCTCACTCACCCTCTTTCCACAGCAGCTTTCCTGAGGTTTTTGTTCTGATTTTCTTCTTTGGCTAGCAGCTAAGGTTTTCTGTTCTTCACGGATACATTATCCCTAAATTTTCCATGTACCTTTATTTTTGATGGAAAGATTAGCTTAGAATACCATTCTTGAGTCCCATTTATTTTGCTCTACTTGAAATCTGGTACTGAGTGTTCCCCTGTTTGGGTTTTACTTTCTTTCTCTAACATTCTCACATCATTTGGCTGAATTTAGCCACTAATTAGTCTTATTTCACGTTTGTAAAAGAGATTTTTGGTTTTCTATTCCTTGAGATTTTCATTTTTGAGAGTGTCTGCCTGTTTTTTAATTCTTGGGTGAGTATAATATCCTCAATTCACATTTCTTTTTCTCAAAATTTTGTATAATCATGTTTCACGGACTTATACAGCTGCAGAGTATTCTGAGACTATGTAACTTTTTTCAGTTTTAGTTATTTTTTTCCTCCCTAACACCTAAATATTATTTCTGTATTCTTGGAATTTAAAAACTTACCTGGCTAGTGGTCATTTATTCTGAATTAATATTGCTCAAATATAGTACACTTTGAAATTCGCAGACTCGGTTCTTCCTTTATTTCAGGGAAATTGTCTTCAATAATGTCTTCGGGAATGACTTTTTAGCTAAATAGACAGGGTTCTTCGCTTCAAAGACACCAATCACTCTGTGCGTTCCACTGTGTTTGTGGGTCCTTCATATTTAAAACCTTATCTTTTATTTCTACATTTGCCACCTTAACCATTGCAAACATTTACTCTGTGGCTAAGCTTCAGCTTTGTTTTTGTTTCCATGAAGTTTCTAATTTAATTATTACTCTTGTAATAGAATAGAGCCTTGTTTTGATCTTCTGCTTATTCTCTTATTTTTTTGAACTTCCTTTTCATCTCATTTTTTTTCCCTTATTCCAATTCTGGGTACTTACTTTACTTAAATTGTTCTCCCTTTCTTTCAAGCAAAGTAATTTTATGGCACATGTCCTTCTGCTCCTGCTGGGATGCCTTCTATTCCATCTGCTTTTCTGCAGACTGAAGTGACAGGACAGGGATGCAGAGAAGGAAGCTCAGCTCAGGCTCCCTCTTTGTTAAAGGTCTTGAGTCTTCCTTATTTTCTTCCTTTTTGAGACAGCGTCTTAACTCTGCTACCCAGGCTACAGTCCAATGGTGTAATCCTAGCTCATTGCAGCCTCTAATTCCTAGGCTCAAGCAGTCCTCCCAACAGTCTCCAGAGTAGCTAGGACTACAGGTGCGCACCATCACACCTGCCTAATTTTAAAAATGTTTAGATCTATTGGGGGAAATAGGGGAGGGACAGCGGGCGGGGGGAGTGGGGGAGGGATGGCATGGGGAGAAATGCCAAATATGGGTGAGGGGGCAGAAGGCAGCAAAACACACTGCCACGTGTGTACCTATGCAACTATCTTGCATGTTCTGCACATGTACCCCAAAACCTAAAATGCAATAAAAATTAAAAAAAAAAATGTTTGTAGACATACAGTGTCGCTTTGTTGCCCATGCTGGTCTCAAACTTCTGGCCTTAAGTGATCTTCCTGCCTTAGCTTCCCAAAGCGCTGAGATTACAGGTGTGAGCCACCATTCCCAGCTCTATATTTTGAGATTTCTATAAATATTTCATTCCAGAAAACAATCGACTTTGGGGCTGGGGGAAGAGAAGGAAATACAGCTGATAATCATGGCACAAGCTCCCATCAGTTCAGCAACTAGAAGCATATAAACCTCTGTATGATGGCTTCCTGTTTTATAATCATCTATTAGCTGTCCTGATTTTTCTATGCAAAAGTTCAAAATGAAAAACAATGATTCACAATGTGTGGGTGTGCCTTCTTCCTTTAAGTCTCTTTAGCATCTGATGTGTTTTTATACAAATGTTTATAAATTATCCTCTAACTAAAACAATTTATAAAATATAACACAAAATGACAAAAAGAAAGATCGCATTCTTTTTTAAAGGCATATTTATTGAGATAAAAACTGCATGCCATAAAATTCACCCACTGATTTTTAGAATATTCTGAGTTACGCAATTATTGTCATGATATAAGCTTAGAACATTTTAAGGTTATATACAATTTAAGTTTCAAATAATTTTCAAAACACTAGAATTGAGGCAAAGTGAAAATAAAAGAGATATAACTCATCCTAGAAGGGAGATAGAAACCCTAAGACTGAATGGTCCTTTGCGGGAGGGAGCATAGAAGTAGAACAACTATGGCCATTTTGTGGATAAATCCCACAACAGCAGCCACGTTTGGACCAGGAGTGCATGTGGGACTCCGAGGGACAATCACAGAGGTGGGGAAGAGCCAGAAAAGAGGTATTTCCAAGTCAAGTAACGGGGAGACTCGCAGAATACCTTTGCTGCACATGACCTTAATTTTGTCTTCCTAGAGAACTCAACAGCTATTTGGATAGGAGACTCAGTCACTCACAGAACTCCAGTCATAAATATTCTTTTTTTTTTTTTTTGAGATGTAGTTTCGCTCTTGTTACCCAGGCTGGAGTGCAATGGTGCCATCTTGGCTCATTGCAACCTCCGTCTTCTGGGTTCAGGCAATTCTCCTGCCTCAACCTCCTGAGTAGCTGGAATTATGGGCACATGCCACCATGCCCAGCTGATTTTTTATATTTTGAGTAGAGACGGGGTTTCACAATGTTGACTAGGATGGTCACCACTTTCACTTGTCTCTGGCTCTGAGAAAATCTTCAAAAGCCAACTTACAAAATTATTAGCATAGTCATGTCTCAGATAACATGCCTGGCCCAGGCTGGATGGACACCGGGAGCAGCACAGGCAGTAGCATGAACATGGATGGACCCAGAATATATCTAGGGAAGACTGCTGACTCAGCAGGGTGGTAGCCTCGGGGAAACACCACCAAAGAGGGAAGATGCAGATGACCTACACCTGCAGGAGGGCTCTAGCTTATGTGGATCTGCAGACAACACAGACAAATAAAACACACTGACTTTTCAAACAGCCACTGGCAGGTTTCCTCCCATTGTGTGTGTTCATACAAAATCAGAGTGACAGAAAATACACCTACCACCAAACCTGGATTCCCATGCCTGGAAGGATATCAAACTGATTCTGTGAGCTAAGTTAGGAAGGACTCTAGCTTCACAATCACTAGTTACGAATGTTTTACCCATGCTCCAACAGTTAATAATCTGTTTAACTCCTGGATAAGGTATATCAAGTGCAGTCATACTGAAAGATCTCTAGCATGTGTACTCAGTATCAGATTCCTTTTTAGATTTACCTTTCTATTTTTTAAAAATTGAAACATATTACACATACATATTTTCAAGGTATATGTAATAATTGGATATATTAATATAATCAAATCAGGGTGATAGAAAAATCCATCCCCTAAAATATTTGTGTTTTCTTTATTCCAGGAATATCTAAATTATTCTATTCTAGCTATTTTCAAATGTTCAATCAATTAATGTTAACTATAGTTGCCATACTGATCCATTGAATACAGGTCTCACTTTTAGCTATGTCTATATCTGTACCTGTTAATCAATCTCTCTTTATCCCTCCCACCTCAGTATCAGTTTTAATATCAAAGGAGATGAATGTCCCTGGTTTGCCTTGATGTAACTACTAGGTCTAGGCATAAATAAGAGACCAGATAAACATCAGCCTTTTGAATTTGAAAAGTCAAAATCTCTAACCTTTAACAGTGTGGCGGTGAGGGGGTTGGGAACAGCAGTCCAGTTATGCTCTTATTCAAAACAGACCTCTGCAAGCAAGTTTCTAGAAACTTTTAAATAATGGTTTTAAATAGTGTTAGAGGAAGTTGCTTGTAGTTATGGACTGAATGTTTTGTGTCCCCCACAAGATTCATATGTTGAAGCCCTAATTCCCCATGAAATGTAATTAGAAGGCAGGGCTTTGGGGAGGTGATTAGGTCATGAGGATGGTGCCCTTATGAATGGTATGAGTGCCCTTATAAGAAGAGATATAGGAGAGAAGATCTCTCTTCATTCCGTGAGGACACAACCAGCAGGTAGCCATCTGCAAACCTGCAGCAGGAACATCACCAGGAAATGAGTCATCAGCCATGATCTTAGATTTCCAGCCTTCAGAACCATGAGAAATACATGTCTGTTGTGTAAGCCACCCAGTCTATGGTAAATTGTTATAGCCACTGACTAAGACACTCATCAAAGTAAAAATAGGAAAGTTTCATCAGAAATCCTCAGAAGTTCACTACACATCATTATAAACACAAGAGAAGCAAATGTCACCTACTCAGCCTCATGTGGGGAGCACGTCCAAAGGCTCAGGTTGAGACCTCAGGCTGCTCTGCACTGACCCACTCAGGTCTACTCAAGAATAGTTCAGCCCCTGTCAAAGTCCCTCCCACTCCCAAGGTACTAATGAGGTCCTCCATGGCCTCTTAGAATTGGAAAAAGATGGCCCTGTTCTCTGTGTCATCAGCCTGGACATTTATGGTGAAAAACTAGGAACACTTACAGAAAGGTCCAGTTCATTCATCCCACAAACCTATTCCATTTCAGGCACCCTGGGGGACATTAAGGAAATAAATGACAGAATAAAGAGAAACAATCCAAAGAGAAACATTGTCTCATAAACAAGAAGACAATGCAATAGTAATTCCTTTCCTTCTCTTAAAACAAAAATCAACAAAAACCCTTTCCTGGACCTCCCATACCCTCTAGATAACTCATCTCCACTCCCCTTCCCTGAAAAGCTTCCAGAGGAGATGCCCTAAGCAGCTGGTTCTGTCTGACTTCTGCCAGCACTCTTCCTCCTGCTCTCTCCTTCCTCCTCCCACAGACTGACCCTGAGAGGCAGCAGTGGCCTCCATCTGGCCATCCAGTGGTCACATCTGTCCTTACCTTTCCTGACCACTCAGTGGCACTGCCTGCAGCTGGCCAGTCCCACATCTGGCTCATTGGTTGTTTCCCTTATGGGTACAGGGCTGGCCTATCCTGCTCAGTCCCTGATCAGCTTAATCTTCATCTCCTGGCAGAGTTCAATATTGACCAGCAAATACAGGAGCCTGCCTGGCACCTGCGGCCACAGCCCTCTCTGTGCACCTGCTGTGTCTGCTCACCGTCACCTCTCTGACATCTTACTGACTGGTCTATTTATTATCTGCTGTGCCCACTAGAATGTAAGGTCCAACAGGGCAGGTGATGCCTATGTGTTCACCAGTTTACTCCCCAGTGCTCCAAATGAACTCCATGAATAGCAAAGTTTCAGTAGATAGTAGCAACTTCATGGGAAAAAAGAAACCCTAACTGGTAAAGATGTAATTTTGAATTGAGAAGTTTTTTCAAGAAAAAAATATATTATTATCAGCAACAAAAAACAGTAATTATGCTCCATGAGAAATGACAATTATACAGAATACTGGACAAAGAATGGGGAGGGGCAGACTCCACGAGACAGCTCTGTCTGGGGACCTGAAGGCAGCAGGGAGAGGGACACGTCCTCAGAGCTGAGCAGGTCTCTAAGCCAGCCTGGCACACCCAGAGCCATCTGTGTAATAAACTGAGATGGAACATGCTTTCTACACTCTAGTTGCTTTGGAAACTGAAGAGGTCTAATTGTTATTTGTAATTTGTTAAGTAACGTTGCCTACATTTGCTGTGAATGTTCCATTATTTATGCCCCAAAACATATTCTTTGAATACTTCCATGTACCACCATCCACGCAAATATTTTGCTGAAGGCACTGTTTTTGAACAAATGAGAAATCACCAGGACAATCCCTAGATAACATTTCACCCAGTGATGTCCTCTAACAAAGCACACCATTGTCTTAAATCACTGCAATCCAAATGGTCTTGCCAAAAAGACTTATTTTATGAATAGTTGAGAAATAATAGTAAAGAAGCCATTGTCTTTCCAATTAAAGTTATGACTAATAGAGTGAAAATAGATTGAGATTTCCCAGAAGATGCACAGCAGCTGAGGAAGATAAGTGAGCAACGTGGGTTTTGCTGGTCGCAAAAAGAGACAGCAGATGTAAAGCTTGAAATTGAAATTACATGTTTAGAATCTAAATCTAAAACACAAAATCAGAAGATGATAGAAAACCCCTCAGAGGAGGGCAGAGCTCCTACCTGTGGCCAAATAGATGATGTGGACGAGTGCGTCTCTGCCCTGCACCACGTCCACAGCGACGTGGGAAAAGCGGCTGTTGTCCTCCATGAAGGACGGCATGGTGGTCACTGGCTGCACCACCTCATGCATCAGAATGAACTTCTGAGCATCCTGCAGGTTTCTCTCGGTCAGGTTCACGTACAGGCCCTGGTCCACGGTGCCACACTGCAAGGGAAGACAGGCCATGTTACCAGAGCACCAGCCAGGACATCCACAGCTGGCTGTGGCCACCCTAGATGGAGAGTAACTTGGAAATCAGGTAAGCCACAATGCATACCTAAAGTGTGCAAATATGTCTGCTTCTCTATTCGCCCTGCAGCCCCCATTCTTAGCATCCTTTTCATGTTAGATTTGAACTCATATCTTGGGAGCCTCCTAACCTCATCATAAATGAACTGATCAGAAGCTAAAAAAATTAAAATGATTGCTAACTTTAAGCAGCAGATGCACAGAAACTTCTCCTTTTCTGCTGAGTCACTTGACAGCTGTCTGGCTAAACACATACTATGATATCTGTCTGAGACATCAGGTAGCAAATTGAAAATGCAACAATTCATGACCTCATATAGATGCATTAGTTTTTCTACTGTAGCAGGGGTGTCTACGAGCAAGACACGGATTTCAAGGCGATAGCGCTGGGTCACTCTAATCTGTAAAGCTGAACAGCATTCACATGGGACAAAAAAATATGGTCTTGGCCTTATTGCTTTGTGCTTATATTTCACATTAGAAGAAATTATTTTAAAATGGTTAGAGTCCAGGAATATGGAAGAGAACATGGCAAATTTATAAGAAGAGAGAGAGATGCAGAGATAAGGGAAATGAGGAAGGAAAGGAGATGAGTGTGGAGAAGAGAATAGAAAGGAATAAAGAAGGAAGAAGGAAAGAATGGTATTTTGAGATAGAGCAAGTATCATGGAGATGAATTTGGGATATATAGGCAAGGGAAAACTCAGGCCTGCACACTGCTGGGAATTAAATTCTGAGCTGTGCTGTGGGGAGGCTGTGGGTGTGATAGAAGACTGTTTCTGGCAAGGATGGGTAAAAAGAGGGATAGAAAGGAAAGCAAGCTCAGAATCAGAAAACTACTACCAACCCTTCTCATGTCTTTCATAAGGTTTAATTCCTGGTACAAATGGTGACTGATCCCCAGGAGAACTTCACATAAGTAGGTTTCATGGAAATGAATTTCCAGGCCTGTATCATCTGAAACTATGGTTTATAACATGTCACGTCTAATGTTTGGTTTTATAACAGGTGAGAGGTACAGATGTGTAAGATGAAAATGGCTTTTTAAAAAGTAGATGATGATTTTGTAGCATTCAATAAAATGATCCACATGCCATGAAATGATAGGATAATTGCAGAAAAAGAGACTCTGAGAGTCAAATGGATTTCAGGCATCCAGTCCAATGCTTCATTTAGTATCATAACCTTGCAGGGGTACCCCATGTTCCATAGGCAAGGACTGTGTGAGTTTAGGTGTGGGGCTCAGACCTGCCATGACCCAAGTAGTACTCTTGCTCCATAACTCTCAAGCCACATGGAATCAGGTGAGTGGCAACTGTCCTGCCACATGGTCTCAGGTGAGGTCTCACCTCTCAGTCTGTCTCTTTACCTGTCCAGTGACTGGGAAAATACTGACTCTGCTCATTTCTCAGGGCTACTGTGAGACCAGCTGAGGTAATCTGTGGAAAGCGCTTGTAAATTAACTGAAAGTCCTTATGAGTGCCAAAGAACAAGACAACGTGCCTGGCACTAAAGAGAAGCCATTCAACTAATGGTAAATGGCAAATGCATTGGTCTTGGAGCAGGACTGCAATTCCATGGTCTGTTGAGCTTCAGTGGCCAGAGGGAAAGGAGTGAATAAACAAAGAAGGGAAGGAACCAATGAGTGAATACACAAGTAGCTGTTATTGGGGTGACGGGATGCACTAGGGCATTTTATCTGATTATAGCATTAAATAGTAACATTTGGAGCTCAGGGATGTGTTGCTGTCTGTCAATATGTGTTTTTAAAAATAAAAAAGAGCTCCACTAGGCTTGATCTACTGTCTCCACAGGTGAGCTCTAGTTCTGAGCATAACGTTATGTTTGGTGGTTTACATTCCTGAAATCAGTGATGATACCTAAGGCACAGTGGCAGTTCGCTATCTACTTACTGGGTGAAGTTTGAACACAGGTTTTGTAAGCACAGTGTTAAAAAAAAATGGTTATCTTGAAAACCAGGAGGCATAATATAAAAATGAGAATCTCTTGCTGTTCTTAAGGAACTCCGAGAAATTGGAGACCTAATGGGGAGATCTCAGAGGCAGGGGTGAGGCAGGATCCCTCACCATGCCTTGTCATCTTTATTTACATATCGCCTATCTCAATCTCATTTAAGTCATCTGCCAGAATTGCCAAGACTTGGTTTGGAGGTATACTCTACTACTTCTTGGTTCTTTTGCTGGCCTATTATAGTGAATATTCTACCCGGTGCTTCTCTTCCAAATAGTAATAGAATATATACATTGGATCATAAGCAATCCACCTAGCTCTCCAATGCCTGAAAATTGTCTAGCTTTGCCTTATATGCTGGACTCCTGCTGTGTCTGTGTGGGGCACTGTGTGACACCCTGGATTCACCATGCAAGAAGAAAACAAAAAAAATAGTAAAAGCACAGCCATTGCTGTCACATGCCCTACAATCCACAACAGTTGTCAGGCCAACATCTCTTCAAGTAATATGGTCGGTAATTCTACTATTTTTTTAAAATAATAAATACTCGCACTTTTGTTTACTTGTTTAGCAGACAACGAATCCATTCTTGTCCTAGCACACTAGTGCATGGTGGCCAAGCCCACAATCACCTAATCTCCTGCAGGAGTGCCCAATTTCAATGGTCCCTTCGTTCTCTTACTGATTTCCATCTTGCTACAAACATGCTTTCCAGGCTGGGCATGGTGGCTCACGCCTATAATCCCAGCTCTTTGGGAGGCGGAGGCAGGTAAATCACGAGATCAGGAGTAGATCGGGCAGGTAGATCACGAGATCAAGACCAGCCTGGCCAACATGGTGAAATCCTCTCTTTACAAAAAATATAAAAATTAGCCAGGTTTGGTGGTGGGCACCTGTAATCCCAGCTATTTAGAAGGCTGAGGCATAGAATTGCTTGAGCTGGGCAGGCGGAGGTTGCAGTGAGCTGAGCTTATGCAACTGCACTCCAACCAGGGCAACACAGTGAGACTCTGTCTCAAAAAATGCTTTGCACGTCCTAATGGACAGAGTCAGATCTCTGCACTTGCTCCTCCAACAACTGCCTCCTCATCTACTTAACCACATTTGAGGCTCTCTTTGTCCATTTCAACTCCACCCTTTCTGAGTGACAGTAATCAGAGATGCACAGAAAATTCTAGAGTCTGTCACAGTGCCGCTGTACCACTGGGCCTGGGTGATGTTTTACACCAGTGACTGCCACATGTCTTACTGAGTGTCAGGGTCTGGATGACTTTGAGGACTGCAGCCTGTAGCAGGGCGGGGCTCAGAGGCACCACCTGGAGTGGTTTATATATTTTGTCTGAGAAAAATACTTTTTGTTGTTTTGCTGCTGTTTTCATTTGACATTTCTATATTAAATGTTGAAATATCATGCACCATCTCTCCTAACCCATCTTCTTCCTGAACCGGAATCTGCTTTCTGCTTCTCTGATTAATTAGCTACTTCTAGTACATAGATTACATAAGTACTGCACAGAATTTAAATGTCAGTAGAAAAAACAAGAATTCTAAAAATCTAACCACTTTCCATTTTTGGTTATTGCAAATATAGGGCCTCTTATACATGTCTGGAGATGGATCCTTACGTCAAAATTGAATTCCCACTCCCCATCTATGCCAGGCTAGATGGTTTCATGAATGTCAGTGAGGAAACTTTGCCAGTATAGTTACCAAATAGAGTAACAAAAAAAAATAGTACATACTTGTACTAGGAGTTAAACAAAGAATCACCATAATCTGTAGGTTGAATTCCCTTTCGAGTCTTAAATAATACTCAGAGAGGGAAGTTCAGCAATGCAAGCTTCCTGCCTGAAACACATGCCAATTTCTGCATGCTTCATTCGTTATGTAGCATGGACTGGCTTCCAGCACATAATGAGAGTAAGTCCTCCAGTGTGACAATGGTGTTATAAAAACAGGCGCTTCTGGCCTTAGAAAATGAGATTTGCTGTGTGCTCTAAAAGTATTCAGATAAACGGGCTACAAGTTACCCACTGCCTGGAGGTAGTAATGGACTATGAAGTTTACTGAGTCACCCTGTTCACTGTAAAGACTTTTGCAAGAAAAAAATCAATGCATTGAAATGCATTATAAACACAGTAAGCATTATTAATTATTTAATCTTCAGGATTTTATTATACAAAAGACTTTATTAAAAGGAGTATTTCCTGTATGTAAAAGGAGAAAATGAGACAAAATATGCATTTATACAACACGGGACTCATAGAAGGCACCAAATAAATAATCCTAAGAGTCACTCTTCTTTGCATTTTTAGAGACAGAGTCTTGCTCTGTCACCCAGACTGGACTGCAGTGGATGTATTACAGTTTACTGATTGAACTCCTGGGCTCAAGCAATCCTCCAGCTCAGCCTCCCAGGTAGCTAGGACTATAGCTGCTTGCCACCATGCCTGGTTAATTTATTATTTTTGTAGACACAGGGTTTCATTATGTTTCTCAGGCTTGTCTAGAAATCCTGACCTCAGGAGATCCTCTTGCCTTGGCTTCACAAAGCACTGTGATTATAGGCATGAGCCTCTGTGTTCAGTCCCTAAGAACTGTATTTATCGAATATTTTTTACAGTAAATAATGCATATTAATTAGGGTTATCAAAATTTACCCCTAGACTACTTCCATGCATTTTTATCCCTCCCTCCATTTTGATGAAAATATACAATAAAGGTGCACAGTAGACAGATGTGTGATAAAAAAGCACATAATTTGCTCAAGGAAAGCAGTGCACGGAAAGACGACATGTAAGCCAGCCATCTTATTTTTAATCCCACACTCCTCCAAAAGTTTAAAGACAGCAACAGGTGGCTGTTGAACAATGAGAACACATGGACACAGGGAGGGGAGCATCACACACTGGGGTCAGTTGTGGGGGGGCTAAGGGAGTAACAGCGGGGTGTGGGGAGGGATAACGTGGGGAGAAATGCCAAATATAGATGATGGGGGAATGGAGGCAGCAAACCACCTTGCCATGTATGTACCTATGCAACAACCCTGCATGATCTGCACATGTGCCCCAGAACGTAAAGTACAATTAAAAAAAAAAAATCAAATGTTTTTAACCCCCTCCTAAAAAAAGATAGCAACAAACACAAAACTGTTTCAAAACAACCAGAATTGAATGGTTCTTGCAAAAATTGAAGTAAAGTGTAAAATAGTTGAACCTTTCCACACTCCCAGTTTGGGGGAGTCCTAGGTACAGGACCCACTTCCACTACTGATCAGTAATAGTAACTAACACCCATGCAGTTGGAATGGGCTGGGATTTTGCATCTGAGAACTGAAGTTGTGATCCTCACCTGGCTACTAATCAGCTGTGTGGTTCTGGCTTGGTGACCTTCCCCAGGCCACGTTTTACCTGCACATGGAGAAGGCATTACCCACCACAGCACTGCCGCTGGTGTATGAGCTGATCTATCTGAAGCATCGAGCGCAGGTCTGGGACTTGCTAAAATTTACAGCCACAACGACAGTCCTAAGAAAGGTGTCAGAAAGCCCTCCAGGGAAGCCCGCTGCTGTGGGCTCAGTGTCTGTGAACAACCCAAATTCCTAACCTCCAGTGTGGCTGTATATGGAGATGGGTCTCTATGGTAGTAAATGAGGGTAAGCGATGTCACAAGGGTGAGGCCCTGGTCCAGTGGAGCTGGTGCCCTCACAAAACAGGAAGAGATACCCCAGAGATGTCTCTCTCTCCACCACGTGAGGATGCAGCAAGATGTCCATCTGCAAGCCAGGAAGAGACAGCCCTCTCCTGAAATGACCCTGTTCACAATTGGGTCTTGAACGTCTAGCTTCTAAAACTGTAAGAAAATAAGTGTCTCTTTTTTAAGCTACCCAGTCTGTGGTGTTTTGTTACAGCAGTTCAAGCTGACAAACCTGCCGGCTCACCAAACGTGAGTAAATTGCTTCACCTCTTTGGGTCTCAGCTTCTTCAGGACACTGGGAGATGGATGACTCAGAAATCCCTGAAAGCGTGAACCTCCTGCAATTTTGTGATAAGACATGAAGGGCCTCCACCTCCTCTTCTTTCCCCAGCTGCATGCATGGCATTCGGTCCTTCCCAACAGGGAATCCCACCACATTTGCCAATTAGTGCTCTAACCCTGTCTGTGTGTCTCCACTGCTCTGTGCCCTGGACCCCATTCATTAGAATGTCATTCATTAGGGATCAGAGGTTCTGAGGACACAGAGCCCAGCATCATTAGTACTAATTGAAGCCTGGATTCCTAACCAGCAGAATGCTGGCCTTTTTCAGCTCAGTCCGAGGCATCACAGCTGACAAAAGGCCCTTTTTGGGTCCCGGCGCCACAATTCACAAAGGGCCCGGGTCTATTGACATTAGCCAGCCGAGTGTGGGGCCGTCCGTGAGGGGCCAGGGAGACAGCTGCTGCATGGTACATGCACCCGTGGTTTAAATCACCCCTGCCTGTCTACACAAGGCTTCTGCATTCTTCACGGGGGATGCCGACAGTGCCCTTTGCCCCCCCGAGAATTACCTGGAAGTTGGGGTTTGGGTTGGGATACGGTAGCCAGGCGGAGCGCGAGTTCTCCTGGTACTTGAAGGGCCCGGCGAAGGCCTGTGCAATGGCGCTCAGGTTGAAGACACACACAGCTGAGGCCGCGATGCTGTTCCTGGGAGCCCAGGGAGAGAGAGGAGAAGGCAGTCAGAGAGCTTGGAAGCACCTGCTGCCCTCCCGCTAGGAAGCAGGCAGCAGCTGTGACCTGGATCAGTTTCTAGAGGTCTCAGGGCCAGTCTCTTAAACATCCCAAAGGATTTAAGTCAGAGTGTGAACGTGGCTCCCCTGTAGAGGAGCAAACATCTTGGTAAAGAAACCAGGTTAGTTAGCATTTACCACACTTGTAATCCTGCCAGCCAGGATTAATTCACTCAGCTGCAAAAGGGGCAAGAGGGATTCTGAAGAGCTATCTGCTTCACTTTTCAAATTCTGGAAGAAAAAGATTTCCTTCTCCAGCGGATGGCATCTCTCAGCAGCCTTAGGCAGTTCCCTTCCTGACCTGCTTATCTGGTCACTTTGCCTGGTAGCAGGGGAAGTTGCTTCGTTTTGGCGGGTGTGCGTGCGTGTGCGTGTGTGCGTGTGCGTGTGTGCGTGTGTGTGTGTGTTTTAACCAAGATATTTTTTTGTCATCCTTTTAAAAAAATTAACTCAAAGTAGTTTATAAAAAGTGACTGTCTGACTCATTGTATTTTCTTTTAATTTAAAATGGAGTTTAAATTCAAAGGGTCAAAGAGAAAACTCTGACATCGCACTGACATATGAAATCCTGAAGCCGTAATTTAGAATTCAGGCTTTGAGAGAGTCATAAACGGGAGCCCTCAGAAGGTCAGTGCCCAGTGACTAAGTATGGAAACAGCAACATTATTTTGGTTAAGTAAATCTGCATTTTGAGCTCAGTATGGGTTCTCAAAGGGAAAGAGGAGATAAAGAAAGCAAGCTTACGTGTATTTTCCCTTGCTCTGAGACAATATCATATGCATTTCTCATCAATTATTTTTTTTCCTGCATCAAAGGAAAAGTATGAAACCTGAAAGACTTACCTTAGATTTGTTTTATTTAATAAATACTGAATAGGAGCTAGGCACTATTCTGAGGACTTCACTAATTCCAATTCATTTAATCCTCAAAAGGTGAAGGAAATTTACAGGTAAGAAAAACAAGGCACAGTGAAGACAAGACTCTTCCTCAAAGTTATCCAGCTACTAAATGGGGAAGCTGGACTTGAACCCCAGGCTAACTCCAAATGCCAGGATTTTTAATCCTTTGCAATATCTCTGGGTGAAGCAGACAGGATTCTACTGCAGGGAAGCAGAGAGTAAACACATCCTTATGGAAAGGTATGGCCTTGAGGGTAGAGATGCATTTTCTCCAGAAGTCCAGCACCAAGGACAAGGACCATCATGACACATACAGGACCCTGTTCTGGAAAGTAAAGGGGTGGACACCAGCTATGGGTTTATTCACTTTGCTCTATTATCCTTACAGAGAATGGGAGAAGTTAAAACACAGGTCAGGGAAGAGCTGGCCTTTGAACATGTGAGCAGACTTTAGTAAGAAAAAGAAAACAAGTATGCTGGAGTAAGAGTGGCTAGACACAGGAAGATCCCATCGAGCAGCCAGAGGCATGCCTTGGGCCAGGCACAGAGGCAGGCAAATGGGGGATATTAAGAATAATAACAAAATCTCCCTGAGCCCCCTGCTGAGCACCTGATAGGGATCATCCAATTTCTCATAGAGAACCTATAGATCCTGAGAAGATCCTGACTTACCATAAGAAAACAGCAGCACAGAGAATTTACTTAGCCCAAGTCACAGGCTGCAGAGAAATAAAGCAGGATTTGTACCTGCTTTGCATGAGACCCCAGGTTGCCAGGCGGCTACCAGGTAAAGGAAGAACTTAATCTTCTTACCACTGGCTTAACGTTTCTCTGTTCACTATACCCTGCTCTGAAAGGCCTGACCTGGGCTCTGTTGTCACCCAGAGACTCCACTGGATGTCCCAGTAGCTGCCAGTCTGACCATCCTTTAATAGTGTGGTGGGAAGCCTTCCTCTTGTCCCTGTCCCATCCCCTTGTGAGCACAACTGGTATAGTACAAGCACACCCCATGGCTGCCCCTCCACCCTTTCACTTGCTGTGTTCTGGGGCAGAGAGTGGGCTTGTGTGACTCCACTGTGCCCTTCCCTCTGCCCTGCCCCTCTTCCTAGGATGGGACTGCCTACAGGAAGTACATCTTCACTCACTTCTCCAGGGTCTCCAGACTTGCGGGCAGGTGAAACCAACCCAGGTATAGATCATGACCTTGAGAATGAGTAAGCTTAAAGCTGGAATCAGTATGAACAAGCTCACTTAGACACCAGACCTGCAGCCACCTGTTCCAGCCTGGCTTCTATCAGCAATCAAGGTAATAATTTCAAAGAGCAATAAAAAATCCCACCTCCCACTGCAACCTTACTACCTGTATATCCATATCTATACACATTAATACTTTACTACAATCTCCACAGTTTACTATCTATCCTATAAACAACTAATGGTAGCCACCATTTTTAGATATCTAGAAAAGAAGCCAAATCTTCAGAGACTCCATTGTAGTAGCACACTATTTCCTGCAGGCCAACCCATGCTCAAGAGATTGAGAAAAGTACACAGTAGTGCTAGGGACAGAGTCAGAACAGTTACCTTTTCCCCTAGAGCTGGGAAATCTTGATGAACGTACTGAGGCAAAGCAACATTCCAAGCCCTGAAGCTCAGCCCAGTATTGGACAGCCCTTTAATTCAGAGGTAGGAAATGTAACTGATAACCTCCGATCCTCATTTTCTTTCCATTTGAAGCAAACTTTGTCAAGAATGTGGTTATTTTTTGAAAACAAACAATAAAGGCTGAAACATGAAAAGGAGGTGGAAAATATTGTGAAATTTGAGATGGGCATATTAAAAATGCATTCCCAAGATCTAACACAAGTAAGTATTCCAGAGAGAAAGGACAGATGTGGAGCTTCTCTCTATCAGTACAGATTCCATACACTGGGTGACTTCTGACATGATGGGAATTTGCAACACTAAACAAATAGTCTGAAATAGCTGAAACTTATTTTTGCAACTATCTAAATTGACCATGCACCATCTTGGAATGTTTCAGGCATGGTACTTTCATAACTTCTGAAATTGCTGTTTTGTTTTGCCCCGAGTCAGGGGAATGAACAGCTAAATAAGCAAGACTCTCCTTGTGCATAAAACTGATGTCAACTGAGCAACTGCACATTTATCTTCTGCAAACTACACTAGTTTTTAAATAAGGTTTTGGAAAGCAAATCAACTTTAGAAACTGCAATTGATTTTTTAAAGAAATTTATCAAAGAGGAAAAACAACCTTTGGGTTGAGGACCAGATTTACAAAAATGAAGATGGCCACGGCAGAGTAAGGGCAGGAGTGGAGCCATCCACACCAGCCTAATTTTTCCAACGTCATGTCAGAAAGAAGACTCTTTGGGGGTAAAAGTTGTTATTAAGCAAATATTAACAATTTCAGCAGTGGAGGGAGCAGGAAGAGAAGGCCAACATGAAAATGAGAGGCAGGAAAAGTGGCTTTTTAGAAATGCCATTCATGGGCAGGCATCTGACGCCCAAGAGATGAAAAAGTAAATTACAATACTGAGGAAGCAGAGAAGACAACAGAGGGTGGCCAGCTGTCCTGGTTCACCCAGGAATAACAGGTTTCCTTAGCTACAGGGCTGTCGTCAACACTAAAACTGGGATGATCTCAGGCAATTCAAGACTACTGGTCATCCGACCTCATTTATCAGCACTTCCAACCCATCCCGATCTGTATCCTTTACTTTGGATACAAATATTTGGCTTCTGCTAAAAGTCCTAAGTCACCAAATGAGAGATTTCAACAGTAATCCAAATCAGAACCCACAGTGTAGAATCCGCAGCAGGACAGCCACGTGCAGGAAAGTGGTGCTCAGAGTCTCAATGTGATCCTTGACTCCTGGGTTTCACGTGTGCTCCTGTTGAGTCTTACACAGCAAACCAGCTAAGGATGGGAAGTAACCCTGGGGACATGTGATACTCCACTAGACTAAGAGTGACAGTGATGAGAAAACCTATAAGCTTAAACCAGCCCAAATAATGTTCATTCTAAAGTTAGGAGTAGCTCCCCATCCCACCCCCAACCAAAAAATACTATACTTTTTCCAAACACATTTTAAAAGTAGAATTGACATTTATAAAATGTGTGTTCAAGTTAGCCATCTTCTAGACTAATAGTGTAAAATACAGCTATAGAAAATGTGTGTTTCAAATGTAAGCAAGGTTCAAGCACAAATACTGTTATCTCAAAGATTTCAGACTGCAGACAACACTATTTTCACTATACACAAGTGTACGACTTCCATATAGAAAAAATATACATACAATATGTGCCAGTATTTCAGAAAGTGCCCAGAATACAATGGCAAATCAGGAAGGAGCAATTTATAATGGAGTAATTTGATGTCACTGTATCCTAAAGACAGATAAAAACTTTCTTGATTTGCTTTATTTTTCCTAATGCCAGTCTTTCAAATTACATATCTTTGTCCAACAGGAAGTTCACTGAAAAGTCCTTTTGTTTTGTCTGTTAGCCCAGTAAAATACGAAAGATTTTCTTTAAAACAACTTTAAAACCTCAGAGGTCAAAGAACAAAAGACTTATTCAGAATGAGTAAGAGAGAAGGGAGATAAATTATTTCAAGTTACATACACATTGGTGGTAAAGATGCCGTAGATCAAATCCAGCTCAGGCAGGAAGAAAGTGCTCTGCAATTCGTTGTAGTAAAAGGGGACTTCCCCAGGACGGGAGCAGTTGAGGCGAGCCTTCATGAAGGTGGTCCAGGTATCCTCCAGCAGGAAGCGCCCTCCAATATCATTCTTGCAGACCCGGGCAGCTCTGGAGAACACTGTTTTCCCACAGTCATGCTCTACCGCATTTTCTCGGAAAAAGAAGTAGGTAAAATTTCCAATGTCGTAAGATGACACAAAGTTTGGTTCTGAAAACAACAGAAAAGAGGAAATAATCTCAACACCATGACACTCCTTTTTGGTCTTGACTGCTCAGTATTTCATCCAAAGAGATACGGTTTTGTTTAGATAACACCTGGTTCCTACAGGACAACTTGGAGGCCCTGTGAGCAGCTCAATGAGCTACACTGTTGGGAAACTCAGTGTCATACCCAGATTCTTAATAATGGGAAGTCACTGCTGTGACTGCACACTCAAGTATCCTGAGTTAAATTAGAACTCAAGTTAATAGGATGTTAATACAATCAGAAATTGACACCAAAGATTTGCAGTACATTTTAGAGCAACATGTATTACTTTATTTGCAAATTCTTACATAACCTTCAGAAAGAGAGGTAGAAAATATGTTTAAAATGACGAAATGTGATTCAGAATATAGGCGTCTACAGTCCTATATGTGTGTAAGACAACAGAATTATTTGACTCAACTTACATACATTCCTGTGACTTTGACATAATTTATGTGCTTTTACTAAGGACTTTAAAACTGTTTTTCATTGCTTGGAATGAAAATAAAAACTAAAACTGTAAGGTGTGTCTGGAATTAGCTTTAGCAGTTCCTGTTACTATGGTGACCATATAACCATGAAAACAACTCTTATTTTCTTATTTCTGGGTTGTTGGGGAATCTATTTAGAGGAGGGAAGAGTATTGGGATGGAGACATTGCTTTGCAGTTTTCTGGTCTCATAGTTAGCTTTAAAATGGGGATTCAGAAATGACAAAGCCTTTAATCACCAAGCTCATTAGGAATTTAGGAAATATACATTATCAACCAAATTATATAGCATCTGGAGTTTTAGCCTCCTAACTTCCTGTTTGAAACCAGTGACAATAGAGATGGTACATTTTCAGATGCACATACTCCCTAATATTTGCTTTCAAAACTCTAATCACAAGGTTTTACTCTTACTCATTTCTCTATTTCTAAATGCTATTCGTTCAATGCGCAAGTATCTGAATTTTATCGTGCATATTAGGATAATTATAGCAGTAGCCTTTGGTGTCCAAAATTAATGGAAAGATACAGACAACAAGTATATTCACAAAGATACATTTTTAGGGACAATTAGTTTGCTGGGGCAATTCAATTGGCCTTGTGCTTTTGCAGATCCAATTGTATTGCAATAATAACATGTCATTGGCAGGACAACTAAAAATCTGGCCACAAGATAAGCCATTAATGTTGTGGTAAGACATACAAAGAAAAATCATCTAAGTTCTGAAATGCAGACTGCAGACATTCACACAGGGTTGGCACTGACCACTCTACTATTCTGTCCAGGGAGACTATTGCCAATTTTCAATCAATACCTATATTCAATATTTTCACAAAATATTTTAATTTAATCCAACTTTACATTTTAAAAACGTAACATGTACTCTAAATGGTTTGCGTATGATCATTTTCCCTTCAGTACCATTCATTGTTAAGTCATTGAAGTATATCAAGTAATATACTGAGGTTTTGAAAAGAACTGATTTTAATTTATAAACTGTCAAACATATTCTCAAGTCACTATCGCTTTCACCCTAAATGACTATTAAAAAATCTTAAATTGCAAAACATTGTAAAAGATGGAAGTTAGCTATCTTTACCGTAATAGTATGCTTTAATATCCTGGAGGGATGCTCACAAAAACAGCAGATTACATATTCGTAACTTTTGTTTTTGGAATGTAAGGAAAATATTGAAGGAGTGCTTAAAGAACGATTTGATGAAGCAAACCCAAAAAGCAAAGATATGGAGCAATTCCAAAACCATGTCTAAAGAAAATAATCACTGGCATGTCTAACTGTAAAGACAATGCTAAATTATCTTGGAATGGGTCCTGCACCCTGGCTAAGCAAAAATAGAGTTTGAGAATTATACTAAAAACAAACAACAACAACAAAAACAGCAACAAGAAACCCTTCCTAAAATGGGAAAACAAAGACAGAAGGCATAAGGGTCCAGGTGTGTCTAGCCCGGGACTTAGGTTACCAGCACCTGTGTATGAGGTTGAGGTAGAGTCCACCAAGACTTCATCAAACACATTCACTACTACCCACTTCTGCTATTAACTTGGGGACAAATGGCATGAAAACTACATAGTAAATAGCTCCAGTTTCTCAGAAGTCCTGGGCAGGAAAACAAGAAAATACGAAAGAAAAAAAGATCTTTCATGGTTTCCAGCTTAAGGTTGAGTTTGTAATAAAAACAGCTGAGATCTCCAGAATGCAAACTCTTGTGCCAAGATCTGTACTTGGTGCTTTATATACCCATTGAACTCACAAGATTCATAGCGCTAGGTGCTATGCTATTCTTCCCATTTCACAGATGAGGATACTAAAGCCCAGGGATTTAATAACTTGTCCAAATTCACATAACTAGCAATGGGGGAGGGGATGGAAACTAGAGGGATCCATTAGACCAGGGGTCACCAACTCCCGGTACATGACCAGTACCAGTATATGGCCTGTTAGGAGCCAGGCCACACAGCAGGAGGTGAGCAGTAGGCAAACGAGTGTTACCTCCTGATCTCTGCCTCCTGTCAGATCAGCAGCAGCATTAAATTCCCATAGGAGCTGGAACCCTACTGTGAACTGTGCATGCGAGGGATCTAAGTTG
Source organism: Leontopithecus rosalia (assembly GCA_028533165.1). NCBI lineage: Eukaryota > Metazoa > Chordata > Mammalia > Primates > Cebidae > Leontopithecus > Leontopithecus rosalia. Next base: position 8,571,578 of record CM052649.1, read on the forward strand.
TGCACGTCTCATGAGAATCTAATGGCTGATGATCTGAGGCGGAACAGTTTTATCCCAAAACCATCCCCGCTAACCCCCCACCCCAAGTTGATGGAAAACTTATCTTCCGTGAAACTGGTCCTTGGTGCCAAAAAGTTTGGGGACCACTGCATTACACTATACTGAAAAACAGTGGTTGCAAAAATTAAAAACACAATCAGTTAAATGCTAGCAACAGTCAATAGGATTTGATTTTCTGCTTTAGAAAAACAATGGCAAGCTCTTGGCTGGACAGCCATCTTTCCATGGAGAGTGGTAAGCAGGTTTACTTAGGAACAAGCTAATGGGGGTTTCAGAACCAACTAGAGAGACAATAAATGATCAGATGAAACTTTAAGCCACAGCTATCAGGGACATCAGGAATGACACAGAAAAAAGAAAAAGTGGAAGCAAGAAGAAACAAGATAAGGGCTTATTAAGAACATTGTCGGAAAGTGTTTGGCCCAACTCCAGAGGGTGTTTCAAGGCGGGTGGTACCATAGCCTCAGAGAGCCAATAAATGACTCTTGGGAGGTCATGCCGTACACTTAGTCTGCTGGAGCAAACCATGTCCAATTTTGCAGATAAGCAGAAGACTGAGTAATGGTAGGCAGATTAAAGCAGTTTCCTCTTTCCATCGAGAGCCTCCACCATGTCTCCAAACCACTGTGAATCAATGTTTTCATAAGATCACAACATGCATTTTAGATAGAAATGCTCAAACACATGCTTTCCTTTCAGTTTGCAAAAAAAGAGAAGAATTTGTATTCTGTGTGGAGTGGTTGCTGTTCTCCAATTCCCCACGCAGTGCAGGTCTTGTTGGTCAGGGAGTGAGAGAGCGTTTGGAAACACAGGCTGTGGCCCTACACTGATCCTTCAGGAGGAGGCCGGGCCCCGACTGCGTGACCTGCCATTAACTAGGGAAATGCAGTTCCTTGAAAAGTAGAGCTTCTTGGAATCCGGCTAGCATCCTGTTCCTTTCCAAAGACAATAAAAAAGTGGGAATAACTGTAAAACCGACAGTCAAATAGCTCTTATATTTATTGATAAAAATTTGGAAGTAGGAGACATTACAGTCTTGCCAGGCAGGATGGTAAGATGCATATTGTTTTCCTTCCATTATTTAAGTTCTGTCTTTTCTCAAAATGCAATTCACCACAAACTAGTATCTGTCACTCCTGAGTGAACTGAACAAGTAAGAGGAGAATCAGGTATTTTCTTCTTGTCTACAATGGATATGAGTGCATGAAAGAGAGATCTGAGGTGTGCTGTTGACTAAATCAGAGTAACAACAGGCACGTCAGCTGCTGTGCAAATAGATGCATGGAGAAGCTGTTTTCTCTAATGTTTGTAAAACATACTGAGTCATGTAATACAATGTCGTACAAGATACATCATGTTAATAAGAATGATTCTTCATGATATAGAAACTTTTATTTTGCATGTTTACTTACATAATAGTGACCATACAGATAGCAGTACTGAGAACTGACTCACCATGTATGTAATTACGAGTGAGGCAAAGAAAAGCATCCAAAATTTTTAGAAGATTTTGATCCCACAAAACCAAATACTGAGCATCCAAATAAAGCCTCCCATTCTATATTCTTTCTATTCCAATGCCCAAAGCATCAATATGGGGGTACACCATGTTCAAATGTATGGGTCTGATCACTGAGCAGATCACTGATATAAAAATCAATGACACAGACAAAAGAAAAAGTGGGAGGAGGAAGAAACAACTTAAGGACTTGGTAAAAAAGAGCATTGTCGGAAAGTGTTTGGCCCAACTCCAGAGGGGGTTTTAGGGCGGCGGAGGGGGGCGCCATTTCTTTTCCTCTGTATCATTTCTGCGTTCTCGAATAAAAAATTTGTCTACAGTGGGAATGAATATTAAAGCCACAAAGGAATCCCAACTCTACAAAAATCTTACTAGAATCAAAGTCTATTATAAATTATTTTGCAGTCAAAAGCCACCTTGTGAGTCACTTGCCAAAGTCATGCTGGAAAATGAGTGTATGTGACGCCTGTGGCTCTGCCCCGGCTGGACCATTGACATCTGATTTGTTCTGCTGTTGCTTCTGACAACCGGACCTAGTCTGCGAAGCTGTAAAATTTAAATGGGCTGATACACGGGAGGATGCCAAAAAATGGTGGCTATTAGGATTGCTTCATGATTTACTTTCAACGTCCCTTGGAGTAATTTCTGCTGAACAGAACTTCACATACTGATAATGAATGATCAAGTATACATATGTCAAGCTTAAAGGTGATCAGATTTTTAGGAATATAAATGAGCCATGCTGAGTTTTTAAATAGCAAGCTATTTCACCAAAATAAAATGAGTTAATGGGAACAAGATTCAGGCATGACACCCAACCAGCGGTTTTCTGTTCCTAAGTTGTTGGGATCAGTTGCTAAAAAATGCCTTCCATAAGCCAGATTTTAGACCCTTTCTTTTTCGGGTATATTGTTTGCATTGTCATAGCTACATAAAACTGCTGTAGAAGCTTCCAAGGCAAATCTGTTTTTATCTAGATATTCATTAAAATTAAAAGCAGATAACTTAAAATTAAATTAAATTGAATAAACATAGGTAAAAAGCTATTGGTAAAGTTCTTTACCTGAGGTTTCTACTAAAAGACAGATGATGATGATAGATAGATTTTAATAGAGAGATAAACACATTTGTGTCTGTGTGTATGTGAGTATCACATACATGAGTATAGAGATGTATGTATATACAGCTCAATACTTCCACCTACTGGCTGTATGAACTTAGTCACATTATTTACCAGTATATTTTCCCTGTTTTCTGTTTTTTAGTAACATTAACATCTAATATGCAGTATCATTGTCAAGAATTTGATCAAGAATCAAAAACACTTGGCTGGTAATCATCAAAATATAGACCTCCATTTATTAAAAATAACTCACTCTATAAATTAATATAAACACATATGTTGGTATACATCATCAGTATTTACTTAACAGGATAACTCATTAAGTATGCATTCTGTATATCAAATTAAGGTCTACACTTATTCCAGCAAATCTGAAAAAAACAGTGGAAGGGACCGTGCTACAGACGAGCCTGGAGAGCCAGCCAGAGTACTTCTCCAGGCATTTCCTCACCTCCCCAAGGGGTTGTCCTGGATACTGGGTACTCTTTAGTAAACTGGTAGACACAGCCTGTGCCCTCAAGAGCAGTGTGAGGAGACAAACAAGACAGGCCAACAAGTGAGGACAAGGGTACAGAGGGCCAGGGCAGCCAGGAGAAATAGAGGATCAGAAAGGAGACGATGGGGAAAAGGCAGGAGTGAGGCTGAGAAGGGGCCACCCAGAAAAGGATGGGTGCTGCCAAAAGGATCAGCCTGGGAGAAGAGCATAAGGCGGGCAAGGAATGGAATGAGGCCACCGTGAGGATTGAAGGGACGGGAGGTAGAAAGCCAGGCAAAGCCAGGAACCCGAAACAAGGAGTTTGGATTTCAACTGTACTGGCGAGACACCAGGGAGTTTTCAAGGAAAGGTTATCATTCCATCTCCTGGGTGTGTGGTGTGCGATGGGGACTGGGGAGCTGGAGTCAAGCACATCCTTGGTAACCATTTACACAGCAACCTGGGCCCTGACTTCCCAGCTGTGTCACTCACTGAGACCCTCGACAGAAAAAAAAATATTGCTAAGACCCTTGCAGTAGGACTGGAAAGACACTTCCAACACACTGAATTCCTTCCTTCTTCCAGGGGAATATGACCCATTAAAAATGCATTGTTCTGATGGATTTGCTGATTCAAGAAGGAACCACTTATACCAAGGGGGCATGGGGTGGCTCTCCCTAAATGAGAAGTACCATTTCTCTAAACCGCCCTGTGAGTCCAAGACTCACACCTACAATCCTCCATATCTTTGTGTCTGTAGGAGTTTCATTAACTAGATATTTGTCTACGTGTTGACAGACTTGTAGCTCAAAGTGACAGACTTTGCTGTCTCTTCTGCTTTTATTTCATTCCAAGCACATAGCCCTCTCTAATAAAATTCTGCCAAACCACACATTCCTATTAGTTATACATAATTTCATGAATATTTCTAAAAATTGTCAAAACAGAAAATTTCTATTTGCCATGTTTGTTTTTTTTTTCTGACGCTATTTTAAATTTACAGGTCCACTTCTTTGAAGAATTAATCATTTTATCTGCAGAATCAAATTAATACTTATGAGTTTTTCTAATTGGAATGTTAACTTGAATTCAAAAATCTGGTAAATACTTTAATTCCTAAAAAATATGTTAAAAGACTGAAAGAAAACCATGTAAGATTTTATTGAAAGAAGATATTGTGCTAAAACATTATGCAGTTTTTATCATATTTCTTCCCAACAAGCTAGTGCGGAATAAGGAAACGTGCATGACGGCTCTGGCTTTGTCTTCTGAGTGGATCTGAGCTGGGGCAAAAAGAAGACCCAGACATAGGGAGCCAACTTTCCAATATGTGGCAAATGAACAAATGTCAGAGGCCCTTGACTGGGAAAACAAAAAGTTCAATAGCATAGTACAGAGACAAATTTACAGAAATACATAGAACTGAGCATTTTAGAAACAGGATGACAATATGATTTATGCTACAAGCTAAGATGCTTTTGCGAAGGACAAGAAGCAACATTAGTCATCAGGCGAGGACATCAAGAGGGCTCCAAGGCTGTCACTAGGAAACTGCTAGAATCTCCAGACAGTGAACGTTGAGCCATTTCCCAATTGTTTCAGCAGCTCTAGTGCATGTCTGTCTGATACAGTCTCTACAGTGAGGCATCCCTTCTTGTAGCAGATTTGTTTTTTCTGAGGGAATCCTTTATTCATGTATATGCAGTTCAAGCTAGCATCCTCATAATGGAGAAGGAAAGATTCATTCATCTCTTTTCTTTCGGAATGTGCAAATTAAAATCCAAAGGTCATAAAAGATGTATGGGCAAGTATAGAATGTTCCTTACATGACTGGAGGTGACCTGTGGCTCCCCAGCTTTTAGGCCCTCTGTGCGCGATGTACGGGATGGAGCATTACAGTGTGTTCAGAGCACCATGAGAACTGACTCCTTGCGTCACTTAAACACACCTTTGTAACCATAAAGTTCTGTGTTAAATTACCACACAGGCCTTCCTGCTTTGGGTTTAATAACCTTAGTTCATTGCATCATGTATGCAAGGCTATAAACATCAAAAAAAGGCTCTCAGCCTTTTCCAAAGTCCCCATACCCCTCTTCCATGGCAGCTCATGAATGAAAATGCGGGCATCAGGGGAGAGAGAGACGGAAGCCACTTGTAACGTTGGTATTTTCTAAAATGTCAACTAAACAAAGGGAAGGTCAGCAGCACTTAGAGAGGAAGGATGCATGCTCTGCAGTGGATCTGTTTTCAAGCCCTAGCCCAGGTAGGCATCAGGTATGACCTGTGTTCAGGGGGCAAGTCCCTCTGAGCCCCACAGTGCTCATCTGTAGGAGCATGATGTAATCTCCCTTAGGAGACTGTGAGAAGGATGACAGATTACATGGATTTGGAGTCTCCTATCTACCTGGCATATTATACATAGCCATTGTGACTCTTCCTTGAGGATGGTGTAATAACTACAAGTAACAGATACTCAGATAAGTATATGGCAGGCAGGTGATATGCATGGATGCCATTTATTTAAAATGATTTCTGACCTACAAAGATAATAAGATTAGATTTACAGCACCATGTTGGAAATGTAGCCATCCCACATGGCATAGGCGACAAGCAATGCCCATTGATAGGCTTGATCAGACCTGAATATTAGAAAAGGGCATCCTATTGTGCTGTGTCACATGTCACACAGTTTCGCTCAACATACTTTCCATCCATGTCTCCTCGCCCCAGCAAGTTTAAGCTTAAATGAGTTAGATATCAGCCATGCACTTGCAATGGCTGAAAAAAAAACTCATTGTTCACAAGCACATTCTTTTTAAGCATCTCCCCAGGTGCTTATCTGGTAAAATAAAAAAATAAAATAAAAACTAGGCTGCTGAGTATGCAGTCTTGGTTCCACTCTGGCTTTACAGAGCTTCTTCTTTTCCTTGAAAATATTTGCATTTTGGGACCCACATATACTTCATTCCCAATCCTCATCTGTCTTTGTTTTGCTTGTTCTCTGACCTCTGCTTCCATTTATTAATTTCCAGCTGCAGCAAATCTTTTCAGCATAGGAAGCACCTCCTGCAGACCAGTCACACGTCCAGGTACTGTGCTGTGTGCACCCTTCCAAACAGGCTCTCGCTGTCCCCAGGGTAGAGCCCAACAAAGTCTCGCCAGCCTGGCTGTGCTCAGCCTGTTTGGAGTTGGCACCTGGTCCCAAGCGGAAGTGTTGAACTCCATAAAGCACCTCTCCTCAGGACAAGCAGAAACAATTTCTCCTTGACTTAAGCACAGAGGAGATTTTCATTCTCCAAGTAAATTATCATTAATCATTAGAAGGTTAATAATTGCATTTTAAAGACCCCAAGGGTCTACTCAATGCTTAGGTAATACCATCAATGTATTTCAAACCAATAGAACTTAAGATTGTTACCCAAAGTGTTTTCTCAACTAGAATTCTAATAGCTCATGAAAAATGATACTGTTGGAAAGAGAATGCTTGTGGATTTCAAGTGAGTTCACCTCCATATGAAATCCTAGCTGGAATCTCAGCTAATGCAGGACACTGTGGAGTTCCCTGGGAGAACCCAGTGGGATAAGTACACATTTCCACTAGAGAAGGAAAGGCAGCAGGTCTCTGAGTGTTAATAAGGCTGTGTGGACTCAGATGTTCATGCTGAGTTATTAAGGCTCATTTAGGAGTTATTTTTCCAAGTTCCTCCTAAAGTTGTTCGTCTGTGTGCAAGCACATAGTTCCCTCAGAGCTCATAAACTCAATTAACACAATATTAATTCGGAAATATATTTTCTCCTTTTCATGGGATTATTGTTTCCCCAACTTGACTGCCAGTTTCTTGAAGGCAAGTTTTATTGCTTCTCTATTTTAAGCATCGACCATTAAACATTTATTATCCTGCCTTACAGTAATCATTTCACATAGTTATTAGAGATTAATATTTTAATGCATTAAAGCTGTTAAGGTATTTTTCTAAACACATAAATTTGTTTTAAGAGCGACTTTGGCACAGGGAAAAATACGACTTTGAAACGTATTCATTATCAAACACATGACTTAATGCTCCACATTCATCCAGAATGCTATCCAGTTGATTGCACTGCCTTTGAGAAATGACAATAAATGATGCTGAAAATGGGGGTCCACGTGAGATTGGGGCTCAAAAGGAAGACGTTATGCATTTTTGGACCTGATTCAATTTCAAATATACATATCTGTATTTCTGTTCCTTTTTAATTCTGATATACAATTAATAGAATATTCTCCCATGTTTAACATGATTCCTATTTCTGCCATTTGCGAATGGCTTCTGTTGGCTTATTTTTTTCTGGGGATTCATCTCAAAACTTCCATTTTTCACCTCCTGTTAGCAGAATATAGGTGAGTAAGAAAGTACTAACCATGTGCTAAAGTACGAACCTCTTACTCATTCAAGAAATATGGATTAATCCCCATCTATATTTCAGACACTGTACAAGATCCTGAGGACATAAAGTAGGCTGCCACAGAACCCCTCCTTAAGGAACTCATAAAATGGTGGAGGAAACAAAGAAGGCAACATCTACCCAATGGTAGGTAGTCTGTTTCAGCTGCTGTAACAAAAATACCATAAACTGGGCAGCTTGCAAATGAGAAACATTTCTTTCCCAAAGTTCTGGAGGCTGAGAAGTCTGCGGTCAAGGCACCAGCAGATGGGATGTCTGGCAAGGGTTTGCTTTTTAATTCCCAGCTGGCATCTTCTCACTGTGTCTTCACAAGATGGGAGGAACGAGAGAGCTCTCTGGGGTCTTGTTTACTCTGCACTAATCCCATTCATGAGGACTCTACCTTTATGACCTAGTCAGTTCTCAAATGCCTCACCTCCTGATACCCTCACATTGAAGGTTAGATTTTAATTTACTGCTTTTGGAAGGACATAAATGTTCAGACCATAGTGCTCGTTAATTAATTAATTAGAAAATGTTGATGGAGTGCTTACTTTAATGCCGGCACTGTTGTAAGCATGTGGGACCCAGCACTGAGAAACACACGGAAGCCCTGGTCATTAGGAACTTCCATTCCAGTGGTGGAAGGAGTGGCACATATACACCATGGAATATTATGCAGCAATCAAAAACGATGAGTTCGTGTCCTTTGTAGGGACATGGATGAATCTGGAGAACATCATTCTCAGCAAATTGACACAAGAACAGAAAAGGAAACACCATATATACTCACTCATAGGCGGGTGATGAACAATGGGAACACATGGACATAAGGAGGGGAGCACCACA
>CM052649.1:8580528-8604240 GCA_028533165.1 Leontopithecus rosalia
TTATGCAGCAATCAAAAATGATGAGTTTGTGTCCTTTGTAGGGACATGGATGAATCTGGAGAACATCATTCTCAGCAAATTGACACAAGAACAGAAAAGGAAACACCGTATATACTCACTCATAGGCGGGTGATGAACAATGAGAACACATGGACACAGGGAAGGGAGTACCACACACTGAGGTCTATTGGGGGAAATAAGGGAGGGACAGCGGGGGGGAGAGGGGGGAAGGGATGGCATGGGGAGAAATGCCAAATATGGGTGAAGGGGCAAAAGGCAGCAAAACACACTGCCACGTGTGTACCTATGCAACTATCTTGCATGTTCTGCACTTGTACCCCAAAACCTAAAATGCAATAAAAATTTTAAAAAAATAAAAATAAAAATAAAAATAAAAAACAGCCAGAGCCAGATCACAGTGGCAGGCAGGAGGAAACAGGTGGCACCCACAAAGGCTTCCAGAGGCCAGACCGGGTCTGCTGGCCCTCTCCAATCCAGCCTGTCCCGACAGGCAACAGCACCTGCCACCCTCTGGATCTCCCTGCACAGGTGCAGATTAGGGGGCAGGGAGTATGTGTTCATCAATATATAACCAGTAGTGCTGGTGGTGTCATAAGAAATTATACCTGGAACTCCAGTATAAAATCCAAAAGACTTGGCTTGCTAAAGGCAGGTTTTTAGAACCATACCAGATACTTATGATGGGTTTCTCCAAGGTGTGGCGGGGAGGTTAGAAGTCTCATAGGTCCTTACTCAGCGATCTCTAAATTCTGGCCAGACATCACCATGGACAGGCCAGTATCATCATTTGCCTGAAGATTCATTTTGGAGCTCTGGGTCCTAGAGTTACAAAAAGCCACAGCCTGCTATGCTCTGCTCACATGTTCTAATGATGCATGATTTGTACCTCTGTGCTCATCTTAGGCTAGATTATGAGAGCCCTCATTTCTGCCAAGCCTCCCCTGTAGTCTTCTGAAGCAGTAATTCAGATGTAGAATCAGCAACACAAGATTGACTTCACTGTTAAGCTCAAGCATCAGCAATGCTTAAGAGTCTTAGCATTGTTCAATTCAATGATGACTCTTGACTTACTGGGTCTTGTATTCTTGAGTCTTACAGAGGAGAGAGGCAGCCCTTCCCCAGAGACATCAAGGCAGGGAGGGGTGCATGGTGGACAAAGCAGCAGCTTAAGTGAATGCATTGTCCACAGCAGTACTCTAGAGAGAGGAAGAAACTCGTGTAAAACAGCCCTCTGCCTTGGGCAAAGCAGACAGGAGATCGCCATCCCTATCTCAGGGCTTCTGCTTCTCATGGGAAACAGGAAGACAATGCCATTTGCTAACAATGAGGATAATATGGCTGAGATGGGAAGCCTGAATAGTAGAAAGATTTACCAGCAGTACAAAAAGAAGCGTTAAGATTATCAGCAGAAAGTAAGGTGTTGTGACTTCAGATTTCAACAATTGGGCACTTCTTGCTTAGGACAGTTTGAATGTACCCATGCCCCAACCAAAAGATATGAATGAGACCTTCTTTGGAAACAGGGTCTCTGCAGATGAGATCATTAGGCTCTAATCCAACATGGCTGGTATCCTTATAAGGAAAGGAGAATTTAGACAGTGGCACAGGAAGATTGGCATGTGAAGATGGAGGCAGACAAAGGAGTCAAGCTATCATAAGCCAAGGAGTGGGACTGCCAGAGCTAGAGGAAGTGATCATGGATTCTCCCCTCAAGGATTTGGAGAGGGCATGGCCATGCTTGCACCTTGATCTTGGACCTTTAGCCTTCAGTACATTAAGACAATAAATTTCTGGTAGTTTCTGATGGTTACTTTTATTTCTGTAGGATCAGTGGTAATATTCTCATCATCATTTCTAATTGTGTTTATTTGGATTCTCTCTCTTTTCTTATTAGTTTAGCTAGAGGCCTTTTTTTTTCCAAGAAACCAACTTCAGGATTCACTAATATTTCAAATGATTTTTCATGTCTTGATTTCTTTCAGTTCAGCTCTGATTTTGATTATTTGTTGTCCATATAAGCACAGTGGGACTCAGAAATTTGCCCTTTAAAAACAGGCCATATTTGATGCATACCTGAGCTAGGACTTTGGGGTTGATTTGTTCCTGTTTCTCTAATTCTTTCAGTTGTGATGTTAGCTTATTCATTTTAGATCTTTCTAACTTTTCAGTGTGAGCCTTTAGTGCTATAAATTGCCTTCTTAACACTGCCTTAGCTGTGTCCCAAAAGTTCTGGTATGTTGTATCTTTGTTCTCATTAGTTTCAATGACCTCCTTGATTTCTGCCTTAATTTTATAGTTTACACATTCCGGAGCATGTTGCTCAATTTCCGTGCAGTTATCTGGTTTTGAGTGATTTCCTTATACTTAACTTCTACTTCTACTGGACTGTAACATGAAAATTTGCTTGGTATGATTTCGATTCTTTTGCATCTTCTGAGGATTGTTTCATGTCCAATTATGTGGTCAATTTTAAAGTATGTACCATGTGGCAATGAGAAGAATGTATATCCTATAGTTTTTTGGTGGAGAGTTCTGTAAAGCTACATCAGATTCATTTGGTTCAAAGTTGAATTCAGGTCCTGAATATCTTTGTTAATTTTAGTGCCTCGATGATCTGTCTAATATTGTCAGTGGAATGTTAAAGTTTCACATTATTATTGTGTGTGAGTCTAAGTCTCATTGAAGGTCTCTAAGAACTTGCTTTATGAGTCAGGGTGCTTCTGTGTTGGGTTCATATATATTTAGGATAATAAGGTCTTCTTGTTGAACTGAATCCTTTACCATTATGCAATGCCCTTCTTTGTCTTTTTGATCTTTGTTAGTTTGAAGCCTGTTTTGTTTAAACTTAAAACTGCAAGCCCTGCTTTTTTTTCTGTTTTCCATTCACTTGGTAGATTTTTCCCCATCCCTTTATTTTGAGCCTATGGATGTCATTTCATATGAGACAGGTCTCTTTAAGATAGCATACAATTGAGTCTTGACTCTTTATCCACCTTGCCACTCTATGCCTTTTAAGTGGGGCATTTAGCCTGTTTACATTCAAGGTTAGTGTTTGATCCTGTCATTGTGTTGTTAGCTGGTTGTCATGTTGGTTTGCTTGTGTGGTTGCTTTATGGTGACACTGGTCTGTGTGTTTAAGGGTGTTTTTGTATTAGCTGGCAGCAGTCTTTCCTTTCTACATTTAGTGTTCCTTTCAAGATCTCTCATAAGGCAGGTCTGGTGGCAACAAAGTCACTTAACACTTACTTATCTGAGGAGAATCTTATTTCTCCTCCACTTAGGAAACTTAGTTTAACTGGATATGAAATTCTTCCTTGACGATTTATTTTTATTTTTATTTTTTTCAGATAAGAGGTGAATCATGGAGCCTGCTCTGGGCTGAGTTGTGTCTCCTAAAACTTATGTTAAAGTCCCAGCCCCCATACTCCAGAATTTAACTACACTAAAAAACAGGGTCTTTATGTGGATAATTGGTCTAAAATGAGGTCATAGGAGTGGGCTTTAATCCAGTACAACTGCTGTCCTTATAAGAATAGGAGACTAGGAAACAGGCATGCACAGAGGGAAGACCATGTTAAGACGACATAGGGAGAAGATGACACCTACAAGCCAAAGAGAGACCTCAGGAGATACTAACCCTGCCGACGGCTGCCTCTTGGACTTTCAGCCTCCAAAACTTTCAGCAAATAAATGTCTGTTGTTTAAGCACCCAGGCTGTGGTACTGTGTCATGACATCCCTGGAAAACTAATACAGAGCCCACAACCAAAATTGGAAAACAAAGAAATGAACATGAATGGAGGAGGCTGAGCTAAAAGTACTACAAGGAGGATCCTGCTGGGAGTGACCATCGCATAAATGGACTAACTCAGAGCTGAGACCAGATCTGTGAATGGCCCTCGGTTGGCAGGCATGGTGTAAGGCAGGGTAGTTACAATTTTGGAATAAAACACTGTGATATGCATACACCATGGACTACTACTCAGCCATAAAAAAGTAACAAAATGCATATTTTGCATCAACTTGGAAAGAGCTGGAGATCATTATTCCAAGTGAAGTAACTCAGGAATGGAAAACCAAATATTGTATGTTCGCACTTGTAAGTGGGAACTAAGTTATGAGGATGCAAAGGCATAAGAATGATACAATCCTGGATGCAGGGTCAATCAGAGAAGCAAATCAGGGCCAACCAGGAATGGAAATAGTATCCCAGGGTTCAGCAGCAGCAGAAAGTGCCCTAACAAAACACAGGAGTGGTATAAAGACAGCACTTCATATGCAGGAACTCAGAGTCCTCAGGCAGGGCTCTCGGCTTTCTACCCTGTGAGTGAGGGTCTTGGAGGCCAGGGAAGGAGTGTGAGGACCGGCAGGAGGAATGCTGCTTTCCTGAGCAATGCAGGCTATTCACTGTCAGGCAATTCGTGCTGCCCTGATGGCCTGAATGGTAGAGCCACCATGTTTACCTCGGAATTACTTTCAATTTCTGCTGTCACCAGATCTTATAAATGAACAGCAGAATGTTTTAGGAATTGGAAACATTAATATCTTTATACAACAAATAACTATGTTATGCCTACCTGACTGTGGTATACACTGTCTTAGCTCTTCCATTGCCTGGATGGCATCATAGGACTCTCTAATGGAAAGGGAGAATTGACAGAAGCTGACAACCAGGGGGCTGACTAATGCTGACCACCTGATCAGCTGGTGGTCTCTGAGTCACGTGTAAGAAGACAGCTGGTGTCTATAACTCATGCTATGACCTGAATTGTTTTTCCAGGATATTCTTAAGGTATCACTGTGGGAAAAGAGAGAGTGCTCCCAATTACTTTTTACTTTGATTCTTGCAAATTCTAATTACAAAGCCTTCATTGGGATAAGGAGTCTCTTTGATTTTCAAGTGGAAACTTCCTTGGCCAGTCAGAATCAACAAACAGATAGAAAGAACAACTTGAAGCTGTGCAGACAAAAATGTCAGGGCCCAAAGGGGACCATCCACAGAGAATCAGTTGATGCAGGTGGAGCCAGTTCAACGGAATGATGTTAATGGGAGAAATCTAGTTAGTGCCTCAGTTTGGGAAAACAATTCATGTTTCCCTTTGGAAGCAATAGAGGCATTCAGTTTACTTGAGAAAATTAATGATGAGGACATCATTTTTTTCTACAGGACAGTCTTTTAAAGCCAAACTCTGATGGTTAGGTTGACTGTATTATTTGGCAAAATATTTGCATTGAGTATATATACACATATCCATAGTTTTGCATATATGCTGAGTCTAAACCAGTGGTTCTCAACTAGAGTCAATTACCCCTCCCAGGGGATACTGAATAATTGCTGGAAACATTTTTTTGTTGTCACAACTGGGCAGAGGAGGATGCTACTGGCATATAAGGAGTATAGGCTGAAACTGCTGCTAAGCATCCTGCAATGGCAAGGACAAGACCCCCACAACTAAGAACAGTTTGGCCCAAAACATCATCAGTGCAGAAGCTGAAAAACTCTGGTCTACATAATTAGCTGATATGTGGGAAAAGTCTACCAATTCTTAAGATTTCACCTTTATACACACTGGGGCAATGGATTACACATAGTAGATATAAGTTGCCTTTGTATGTGTGTGTATATATGTTTGTGTGTGTGTGACCACACTGACACATGAATGTGCAGATATACAGAGGGCTGCATTTCAGCTCACACACATCACAACTTTGTACACAGTAACCTCAATTTGGATGGCTGTCACCATCTTCTGATTGCTTAGTGAACAAGTGATCAAGTTCTGACCCAGAATTGAAAGAAGCCTTCTAAAGGTTTCTGGTTTCTTTAAAAAGAAATATACAGGTGAAAAGGGCACAGGGATGTGGCTCTTCCTCCAGGGAATATTGCCACATGTACATGCAATACCTGAAATTGCAGCAACAATTTTGCAACCACAAGCAGTGTTGGCCTGAGGGCCCATCTACCAAACTGTGGATGGCAGAGACCACAGTGAATACCTGCCTCCTTATTAACTCTTGAGCCACTGAATCAATAAACCCTGAAGATACCTACTACTAACTTCTAAGTATATGAGTTCATTCATTTTTTCACATTCTTAATTGTCAAATTGTTTGGAGTTACCTATAGACAAACACATTCTTTTACACAGTGTGAAAATGACATGCCATGTTAGTAATTTCAATTTCTAGACACATAAAAAGAAAAGAAGTGATGCACAGGGGTCCACACATATCTATGACAAACTGTCCAGTTTTCTAGACATTAAACAACAATATAGAAAAAAAAACCATAGCTTCTATGAATGGTCATATCAACATTAGCCCTATTATAATGATCTAGACAGTTGGGAATCTCAGATCTCTTCCAAGTATTAGATAGCATGATGTCCTTTTAATCATGAGTCCTGAACAAGCTACTTTTTTATTTCTTTCAAGAATGAAGAATTTGTCTTTATTTAGAGTGCTGTAGTTTGCTTTTGAGCACCAAATAACCAGGAATCAAAAACAAATGGGGTGGGAAAGTGGGGGTGACGGAAGGCCTACCATTGAGCCATTTGGAGTTGTACTGCGCCGTGCGGAGAGGTGGTAAAATTCCCAGGCTTCGGTAAATAGCAGGATCACGTCCTGGAAAATCCATGGCTGTCGCAGCATAGAGCTCCCCACCAGCTGTGAGGAGTGCTGTGGAATTGTGCTGGGGACTGTAGGGACAGCGGGCCATGCCACTGATCTGATCGTGGATCTCAGTCAGGTTGCTCAACTGTGGAGGATGAGAAGGAAAGCAGTTATCTCTGCACAAGCCCCTTTAGTGATGCTTATGGATCACATCCGCCACAATCACAGTGATGCTTGTGCAACAACCTCTCTGGGGCTCCTGGTGAGAGACGACCAACTTTTACACTCAAACTGACAAAAACACAGCCCACTGTGCTCACAGTAAGACAGTCCGTCAGTCTCTTTCTCCTCACTTTAGAGTTACTGAACCTGATACCACTGAATACTCACACAACTAGAAATAAGATATTGTATATGTGCCATTGATTTATAATGCAAAAGTATTGCATACTTTTCCACTTTAACTTAAAAATCAGTGTCAATATTTACAGAAATAAGATCATAGTAAAGAATTACATATAATTCTATCAATATCAATATAAGTGAACCAAAATATAATGAATATCTCAAGCAATGTGTTCACAGGTAAGGATGTGTGACCATGTGGCCTGCATTTCCAACACTTTCTTGTTTTGTTTTTTTTTTTCAGTTTTCAGAGAGATATCCAAGAGTCTTGGAGTCATTTCGTATAAATCCAGCTTCCCAAATGCTGGATTCCCAACCAATTTCATTTCTTAATGAGAAAAGCTCTTGGGCACTGGTGGAATCTTTGCTCAGTTTGGTTCTTGGTTCTCGCCGGAGAGATATTGGAACAGAAGGGTCAGGTCAGCAGATACAGGCACAGTTTGCTCTGCTCTAAGAGGTGTGCCCTGGCAAATTTCCCTCAGCTCTTTATGTCTCAGGTTCTTCTTTCATAAAATGGGGTCCCAAAGAGTAGCGATCTTGCGGGATGGGTGTTGAGGACTGAACAATTGCACTGGTAAAAGTGCTGCAGGGAAGGGTGCAGCACCTAGAGAGTCCCTGAGCGTCACACCCCTTATCATTCATCTCCTCCCTCAGTAACTGAATGCTAATCTGAAATCATGAACAGTAAAAGCACATGATCAATTAAGACCTTGAAGAAAGTTGTGCAACCAGGGAATGAACGTATTTCTTCATCATATTTCCTGAGGAAGACTGCATTCATACCCTGAATTAGGAAGATTCCACGTGTTCTACTGACCCTACCATGCTACTGCTATGGTGTGTGCAGCTAAAAGTTACTCTGTCAATGATTGCCAGGTTAAAGATGAGAAAGAGGGTCAGTTATAACTGGACGCTGCCTAGGATTCAATTTCTTAGTTTGCTTATTCTTTTTAACAAACCTCTTATCCAATTTGTAGACTAATTTTTTCTTCCTGTGGATGGTGATTTTAGACCATTTCAATAATTTTAATAAAAATAAACAACAGTAACAGTGTCTCTACGATAAAGCAGAATAAGACAAAAAAGAATTTGTTTAGGATTAATGTTCAAAGTCACTGGTGAGGAAAATGCTCATTGAAATAATTTAGAAACATATTTAAGTTTAATTATACAAATTGTAATTATTTCCAGTTCTTTAATTGATGGTCTGAATAGAAATACATTAACAAATTAAAAATTTATTCAAATTGACAAAAGGTGCTTTTGAATTAAACAGCCATACTTTGGTGTATAAAAATTCATTTAAAACTAATGTTTCAATACAATGTTTTCCTTCTTCTGATATTAAATTCTTTTGAGGTGCAAAAGGAAGTCATACCGAGCGGTTGGTGCAGACAGGTGTGAATGCATTGGTCCCACAGGTGAATAACCGGTCACCACCCACCAGAAGCACCCGGATGTAGTTCTGACATTCCTCCTGAAAAGAAAAAAGAACATATCTATATGTATATATAGATAAAAATGAAAAACATGCCAACAAAGTCTGAGGGCAAGAGGAATGGTGAGAATGAACACATTTTATGCAATAAATACGTAAAAATTATTAAAATGTAAACCACTAAAAAACAAATAAACCTTTCAGAGATTGACCAAAAAATAACAACAAGGCTATTAAACAACATGACTTTTCTGAAATAAATTTACTTTCTATATCTGCACCTCATTTGATAAAGAACGTGAAGATAAATGTATGTTCAATTAAATTATCAAAGCATGCATCTAATTTTGACAGAAATGATTTCATTTTGAATTGTTTCTGATAGTAGCACAAACACTAAACTGCCTTGGACAGGTATTAGGAAAATCAGTCAAAGGAACGTATCCGATGCTGCTCATGAAACAGTGCCTTGGAAAACCTCCTCAGGACTTTGAGAAAATGCTGCAAGTCCTTCAAGAGCAGAAAGTCGCACGAGAAACCCTGTACACAAACTGGAACAAATTTTACTTTATGGGATCAAACTGCGTATTCTAAATACATAGCGAGTAGGTATACACATTTTTAATCCATTGACTGAAAAGTAAAAATATGTTTAATGAGGAAAAGATGTTAGAAACATTTGGGACAAAACCGTAGGCTGAGGGATGACCTAGAGTGGAATACTTTCTGTGTTTGCAAAGTGATTTTAGAAAATCCAGGGAATGGGCATAGCAGTGATGGACATGTGAGCTGCAGAGCTCCTCGCTTATTTAGGAAGCATTCACTGAGTAGATCCTCTTTGGTAGCCACTGGGCTAGAAGTCTCAATTCAGGTCCCTGGCAGAAACATACAGGTTCATGACAATTACCACAGAGCTGTCCACACACTATAATGAGGACACGCAGAGGAATAGCATATTCCTAGATCCAAAGGAATACGAAAGGGAAGAGGTGTTGGAAGGCTTCCTGAAGGAGTTGACAACGAGGCTGTGTTAAAGAAAGGTAAGATTTAGTGAGGCTTCCTAGAGGAGATATTTGTAGGACACCTGTCGGACTTTACTGAGCAAAGGAGGGAAAAGATACCCCAAGCAAGAGGAACAGACTGTGTTAAGCTGTCATGGCTAGAGAAAGCATGGTGCTCTCATCCCTGTACAGAAGAGCTCACATAGAAGCCGAGGAGCCTGAAACAGCCCAGGTGTGCCCAGGTAGTGAGTTCACATGTTACTCTGAATGTGAAAGGAGCTATTAAATGTTTGCACTGTGTGAAGTTTTGATGAGATCTCATGTTTTATCAATGAAGAACCACTCAGACACAAATGTTCATGATAAGCTGAAGATAGAAGACTGGAGTGAGGGAGCCAGGCAGGAAGTGACTTCCATAACTCAGGCTCTTGTCATTTCGTGCCTAGAACAAGGTGGTAGATATGAAAGGACAAAGCCAGAATATGGTAAATCCACTGTCTGCCATGGCAAATGAACAGTGAAAGAGGCATGAAAGATGCTGCATAATGACCTTGTGATTTGAATCACATCATGTTGGAGATCAGGGGAATCTGGATGTAATGGTATAGATCACCCTCTCTTCAACCAGATGGACCCCACCCTAGATGAAAGTGTTAATTTCCCATGACCCAGTCTACCGCATAGCAGCAGCGAGACAGTGGCAATGCATAGTGCTCATTTTTGTATCTTCTTTACTAGAGACAGGGTTTTGTCATGCTGCCCAGGCTGGTCTCAAACTCCTGGGCTCAAGCGATCCTCCTGCCTTGGCCTCCCAAAGTGCTGAGATTACAGGCATGAGCACCGCGCCCAGCTCGGATTGGCTTTCTAAATTTAAGTGAAATACCAAGGGTAGATTATCCTCCTAACACTATTCCTCTCAGTAATAGTAACCGCTTATCACTGGAAGCTGAACTGAGGGAGACAGAAAACAACCACAAAGATCTAAGTAAACTTCAGAAGAATTACCAAATGCTTATAAACAGCAGACAGTGAACCTGGTAATGGAGAAAGGTACACCAGACATGGGAGGCTTGTCTTGTTTTGTTCTCTTTTGTTTTTCTTTCTGGGGAAAGGTCAGGAGAGTTCTAAAGGGAAAGAACAAAACAAAAGACTTCAAAGAACCACGCAGTTCTCCTTCCCAGGCTGAAGGGAATGCAGGAGGGCCAGGGAAGAAACCAGAGGGTTGTGGGAGCTTGTAAAGACAGGCAGAGTGTGGCTGAAAGCAGGAAGCCTAGGCCTGTCAGAGGAGACCCACAAAGACATCTTCCAGAACACAGGGTGGAGCGAGCTGATGGATTGAATGGATGAAACAGACATGCTAATAACACCGTCACAAGCACTGGGTTGGAAAACTACAAACAGTGGAGAAGGGTGGGGATTTTGATTGACCGTTGCTACCCCTTTTAGAAATCTTTTAAAAGTAAGGCAAAAAACGTTTTTTTTACCTTAAAAAAACTTTTTCTTTAAAAAAAAACAAAAAGCAAGAGCTTGCCACACAAGGTAAACCACAAACAACATGGGCAAGGGTAAGATGTTCCAGGAGAATCATCTAGATTGGAAAGGTGTGATCTCACAGTGGAGTTCTACAGTCCTGTGAGGAGAAAGCATGGGCCTCCAGTCCATCACAGAAAGGAGAATAACCAAGGTATCAAATATGGTATTTACTTTAACTTCCTCAAAAAAGAACAAAGTGCAAATCAGACTGTAGGTTGTTTTCTTTTGTTTTTGTTTTTGGAGACAAGGGCTCACTCTGTTGCCCAGGCTGGAGTGCAGTGGCACAATCACAGCTCACTTCAGCCTCGACTCCCTGGGCTCAAGTGATCCTCTCACCTCAGCCTCCCAAGTAGCTTGGACAACTGGCATATGCCACCACCTATGACTAATTTTTTCTATTTTTTGTGGACTCACTAAGTTGCCCAGGCTGATCTCAAACTCCTGGGCTCAAGGGATCCTCCTGCCTTGTTCTCCCAAAGTGCTGGGATTGCAGGCATGAGCCACAGTGCCCGGCAACTGTAGGTCGTTAACATTCCTGAAGACCGCTTGCAAGCTTGATGAAGAACCGGCATGTTGGTCGGGATGTGTGATAACCAAGGTAACCGCGGTGCAGACTGTGCCAGGGAGGGCGGGGCAAACCCGACTGGTAGTGTAAGAAAATCAGAGAAAAAGTAAATGAGGAAAGGAGCAAATTTCAATTAGGGCAGAGAATAAAAGAGCATGTTCTGATCATCAAGACCACGTGAGAATATGTGAAGACACTGGCTCTACTAGTGCCACATCCCCATGTATCACTGGTGTGCTTCGCAGAACCGAGTGAGAGTGTAGAAAAGGAAGGAGGAAGATATCAGGGATCCAGATGATCAGGCAAGAAGGGCTGTGCAGAATCTTTATAAAATGAAGGAAGGTGGACCCAGCCCTAAGGAGGAGCTTGTGGTAATCAGGAGCTCATGAAAGAAGGTAATGGTGTAGTTGACCCCAGCCTTAACTAGAGGTCTGAGTTATCACCAATAATGGTAGGTATGCACATTCACCGGGTCCTACAAGAGCAACCTGTGCAGGTGGGTGGTATTCGAGTTTCTTTTAAACTGTCAAGAGCAGAAGTCAGTCACCCAACTGGCTAAGGGCATCTCACATCCTTCCCGTTCTTACTCCCTTAAAGGCATCCTCATGTTTAATTCACAGAATGTGAATGCCAGATGTGAATTCCAAACAAACTCATTTAAAATAATAAATATGTTTAAAAGAGAGACTGGGACAAGTCCAAATGAAACAATGTGAAAACACAAATAAAAAAAGAGAGTAGAAGTATTTCGCTTTTGAGCGGAAGATAAATGTAGGAATTAGATAGTCAATACTGAGACTAAAAGGAAATAAGTGGCCAGGTGTGGTGGCTCATGCCTGTAATTTCAGCACTTTGGGAAGCTGAGGCGGGAGGATCACCTGAGGTCAGGAGTTCGAGACCAGCCTGGCCAACATGGTGATATCCCATCTCTATTAAAAATACAAAAATTAGCCAGGCATGGTAATGTACGTCTGTAATCTCGGCTACTACTCAAGAGGCTGAAGTGGGAGAATTGCTTGAACTCAGGAGGCGGAGGTTGCAGTACAAGATCGAGCCACTGCACTCCAGCTTGGGTGACAGAGTAAGACTCCATCTCAAAAAAAAAAAATGGAATTGAGTAACAGTTTCAGGCTGTGTAATAATTAGTCTCTGCTTCATGGTGATTTGAAAACTCAAATTCCCTTCAGATCTGCTGGCAATTCACTTTGCCAATCTCTGCTACAAACGGGGCCTTACCATGGGTTACCTGAACTTGTTTGAAGTACTGCTTGGAGTCACATATTTTAAGGTAGTGTCATAATGTAGAAGTCCCTTTAGGAGATTCTTTTAAAGGTTTCTCTTATAAATCAGCATACTTACATGTCTATGATTTTCTTTTTCTCATCTAAGAGTTTTTACTTCTAGCCCATTTCTGTACCTTGAAAATGGGTGAAGAGGATTTAACGACTTGTTTTTCCAAGAAGTCACAGTGCACATCTCCAAGGCCACTAGCAGCTTGCTGCACATGGCTTCTAGGGTTGATAATGAGAGTCATCTATCTATATTTGGATCACAGCACTTGAACATTAAAACGACCCATGTGGGCCTGTGATCCACAGGCGGATCAACCTGTCCTTGACTTAAAGGCAATTGATAGCTGAGATTCATGGTTGCTGACTCATAGAAAGGGCTTGCAGATGGACACTGGCTAATAACCACTTGGTCTCAAGGACACGAGGGCCCAGCCCCAGCAGAGAAAACATGTTTTAGGGCTTTCCTTAATGAATTAATTAGTTTTGCCATATAGCATTTTATGATTCTTTTTCAGACAGATATGTCCTGTGGATGTCAGCAACACCCAGCCCATCACCCAACCCATTAATTTTAGGGAGGAAAGGTAAGAGTTAGAAGCCTAACAGCCTTTATGTTAATCACAGTGCTCCCAATGAAAGTGATGTGTCCTCCATAATGTAATATCTTTGTCAGCATCGAAGTGCTGAAGAAAAGCAATTTATAGGAATTGGATGAGCCTTTCAAAGTTGAACCTACACCAACCTAAGTTATGATTACGCGGTGACTTTTGCAAAACCATACCACCCAATGAGGGGTGTGTGTGTGTGTGTGTGTGTGTGTGTGTGTGTGTATGAAGGGTGTGTCTATATAACTGTATACATGTATTACTTGTGAATATATACACATGCATATCATAGATGCAATACGAAGAGAAACACACATATACACACATATGCTATATAATGTACAGTGCATTAATATATAAAATATACATATACTTTATTTTCAACTGAGCTGACTTCATGGGAAACTTGTTTGGGCATCAATTAAAAAAATAAGATTAAGTGTGCATAATCTAGTTTTAGCCTAAAATTAGCATTTAACCTAAATTAGCCTCAATTTTTAAAGCAATTACATAAAATAAAAGCAGGGCTACAATGTGCCTCGTGTATTGATTAACTCACAGCTTTCAAATATTGACCCTTAGGTACAAAATGTTCAAGATCCAGCCCTACACCAGCAGGCTCTTAGGTAGTATGATGTCATGAGTTTCTTCTCCTGTTCACTAGGCGTTTACCTCTTTACCAGCATAATTTGACAACTTGGTAAATAGGACCACAGGCTGTGACAGGGAGAACAATACATGTAGCCCTGGATTCTAATCAAAACTCTCCCACTAACTAGCAAAATAATTCTAGGAACGTGGTGTCAAAAATCCTAAAATGAGATCATGAACAAAAACTTTTGAAAATTATAAAGTGTAACAGAAGCATAAAGCAGCTCTTTCATTCCCATAATAATCAGCTGTGTTTCCTTGCACAGTTCCTAAATGTCAGGGTGGGAGGAACGTCAGTCAGACATAATAGCCCAACACACACAAGGACCTCTTGTTAGGTCGTGAGAAAACTATTTGTGTTTAAAATAATATTTGTGTAAAAGATTCTTAAGTAGTTATAGAATTCAATTTCTATTATGTTATGTCCAAAAGAACTAAATACAACAGGTTTTATTGTAACTTTTTGAATCCATAAAAACAGATTCCCCTCCACACTGACTTTTTTCCCCATGGAATATTCAGCTGTTGCAGGCAAAGGCACTCCTTCTTTTCCAAGTTAGGTGAATATTTTCTAAATAAAACAGAATTCAAACTTTACAAGGGCTTGGCAGCCCTTCTTTACCAACCTGGCCCAAATAAAAAAATCTGGAAACTTCTCTTAACACTAATTCCCTAAACTGTACTTTTAAAAGATTATATGTGGGATCTTATCTATGTCTGGAACAAGGGGAAATCTGTCATCTCTATTCTCCCCCGCATGGCAGCAAGCTGAGGAATGCTCCCATCAGAGCGGCGAGTGGGCACTGGCAGTGTCCTCCCTGCAGGCCCAGCCACCTCCTTCCTGCACGCATTCCAGCTCCACTCTGCAGCCAAATGCATTATGGGCGGCAGCACAGACCACTTTTCTCAGAGTAGGAAAAAAACAAGTTCAGCTTAAATTGCTGGCATTTTTCTCATGTTTGAGATGTCACATTTTGCATTATTCTTTTATGGGGAGAAGGGAAACTTTGTAATTCTGTGTAAGTCCTCCTCAGAACTTCAGCACAAGCAAAACTACAAAACAGCTGAATTCGCCTTCCAAGTTCATGACTGCTAAGAAAAGTCTCAATTCCATTCACCCAGAGACGTTTCCTATCAGTCAAACTGACTGTGAGAATGTTCTCTGAATGGGCTCCTGGGGACTGTCAAAATGGGGAAATGCAGGTTGTCTGAATTCTGAGTTCAGGGGCAGTCCTTTGGAGCCTGCATTTGGTCCAGTTGCCCCCGTTCATAGGGGCTGCCTTGTTTCTTTCCCTTCTCTGTTTCAGGAGCTGGGCTTGGTCACCCAGCTTGGTCACAGGATGGTCACTGTTCAGTTACTATGTTAAGAAAGCAAGAGAGATGCCAAATAAGAAAGAGAAACTTATAAAGGTGAATGAAGAGCCCTCTCCTCTCACTGCCCGTGAACCTGTTGCAATGCTATCCAGACAGACACGTTTGTAAAGCTACTGCATCATTTTTGTACACAGGATCTTCCAATGCACACAGTTCTGTTACATAAACCGAGCGTTACTTCAAGGCAGCAGAAATTATTTGAACTTTCTGTGAATTTATCAATATACTTAATCTAACCTAAAAGAACATGTGATTTGTCTTTCTCAGAGTACATGGTGCTTGATGCTCATCTTCATCTATCTTCTTAAATTAGTGTTAAAAATTCCATTCACAATCGCAGTTTGTCAATTAATAATTACTAAAATTTCTCATTATTTTTAATCCATTAAAACCCAAAGCATGTGAAACATAAAGGTTTGATTTTATTTGAAAATATTTGTTTCCCTCATTTGCTTTCTGTGTATCAAGAAAATTCAATCAAGTGTGGTAACGATTGGTCTCCTCTGTGAACCAAGGGCATATTACCTATCAGTTACAAAAGATGGCCTTTTCCTAACAGTTCTCTGGGTTCAGTTTACTTAAGTTCTAAGCACCAAACAACCAATTATCACAGCTTAAGGCAAAACGTGGGCCTGTTCTAATTCAGCAGAAGCAATTTTTCACCCCAAGTAGAAATAATCTATAAGCAAAAGGCAACCACACAGATTCTTTGTAAATTATGGACTTCCAGCCTATGGGGAAGAAAGACCCCTGGCTACATAAAGTAACCCGATGCTCTCGGTTAGTATACAAGGAGTACAAGGAGACCGAAGCTCATAGACTGGAAGGGAGTTAACTATTAATTTTTAAACATCTTTGTAACAAATATATACACATGATCTAGATGAAATATGAGAGCAGCCCTAGGGCACATAAAAATCAAAATAAACAGTGTAAAAGTGACAAATAAATTTACCATTTTGGAAATGAAAGCAGGGATTTCCAATCAGGTTAATGTGTGGCAATGCCTGGAGACGTGTGTGGCTCCCTTTATTGTCGTGTCTGTGTGAGCAGAGGCCAAGGAAGATGCTGACATCCTGCCATGTACAGAATAGCCACCATATCCGAGAACAATCTGGCCCCAAACATCAATAATGATGAGGAGGAGAAGCTCTAAATTAAAATTCACTGCCCTGGAATGGGCTTCATGGGTTCATTCACTCAGTCAGTGGAAGATCTTTCCATACCCACTGTGGGCTGGGCATGTTAAGATTGGACATGTAAACAGCACTGGGACCCGGGAGAGGGAAGGAGGGTGGGGCCCCCAGGTCTGGGCTCCCGACTACACATTTTCAGGACAGACACTGTGACAAGCGTGCATCAGCAATCTCTCTCGCTCGGTTGCTCAAAGCTGAATAGTACTTCTGTGTGTGCCCCCAAGACCCAGAAAGAAAGAAGGGGAGAAAGAAGAGTCCAAGTACCAGAAGGAAGATAAAGCCAAGAAAAAAGAGGTGGGAAAAAGCAAGAGGGAGAGCTAGGGCATTGTATGAGTCTGCTCTCACACTGCTAATACCCAAGACTGGGTAATTTCTAAAGGAAAGCGTTTTCACGGACTCACAGTTCCACATAGCTGGGGAGACCTCACAGTCATGGCAGAAAATGAAGGGCAAGCAAGGCATACCTTACATGGAAGCTGGCAAGAGAGCCTGTGCAGGGGAACTCCTCCTTAAAAACCATCAGATCTTGTGAGACTTACTATCATAAGAACAGCGTGGGAAAGCCCCACCCCCATAATTCAGTTACCTCCCACCAGGTCCCTTCTAGGACACATGGGAGTTATGGGGCTACAATTCAAGATGGAATTTGGGTGGGGACACAGCCAAACCATATGAGGCATCACACAGAGCACCCCCTGGGAGGCACTGATATCCCCAGGCCAGGCCCAGTGCAGGCCTTTGAAGCATGGAAAGGCTGGCACTTGCATCAGTGCATCTGACTAGTTGAATCAAAGAAAGCCATCTTTTCACCCTCACTTCATGTAAGTCTGGCTCTTCAGGTCCCTTCTCATTACTCAGCACAGGGGGTATTATTTAAAGGACTGTGGTCTGACCAGTGAAGTGGGGCCGAGGGCTCAGCCACACAACCCACACACTGAGACTCAAACACCACAGGGAGGGAAAAGGAAACTTTAGAAAGCACCTCTTCAAAAGTTCTATACATCATTTCTACAAACTCACCACGAAGGTTATAGGGGTCCCCGATGTGTGCGCTTTGTAATATTTATTTATTTTGGACAGCATTTGAAGACATAAGATTCTAATTCTTTATCAATTGGAGTATCTTTAAAACTCCTTACATCTCTGAAGATTTATCTCGGAGGTTGAATATCTTTTCTGAGGTTAAATATCTTCAAGAAAATAGCCTTCATCAATTCCTGCTTTATTTCCCCCTTGTCTCTAAGTGTTTCCCTGACTAAGACTGAATCTTCCTCCTTCTCTTCTTTCTACCCCTTTATTCAGAGTTGAGAAATCCCATATCTAAGCTGGATGAGATCTGCCTCAGTGTCTGACTCCACAGCTATTCAGTTTAAAGGCAGGGAAGCAGACAATGAAATGGAGTAAAATAAGAGACAGTTACTCTTTTATAAATACAGAAGGGGGAGGATCTTTTGCCAGTGCTCTCTGTATTTGCCATATTTTTTCCCCAAGCTGTTGGTCCTGGGACCAACTTTGCATAGTGAGCCCTCTCTTCTGCTCTGTGTATATCTGCTTTCTTCTGTAACTCAAAGCATAATTCACCACTGGAAAAGTCTATGCTCCAATATAATGTAAGAAGTTCACTAACAGAATGAGACACAGTGAGCCTGTGCACAAGCTGCAGAACAATTTCCTCAAGTTGATCACGAATAATTTTCTCAAAGACACACAGACTTCCTTGAAAGGCAAAGTCATACATCTTTCTGAGCCAGACAAATATTTGAAAGAAGTCTGCCACATACACACGTGCTCAAGAAACCTATTTCCAACCTTAAATGTAAACGGCACCTTCTATAAGAACATGGGGGTGTAGATGTTAGTATAAAAGAAAGTGTATGATAAAACACATGTTGAGATAAATTGTAAGGAATAAATCACAAATAACATTTTATGTAACAATTTCATTTATCATATCATTACTTTCTAGATTTAGCTGTAAAACAGAAAAGGGGGAATTTAAAACAGCTAAAAAATTCAGGCCCATATTTCTTCCAGTGCTACTGATGAATTAATTGATTATCTTAGTCTAGTGACAGAAAGAATGAATTAGATCTGATCTTCTTATGTTCTGAGCCCTTTTTGGAAATGATTGATTGCTGTGGTTAATTTTAATGTAACATTAAAACTTGACAATATACCGTGTCCATATTTTGAATCTTGCTTTTTTCACTTTACATGGCATCATAATCAGCAATACTCTTCATATCAACATGCTTTATATAGTGCCGAGTGCTTCAAAACAGGGTGATGGCTGCTCATGACTGCGTCCTTCTTACCTCTGACTTGCCTTTGCTGTAACAGGCCTTCTTGGTAGCTTCATCACACTCCCATTCCACAGCCTGTAGAAAATGCCAAAACAAACAAGACGTTTATGCAGCCAACAAACATGAGAAAATGCTCATCATCACTGGTCATTAGAGAAATGCAAATAAAAATCACATTGAGATACCACTTCATGCCAGTTGGAATGGTGATCACTAAAATAACAGGAGACAACAGATGCTGGAGAGGATGTGGAGAAATAGAAACACTTTTACATTGTTGGTGGGAGTGTAAATTAGTTCAGCCATTGTGGAATACAGTGTGGTGATTCCTCAAGGATCTAATGTTAGAAATACCATCTGACCCAGCAATTCCATTAGTGGATATATATCCAAAGGATTATAAATTGTTCTATTATAAAGACATATGCACACGAATGTTCATTGCAGCACTGTTTACAATAGCAAAGACCTGGAACCAATCCAAATGCCCATCAATAATATATCGGATAAAGAAAATGTGGCACATACATACCATGGAATACTATGCAGCCATAAAAAATGATGAGTTCATGTCCTTTGGAGGGACGTGGATAAAGCTGGAAACCATCATTCTCAGCAAAATGACACAAGAACCAAAAACCAAACACTGCATGTTCTCACTCATAAGTTGGTGTGGAACCATGAGAACACATGGACACAGGGAGGGGAACTTGATATACCAGGGCCTGTTGGGGAGTGGGGGTCTAGGGGAGAGATAGCAGGGGGTGGAGTTTGGAAAGTGGTAACATTTGGATAAATACCTAATGTAGGCGACAGGGGGATGGAGGCAGCAAACCACCACGGCATGTGTGTACCTATGTAACAATCCTGCCTGTCTGCACATGTAACCCAGAACTTAAAGTGTAGTAAGGAAATACCAAAACAATAGCAGCTATCATGGTTTTGATTAAATCAAAGGGAAAATATAAACAAGGCACTGGTAAACAAATTACGGACTATGGCAGCACCCTGGCACCAGCATTTTACACTCACAGAATTTACACCAAATACATGAAATTTAGTCATGTGTTTATATTTAGCTCTAAAAGTGAGGCATAAGGACTTTCCTCTTTACTATTTGCTTTCAGGTAGTAATGACATGATGTTTACATCTAGCCACCATTAGAGAAGAACAATGAGTTGGTGACTATGCCACTGATTTCAGACATGATCACTTCAGTGAAACCACAGAATAGACCCAGAGGAGGCTTAAAGGAGAGGTCTTGGGACACGATAATTTAAATATTCATTTAAACATTTATATTTTATTCAAATAATGTCATTTATCAATATTCATAGATAATGAAGAATAATTTTACATAGCCTTACTACCAAGATACACACGTAAATGACAGTCAGTCAACAGACAACTCATGCAAAGAGCATAGCTAGGATTGTCCCCGACAGCAGTCATTTTCATACTGCTATTAACTCTGACTAAATAGGTAGAGCCACGGCTTTTAAATATTTTTCTCTCAGAAGTTCCAAATCTCACTTACGCTGATTAATTTGCTATCTGTGCTTTCACCTCTGATGCTAACTCACAAATGGAATCTGTGATTGGTGAGGAAAATGGACAAGGTTTGCTTTACAGAAAGGACGTCCGCAAACATCCGTGGCCTAGCTCTCGCGTTGTGAGTAATTTTTTGAGCGAATTGAGGCATCTGGGCTTTTCTTCTCTTTTCTATTACTATATAGAGTGTAGATTTTTATAGAGTAAAAATATTTTCTCCGTTCTCCACACTTATTACAATTATTTTCTATTTTACTATTAAAATTGGCTTTCTGAAGGATCAGGGATGTGCAGTAACAATCATTAACAGAAAGACATTTTGAGATAGATACTTTTTTTGTTGTTAATTTGGAGTACTGTCAAATAATAAACTAAACCAAAAGCAACCTAGTATCAAGTTATATGAAGGAACATAATGAATTTGCCCTGATTTCTAGTAAGAAAATTATTTTTTTCCTAATTATCCAAACTTGGAAGAATAACAAAGTCAGGTTACCACCAATCTCTAATATCTCTGCCTTACAAAGAATGTTACATAACAGAGATTAAATCATAAAACATTGCCTTTTGTGTAATTTATGTTACTTAGCAAATATGAGTCCATAAGAAAAGTATTCTAGAGAGAACTGCTTCAGTGTCTTTGAAACCAAAACAATGCTATAACTGTTTTCCCTTGTGCAGACTTGAAGATTTTTGTCAGTGTCAACGTCTGATAAGAGAATTTGTTAATTCCTTCTGTGATGTTTCCCTGTTCATGTTTGGTGACAACAATAAAGTCACAGCTAATCAGCATCTGATGCAAACACATGACTTTAATACCATACCCGGATGACAAATACTTTCATGAAAAGCAATGACACCTCCAGAGAAAACGGCCTCATACAGCTGCATAACTACGTCCCATGAAGTACAGATAAAATAAATGCATTGTTGTTCATCTGATTTGAACTTTAGTATGTTCCTTTCATAGGTCTCTTCACAAAAGATCGCCCTGTTGTTTTTATTTAAGTAAGTATCCACATCTTGGCCTTTACTTAACTTAAAACTGGCTTGAGGATTGATATACTATAATAGATTCTTTCAATGGGGTAAACCTCATTATAACTTCGGTTGTATATTGCCAGAAGATTTAGTATTACATATCAGCAAGAGGAACTGGTGTTATACACTTACTAGGAAAACTATACTTTAGATAAAGACCCATTCACAGTGGTTTTCACTGGTCTAGTGATTTTGTTAAAAGTTAAATAGTAACGTTCTCTTCTGTGAACATGAAAGCTATAAAGAGCAGGATTAGTCCCAGGGCTAGGAGAGGAGAATATTTACCAAACGTCATCAGAATTGTTCAGATCCTGCCACTGAAATGGCAAACAAACAGCTTCACAAGTCTACCCAATGCTCCAATAGCCTTTGCATTTTCAACATAAATATCGGCCCAGGATTGAAGGGAAAATAAAAGAAGAAAGAATGTGAGAGTTTAAAAAATATATTTCATGATTTTACCTAGTATACCAGAAAATAACAACTGCTCTTACAAGTTTATTAGACCAGTAATAAATAGGACAAATCTTACAGATTTTTCTGAAGATCGTGATTAGAAAAAGTTAATTTCCTAAGGCCTTTTATTACAGTCTCACTAGCTTGTGTATAATATTCAAATCCAGAATTAATTAAAGACCATTATTGTACATCTTTTCTGTTCACTTTCTACCTGAATACAGAACAGGATAAAGGGAAATTTTATGTTAATAATGGAACTTTATTTATTCCAGAAGACAGCAGGAGTATATACATATTATTGGATAGCACAGAATTTGAAAAGGAATGGAATGGAGAAAAGTGGCTTTTCCAGATTATACTAGAATGGGGTGTTCCAGATTCATCCCATAGTGTCCCCCTATTCACTAGGTGAGCTAGACTTTGACCATTTGATCACTTGGCAGATATGAGATTTTTTGATATTCTTATTTGGAGACAAGAACATCCATGGACTTCTTCTTGATCTTATTTCTCACAGTGACCCATTTTTCTGTTTGAAATTAGATTGTTTTTAACCTGGTCACTTCTTCCTTATTCTTCCAGATCCATTCTAATTAACTAAATACCTTTTAATCAAGACTTTTCATTCATTTCTCAGTGAAGATTTTTATTCTTTCATGTATTGTGATTATAAATCAAATCCCACTGCCGATTTGAGAAGTCACCTTTCAACTTGTATTCAAATTTATTTAAAGACTTTTTTCCACCTACCCAAACCTGTCTTTATAATAGTCAAAACAAATGGTAAGGCATTCTACATTTCAGATCTCAACACAACGTTCATAGTCTCATTTCCTGAGTCTCCGTTTTAAAAAATATTTAATTTTTGTCATCTTTTATCTTTTGCTATTTCAGGATAGCCCAGTAAAGAAATATTCCTACTCTACTCCATTCAGTACTTCGTCTGGATTAATATTTCAGCAGCAGACATATAGCAATACTATTGTGGTTACTGGAATTTTCAGAGATTGGATACAGTAGGCAGTGAGTCTGAAGTATCTACATGTTAAAAGACACAAGGATTCCTGTTTGTGGAAAATTTTTTTCCGTAACTACTTACCAATAATACCCATACTACTCAATAACTTACAGGTTTGCATTATGCATATGCATTAATTGTCTCCTTAATTTAATAAATATTCATTAAGTACCTACCGAATGGAAGACACTCTTCTATGTAATTGACAGAAGGAAAAACAGACATAGAGATACACATCAGATATTAATTTCCAATACAGCATACATAAGTGTATCCATCAGCCAAGACAGAATTATGTTAAATCTGAGGATGCAACAGTGTTCATTTTCATTGTTACAGTAGCCATATGCAAGTTTATTTCAGGTCCAGTGACATACTCTTACTTAGGATATCATCAGCTTTCAGGAAGTGACAAACATACAAAGAGAACTAAAAACAAAAAAAGCCTGGGCCGGGCGCGGTGGCTCACGCCTGTAATCCCAGCACTTTGGGAGGCCAAGGCGGGTGGATCACGAGGTCAAGAGATCGAGACCATCCTGGTCAACACGGTGAAACCCCGTCTCTACTAAAAATACAAAAAATGAGCTGGGCATGGTGGCGCATGCCTGTAATCCCAGCTACTCGGGAGGCTGAGGCAGGAGAATTGC